>VZTZ01000040.1:0-183017 GCA_013400955.1 Drymodes brunneopygia
CATCTCCACCTCGGCCCACCCGCACTCGCACATGCACGGCCTGGGCCACCTCTCGCACCCGGCCGCCATGAACATGCCATCGGGGCTGCCGCACCCGGGGCTGGTGGCCGCGCACCACGGCGCCGCGGGGCAGGTGGCCTCGGCGGCGGCGGTGGTGGGGGCGGCCGGCCTGGCCTCCATCTGCGACTCGGACACGGACCCGCGAGAGCTGGAGGCCTTCGCCGAGCGCTTCAAGCAGCGCCGCATCAAGCTGGGGGTGACCCAGGCCGACGTGGGCTCGGCGCTGGCCAACCTGAAGATCCCGGGCGGGGGCTCCCTCAGCCAGAGCACCATCTGCCGCTTCGAGTCCCTCACCCTCTCCCACAACAACATGATCGCCCTTAAGCCCATCCTGCAGGCCTGGCTGGAGGAGGCCGAGGGTGCCCAGCGAGAAAAAATGAACAAGCCCGAGCTCTTCAATGGGGGCGAGAAGAAGCGCAAGCGGACTTCCATCGCCGCCCCGGAGAAGCGCTCGCTGGAGGCGTACTTCGCCGTCCAGCCCCGGCCCTCCTCCGAGAAGATCGCCGCCATCGCCGAGAAATTGGACCTCAAAAAGAACGTGGTGCGGGTTTGGTTTTGCAACCAGAGACAGAAGCAGAAACGGATGAAATTTTCTGCCACCTACTAAGGGCGGGCGGGAGGGACGGCCCCGGCACCAGGGGCACCGGGGGGGCCGGGCCGGGGCCGCGGGGGACGCCCACGCACCGCCANGCGAGGCTTTGGCGATGGGTCTTGCCTGTGCCAGGGGAGCGGTGAGAGCGGGGCAAGGGCCGGGAGCGGGGAAGCGGCCCCCCTAGACTAGGGAGCAATCCCTTTCCTCTCCGTTGTTGCCTCAATAATTCTAGCTAGCTCAAGGGAAACAAGGAAAAAAAAAGTTACTCCACAACCCCTTTGTCTCTCCTTCCTCGCCTGCGTGGTTTGCGCTTCCAGCTGTGTCCAAAGACAGGTCCCTCTCTCTGCAGAGATGTATCTGGAGGCAGATGCCAAACCTGCCAGAGCGGGGATGCTCTCCAAAAGATTATGCTCAGACTCATTAAGGCTCGTGGTTAACTATGTTCTTTCTCCTCCCACCCTCCCCGCTGCTCTCAACTGTGTGCCCCCCGGCATCCCCACCAAATCTGCTGGATTTAGGTTAAGGTCCTCCCTTGGTTTCCTCAAAGGGCTGGAGGTTATTGCACCCGGTAGGCAAAAGAAATCACCGGTGATGGGTTTGAAATGACATTGTTTCTGAGGGGTGTGCATGCTGGGGACAAACACACGACAAAAAAACCCACTTGGGCTTAAAAGTCGTTTATTGTAAATCATAAACATGATGTAGAGGAAGGCTTTTGGGACGGGCGTGTGGGGTTCAATTTGCACTGTCACAGTCTCCTAGTTTGGAAGCGATGATGTTATTCTGTAATAACGATGCTGGTATTGCTAATAATCGTAAAGGTGCGTTACACGTCTCGCGAATTGAAAACAAACAAACAAAATTATCAGGGCTTGTTAGGTAAAAAGGGCAGCGACGTGCAGAAGCCATCTCTGACTCTGGCTCTTGCCGAGAGACTACTGAGGCTTTCAAATAAACAAAGAATTTCTGAAAATAAAATACCATTCCGTTTAAATCAAAACAAACAATAGACTGAAATTATGCATGACACGACCTGGGGGGGAAAAAAAAAGAAAAAAAAGAAAAGGGAAAGAAAGAGGGGGGAGGGAAGGCATAGAAAGATCCGTGATAAAGTCTCGATATTATTTATTTATTTATTTATTTATCTATTTATCTATTTATTTTATTATTAATATTATTATTATTATTTTGTGTATCATTGTTTGCAGCGCAAACATTCTATGCATTTTGAAACTGAGCACTAAATAGACTAGCTTCTGGTAGAATCTTTTGTGGATGGTGTAATTTCACAGTTTAACTGCCTGTTTTCACCGAAAACACAAACGTTCTTGTCACGTTCTTGTATTTAGATTTAAAAGAGGAAAAAAAAAAAGAAAAAAAAGAGGAAAAAAAGATAAGAAAGACGATTGTAAATATTTTCTTTAATGCACAAAACAACAACAACAACAAAAGGTTACAAACTGCAACCACGTGTGGATCCTGAAATGTCTCACTGAATAATCTACCTGTCCATGTATGTTTGCTGAGCTTTCTCCTTGGTTGTGTCTTTACTCTATTACTTTAATTTCTATCAGAAATATTTCTGTACGCCAAAATACAACAGGGAGATGTGTCCCAGCATACTTACAAATAAAACAAACGTGAAAACAGAATAGCTATTATTATCATTATTGGGTGCATTTTAAAAAAAGAAAAATATTTCCACGGCTGGTAAATTCAAGGTATGGCCGTTAGACGATAAGACTAATTCTACCAAAAAGAAAATAGTGAGAGATGTATTTTTCTGCTAAATCCAGAAATCATTACTTTGAGATAGCTCTTATGTGAAAATCGGTGCTCCGAATAAAATTAACTATATATTAGCTGCGTGTGTTTCTTGAAGTTTATTCTATAACTGCAGAATATAAATCAAAGTAAAATTTTAAGAAGGACTTCTGAAGTATTTCTTTTCAGTGTGCTGGAAAGGATTATGCACCTACAAAATATGTATAAAGAAGAAAAGCTTGGGTGGTTTCAGGTTTATATGTTGTTCTGACTGGCCTAATTGCACTTAATTATGTAACAAGATACTTTATTTTTATTTTGGGTTAATAAATATGAAAATCCTAAACTGATCTCTCCTTATGTTGTGAATACAATTGTTCATTAGGAACGTATAGGATGCCACCTACTGCTTCAAGTGATCAAAGAACCTCTTTCTATTTTCTGATGACCTGTGACTAGATCAGATGCCAAATGTAAAAAGTTACTTAATAGCTGGGATTATTTCTTCTGTAGACATATTTTAGCCAAATCTTTTTAATTTTGCCGGTAAATCTGTGAACCAAGACACGTGATGTTCAGAAAAGAATAATACGTTCAAAAAAGCTGTGATTTTAAACAACTGTTGATGTTAAAAAATAAGCACTAAAGGTATTTTTTAAAAAAAAAACATAGATCTCGTCCACCGGAAATTGACTTGTTTCTGTTGTTATTAACTTGAAATGTCATCAGAATTTTTAATAAATGCATTTGTAAAAATATTATTTTATAGAAAAGTATTACCGGATATCATTTTTTTTGGAGAGTCAGGAATGAACAAATAAAAATAATTACAAATGTTGGGTTTTCTTTTTCATCTGCCCCAAAAGATTGAAATGTTGAAAATGATACCACATTTGTATCATTCAGCAATGATCGATGTATGTATTGAAAAGTTGAGGAGTTTGTTTTGTAATAAGTACAATCCTTACCGAGTACAAAGAAAAAAACAGTATGTTAATAAAGCAGATGGTGAAAATAAAAGCTTTGCAGAGTTTCCTATTTTTCATGGTAGGAAACTGTGCAAAACCAAAACGTCCTGCTTTCCGTCAGATGAATCTGAATAGTTCATAAAACCACAAAATTCTCGTGAGGCCTTTTTAATAAATGCCTCATTAAAAATATAGAAAGAAAATCGAGTGAGGGGAAGAGGAAAGAAAGAGAGAAAGAAAGAGAGAAAGAAAGTTAGTTTATAAGGTTAACCTAAGGACTGTTAAAACTTTTGCATCCGAGGGAAAAAAGTAAGAGAAAAGACGAAGAGGCAGAGCATGTGTTCGCATTTATTCCCCAATAGTGTGCATTCTCGCACTGAAAATAGCCATTTGTGACAAAAAAGCCCAGATATTCCCCCCATTCCCCATGTGCCAGGGGTCGAGGCCGCTGCCGGGTGGCGGCTGCCACCTCTGACGGCTCCTGCACTCCAGCCTGTGCCCCTTGCCGATGAACGTTTCGGTGCCGCCATCCCTTGAATGGCATTTGCCTCCACAACCGAGGTATCTCGCCGCTTTCCTAGTGTGAATTTTTCCAGTCCTAAGTCTGCTGGACGCGGTTTGGCTCCCGGAATTTCTGCCTAACACTTGCTCTCCACTTGCTTTCAACTTAGATTAGGCCATCATAAGTGAGTAACAGACACCCACTGCCATGGTCGTATTGATTTTTACTCTCCTGTGATATTAAGACTAATTCGGTCCTGGTTCAACAAGTAAAAAGGCTCCCCAGAAGGAGAATGAAGTGTCCTACAGCACTGACTTTATGGTTTATGTGCCTCCCTCTCCGCCTCCCCTTTTTCCCCCTTTCCTCCGAAGAGAAATAGATTTGTCGAAAGATAATTATTTTAACTCTGACGGACTCGAGCGCATAAAGCTTGATAGCGCCGGTGGTGCCTTGTGTTATTCTGGCATTTCCCAAACGATTTTAAATCCCTCCAGTTATTTATATCTCGCTTTTCAGCCGGCGCTATTTTTTTTTAAGCTTTATTATATTTACCTGCTGATTCCAAAGCGGAGGCAAGCCTAATTGATTTTTAAAAGATCAGCGGCAGAATTCTAATCCGCTTGGGAACCTGTTTCCACCTGCCAGACGAGGGTCTGATTATGGGTAATTATGTTATTTAAGAGTTGATAAAATAGCGGGGCGCGGCGCTGCCCGGGCCCGTTCCGCAGCCGGGGCGCGGAGGAGACCCGCGCGGGGAGATGCGCGGCGCGGCGGGGCCGCCGCCATCACGTGCGCCGCTGCAAACACAATTACGGGGCCGCTGTTAATAATTCATGGGCTGAGATTTGGAAAATTAATAAAATGAATTATAACAAGAGGCTAATTAAAAACTTTAGTAATTGTTGTCAAGACAGCTTGATGGGAGGCGTGCTGCACGACGCTTCCCCCCCCCCCCTTCCCTTCCTTCCCCCTTCCGCTTTTGGAAAGCTTTTTCTTTTTCCTCCTTTGCAACCCCTTCGCACCTGAAGGAGGCTTGGTTTGGGAGAAAAGCAGTGGATGAATACATAGGTCAGCTGAATATATAGGTCCCAGAGATGAGACCGAGGTGGTAAAACTGCAAGTCTCTTCGCATCGCAGCAAGACAGGGAGGCGGCGGGTGGGTGGGTGCGCGGATGGATGAATGAAACCCAGGGCTCAAAAGTTAATTTAAAATAAGATGTCACATATAAATCTTTGAAGAAGCAGCCGCAGCAGAAAGAACGCCTGCACCGGAGGGCCGCAGCCCCTCCGGCGGGCGGACGGGGCAGGCAGGGCCGGACAGGGCAGACAGCGCCCGCGGGCACAGGCGCGCACTTTCCGCCTTGGCTTCCGCACCACCGGTGGCAGCGGCAGGCGGTGCCGTGCCCCCAGTGCGCCTCCTGCTCCGCGGGGGGCGGAGGCGCCGCGGGGTGCTCGCCCTCCCCCGTCGAGGCCCTTTCCGCCCGCTGGTTTAAGATGCAACTTGGAGGCGGACTAGGCGCCGTGTTCCCGCGGGCAGAGGGGGCCAGGGAGCGCGGGCTCTGCACGGCTGCGGATTTATGGCCGTGTCGCCAGCCAAGCCCTGCTCGGGAGCTCGCCGTGGCTGCTCGTCCAGGGACAGCTGCACATGCGAAATCTGCTTCCCAAATTGGAGTCACAGCCCCTCTGGGAAAGCAGGCGTCCTCCTTTGAACTGCATTTTAACTCCTTCAGCCTGTTTACCTAAGTGTACCGAAACATCTCTAACTCTGGGAGAAAAGTGGTTAAACACTTCTCTTTTTTTAATATAAAATTAAAATTTGTCAGGCAGTCGGGGGGTAGGGGAAATTAGTTTTAAAAAGTGATGTCGTAAGACGTTAATCACTCTAAAGACTGTATTTAAAGTATTTAAAAGGCTTTATATGAAAATTAATAATTTTTTTAAAAGACACTCGGCCCTGGTATGGTGAAGATAAATTGTAACTTCTCGCTGATTTCCACAAGCGAGCCATAAAAGACTCCTAAGTGCCTCCCTGGGTGAGGATGCCGGCCGACCCTGCCGCTCTCACGGCCTGTAGCACGGGGCGGGTCCCGGTGCGGGGACAAACAGCTCCGAGCCCGGGTCCAGCAGCGGGAGCAGACAGACGGCTCATGCTGCAAGCACCGGCGTGCGGAGAGGGTTCTTCATCCCTTGCTCGGGTGGAAGAAAGAAATTTAAAATTGTGAGGCTGAGCTAGAAGATGTTAGATCTGTGTGTATGCTTTTGATTTGATATTTTTTGTTGTTGTTTTTTTACTTTATTTTAAAAAGGGTGTTCCTTGACAAGAGGACAGCATGTCAACATGAACACATCCTTTTACGGGCTGTGCGGAAAGGACACGAGACGCCGATATACATAACTTAGCCCTTGATTATGGTCATTATATAAACCGAATTACTAACAAAAGTTTGTTTGGTAACTAATTATAGTTCACTAAATCTCTGCCTCTCTTCACTTCAGCATAATGTATACAAACTTTTGTACACGCGGATCAGAATAAAACAAAGTGTTGACAGCATCCAGCAGTGGAAATTCACTTACACAAGACTTTTTTTTCACTGAACTGTTGACAATAAACATTTAATGAAGGCAGAGACTTGGATGTCTCCAGACAGTGTCAGAATACTTTAAACAGACCATTAGCATGGCTTCTTCTACTTCAAACAGAGCACACTATACCATAACATTATAAAAATACAAAGTATGAAACAAATAATCTGTTTATACAGATATTTTAAGCTGTTTTCACCAGCTCTGACATCCCCTGTATTTAGTAACAGAAACTTACTCATTTCAGATTACTCGCGCTTAAAAAATGTTAAATACAGTTAATGCAATATTAATCGCCCTTTGGTGATATAAAATGCAATATTTTCAGGCAGCTATTGAGCTTTACTAGAGGAAGAGCTGATGAAAACAGTCACAGCTGAATAGTGGAGAGAAAAAAGCTCTGTATTTATTGCTTTTGTTTGGCTTTTGGCTACAGAGACAGGAACATTCTAATGGGGTAAGGACATTTATTTTATCTGCAATCTATTGCTGCTAGAGCAGGAGTGGCAGATGGGGTTTGGTGTTATATTCACAGAGTAATTTAGAGCAAATCCTAATAACTAATAATGATTTATGTTAATTTCAATCACTTATGTGACTTTATTAAAGCACTGCTGTAAGAGGAATAGAAGGGGAGGGGGGAGAGGAGAGACTGGAGAGAGACAAGCTGTGTCTGTCTGAAACTGAACCGCATGCTTGAAAGGTTGCCGTGGTGGGCTCCAGTGAAATTTCTGATGCGAGCAAGCAGGTTTTGCTTTTTGAGACTCTATTGTCGGCGCTAATTTCTTAAAAGAAAAGCCCCGTGTAGAAACCCCGGCCACCGACGAGAGGCAAGGCAGAATAGAGAGGGAACAAGAGAAGAAGAGAGCGTGCGAGGGAGACTCGTGTTATGCAAAATGTATTGATTGTGTGCAAGGAATCTGCGATGCTGATGTGCTGGGCTCCCGAAAGAATAGGGGAGGCTACTGGCAAAATAGCGAAGAAAACCCCAAATGTACATACAGGATACGAAACTTTTATTCCGGGCTGCTTCAGCGTGGTGGAGATCTATGGTTCTCTACTCACGTTGTATTGGCTTTACTCCTCACCGAAAATCCCTAGGAGGCTTTACCCCACGGGATTTTGTATTCTTATTCGGGAAAAAGAAAACAATTATAATAAAAAATGAGCTATGGCAATGACCCTTTCGTATTTCCCCCCATAATCTTCAGTTTCATTAGCAACTGCCAATACTGATATGCGCACACACACAAACACAGGGGCACATGTCGCCGTGTGTGCACTGAAAGAAGAGATATTTGTGAAAACCAGGAAATCTCCAAACAGCTAGCGCTGCTCTGCTGGTTTGATGTAAGAGAGAGGAGTACTTACAGGATTTTGAAAGGGGGGGGAGATGCTCTTCGCTTCTGGCAATTTACTTTCCCAGGTACCTTTATGCGCTTTTCTGCCTTAAGGCATACAGTCTGAAAGTAAAACAACATCAAAGCTCCTTATTAACACTATTTTACTGAAATCAGAAGATGAAGCTACCTGAAACGTTTAATCTGGTGTTAGCATTTATTTCCCAACAAAACAGCCAGAAAAAAGTTTAAAAGAGTCGGGGCAGCTATCTAGAGGAGACTACAAGGCAAAGTTCAGGGGGTGATGTATGTTTCTGTCAGAATCCTTGGAATGGATTAAATAAACCTCAGGTTTTGCTGCATTCTAAGCCACTCTTTTGTCTAACATAATTCCTTCTTCCAAACACCACGGCTGGGAATAACCTATCTCCCACACCGTCAGGTGCATTAGATGCGAGTTCCCTAACTTTTGGAACATTTGCAGAAAAGTCTTTTCTGCCCTGCAAGTTGACACTGCATTTATATGCGACCGGATTCCACAGAAGGCAATTTTTGTGTACTCTGTGGTAAAGGAGTTATATACATAGCAGCATCTTTTTTATCTAGAATAAAAAAAAAAAATGGAAAGAGGGAGAGAAATCCCTAGATTATGTTCAAAGAGTAATTCGATGTTGCTTTCCACCTCCTCGTTTGAAAGCGGCGCAGGACTTCCAAACCCACCCGGGCGTGCACGCCTGCTTTTTGAACTCTACCAACTCTACGCGGAGACGCCGCGGGCGGCCTGCGCGCAGGCGGAGCGGGGAGTGCGCGCAGGCGGAGCGGAGCGGCGGCGCTTCAGCACCACGGAGAGCTCCGCTGAGCCGCGGCGGGCGGAGCGGGGCGAGGAGAGGCTGTCTGTCTGCCCGGCTCTCCCTCTGTCCGTCTGCGGCTGCACAGAAGCCTGTAATATGTTAATAGCCGTAGGGTACGCCCGAGGTACCATCTCAAGCTGCTTCGCACACCATATGTCAGGCCGTTAGCCACATGGATCTATTAATCAAAGGGGGAGAGGGAAGAGGGGAGGGCGGGGAGCGGGGGAAGGGAGCTCTTCATACCCCACCCTGTGTTGCTGCACACTTTCTCCTTTCATTTCTCTCAGATATAAAGACCCGGAGTACCTCGAATAGGCAGCTGTAATTCTCTTTTGATCTGCTCTTTTATACCCCCGATGGAACCAGCTCGGGTTAGTGGGTAGCGATATTTGAAGCAGGAAGGGGGAATGCGTCATGTTTCCCCCGGCAAAGGATTTGGTTTTAAAGTGCTGCTCAACTTCTGTGACAAAGCGGGTCTCTGTCCGCCCCTTCAGCCATCTCCTTGCAGAGGGTGTGTCTGAGGAGAAGGCTTTTTCTAGCGAATCGAGCATCATCTCCCCCGCAGGCAGCCAGAGCTCTGGCCATCCTCACCACTTTCACATCTGCCCTATTACCTATTGCCTCACATAATTTCTTCAGGTTTGTCCCACGTGAGATCCACAAAAGTATTGGATCCACAAAATTACCGGGAGAAGGGGAAGAAGCAATCTGTGTAGGAGCGTGGTGTAAAAGCTCGTGTAGGTGAATTTTTCATGCATGCCCACATAAAATTCTGCCTTTCAGGCTCAGCGTCCTAGAAGATGCAGGGGCTCTCAGGTCTGGTTTCTACTCCTTTGGAGGACAGGGTTTTGGGGGGACTTTGTCTTCAGGATTAAAATGAACGCGCTCACACGGGCTTCTCCTGGACCTCGTTTGTCAGTCCGTAGGTGACACGTTGGGGCACAGCCCCGGCAATTGACACTCCCGACCTAATTCCGAGGCCAGCGGATTTTTTTTTTCTTTCCTTTCACGATGAACGAGAGGGAGCATTAAAGAGACTGACCTTTCGCTCTGGTACCTGCTGCATAAAGTTTTGAAATGCTAGATTATTATAAAAGCAGCAGCTCAGGAGAACGGCTCAAGAAAGTTACTGAGTGGTGGAGGAGGGGAGGGCAGGATCATTTCAGTGTGCCAGGATCCTGCAGCAGGCACCGTGCGGGTGGATGGGGCAGGTTCCCTACTCCTGATTTCCAGGTCAAGTGACACGCCTGTGTGTGATGCAAATGATGGAAAAACACCCAAAGAAGAGGAAAGGATGCAGGCTACAGCTAACACAAGGATAAGCTCCCTTTTTTGGCAAATTTATATAAAAACGAGCAAGATTCTCTAGCTGGTTGAAATTCCCTCTTGGTACAGAGCATCACAGAGGAGCAAGTTAGAGGGAAGAGGCGCTTGAGACTATTTCTGTAACTGCAGACATAAGACAGTAACCCCATTGATATGTATTATGTGGTACAGTGCATAGGTTATGTTGGTCAGCCTTTAAGACTTTCAACTTATTTTCCAGCATTTTTCCTCTTTGTGTGGCTGGAAAAATAATGAGTGCGTCTGTTCTTAGATCTAAAGCAGGCACCCATCTTGCAGAACCTTTGTTTTAATATAGAATGCATTAAACCTGCAAAAATATGGGTGCCTTTCAAAGCAATACTTTACATAAAGACAGAGGTAAATGCACGGGCTGAGTGTCGGTTGATTCTGCATTTCCACCTCGCAAAGAGGCTCTTATTACCTTTAAATTTTGGTGCATACATCACCCATCATTTTCTTCCTCTATTTAGAAGGTAACCCATATATCTGTCGTTTTAGGTTTCCAAAGACTCGTAACTTAATTCCTTCAGGCTATTCATCAGCACAGTAATTAAACCAGCAAATGGATGTAAATAAAGTGAAATTGGTTTCATGACAGATGAGCCAAAGAGGCCTCTGACATGAAACAAGCCAGGACAATAATTATTTCTGCACCGGGCTATATGAGGAACTCCGTCTGGATTTATTAGGTGCTGCAAGTTATTTGCTAGGAGAAGGCAAGACAGGAGGACTCACTTTAATTTGACGGGATTTCTTTTTCTTTTTTGCATCCTAAGTAGGTTAGAGAGATAAAAATCTGGAATTAACTTTGGCAATACTCTGAGATGCCTCTACCCAATGTAGAAACGCGGCAGGGAAAATAGGTAGTACAGGAAAGGCTTATTAAACAATTTATTCCCAAATGCTTAATAGGAAAAAAATCTAGTTTAAAACATCTTGAAACATCCCTTGTTAACAAAACTGTCCAGACCACCGTGACAGTCAGTATGTACTTCTCTTTTCTACAAATATGCATACCGAACAGTGGAGGCAATAGAAAGAAGGCAAATTTGGAGAGCCTGGGAATTCTGAAGAGCTTCTCTTAAAAAATAAATAAATTATAATCTCGGCTAAGTGGTGTCTGTTAAGATCACCCCGCTCCCTCTTCTCTTCCAAGCAAAAGTTTATTGCTGAGGAGGAGAGAAGAGAAAAGAGCTCTGAAAGGGAGGCTATGGATTCTGCAAGGCTCAACTGTAATTGGAGCCATCAGGTCCAGCTTGGAGTGGAAGTAATATACAGAATAAATAAAAAAAGGGCTCTCACAGCAGGTGCAGATTAGTCCCTTTTCCCCTGAAAAGATTAGAAACTGACTGCTTTATGCTTAAACGTACTCTCAATTATTTAAGCGCCCCTTCGTGATTAGCAAGTAAAAGTAACGCTCCAAAGCGCTGAAGAAATGAAGCAAGAATAACACCGCTTTCGCCCGGCTCACGCAGGCTTTCCAGCACACAGGCTTGCTCCCTGCCGGCTGACAGCGCTCAGACCGGGAACTCTCTTTAGACACACACACCTGTAGGGTGGGGAGGCGGGAGGGGGGGAAGGAGAGAGGGAGGGGAAAAGGAGGGAGAGGGCAGGTTCAGCATGGTAAAAATTCCTCTATCGGGGCTGTACAGGCTACAGTCCAACCTGGTTTCACAGGCAATTTGGATCCGTGGGCAGATTTTCACAGGAACGCTGAGCCCTCAACGTCTTTTCCACTAGGAAGGGGAAAAAACCACCAATTTCGCACCAAAATCCCAAACACAACCCTTCCCCCCCGCCACCGGTTCCCCAGGCATTGTCTTTGAATGGGCTGGAAATGAACCGCGGACGCCTGTGTTTGCATACGGCAGTTTGAGCAGAGTTCACTTCTTTCTGCAATCAAGTCACAGGCGTTTTCCTCCCTTCCTCATGGAAGGGACTATGATGACTGCAAAGCCGAGGAGATATCCTAAAGGGACTGAAATCCCCTTATGTCTGAAGCTGTCCCTTTTAACACACACCAGACTAATTATTTAAAAGTTCTTGTAAAATTAGAAGGTATAGCCCAGTCCTTTAATTAGAATACTCTGTGAATAGGGATAGCATATGGAGGGGAATGTCAAGAAGAGGATGCCAGGGGCAGATCCTAGGAAATCTGTATTCATTTCTGCCTCCTATTTGTTCAGTAATCTCTACCATCATAACTAAATCTTGGAGCACTGATGTAGTTCGAGTTGTTGTTGACTCAACGTCAAAATTCAATCACTGGGGGTTTTGCATCAGCCGGGCCACTTATTTGTCTAATAAATCCGTCATTTTGTAAGAAAAATATTTGAGCAGCCGTACTTGACCTCTTGGTATCCATAAGCCACATTTATTTCTACCAGTTTACAAATGCAAAATGGAGATGATCATCTTAATGCCTCGAGGTACTGTGTTGATTTCTGATTGGATTTTAGATGGAAATGTCTATTTTAAATACCCCGTGATTAAATTGTACGTATAATAGAATTCATGCCTTTTCAAACCAAATCGTGATTTGCGAACCCCGAATTTTTTTAAAGGAAATATTATTTAAGCAAAAAAATGTTTTCTTAAATGATTTGTGATACCCCCCGCGGTAAGATTTTATTATAGCCGGGCATCTTTCTCACTGGAAAACTTATTTTGACTCTGGAGCGTTCGTATGTGATGTAAAGGTGTCAGACGGGGTGGGGTGGAAGTACTCCCGTTTGAGAGTTCTGTCTGGCCCAAGCCATCCCGCGCTGAACGATTTGCTGCCTTTTTTTATGTATATTTCTTCCGAAAAGGGGACCACGCTGTGCAAGTTTAGTTGCAAGGGGGGGGAAATAACTTTCTCGAGAGCTTTTGGGTTGGGGGGAGGGAGATGTGGATGGAAGGATGGGGCGGAACAAGATCAGCGTCCGGAGAGGGGAGGTTTGGAAGCCTTCCTCAGGGTTGGGGTCCGGCTGCAGCCCCAGGAGCCGCGGGGGCTGCCCGCACCCCCAGCCCGGGCCCTCCCGCACGACCCCGCGGGTCCCGCTGCCTCCCGAGCCCCGGGATATCCCTCCGCCCCGGGGCCTTCCCTCCGCGGCCAGCGGGGAGCTCCGGCATCAGCCGTGCTGGGGGAGGGCTTGTCTCCTTCAGTAAACACCCCCTCCCAACTCGCTTTTCTGGCTCCCAACCCTCGAGTTTTCCCCTTGGGCGGCTGTTGGGGTCTTTCTGTCTCCATGGAAATCGAAGGGGCGGCGGTCAGCCCGGGCAGCCAGTGGTCATTACTCCCGCATTAAAGCCAGCTATCGATTCGTTCTCCAGCACCTACTCGCGCTGGACCACTAAGGGCCAGGCTGGAGCCTCCGGCCGCAGGGGCACTTGCCCGGGAGCATCCCCCGACTGTCAACCCCTGCGAGCTCCTGCAGGAGTGCCCGATGCAAGGAAGGGCAAGGGGGGAAAAGGGAAATATTCCAGCATACTGGAAATATTAATGTTGGCTTGTAGGAATTAATGTAATGGGTCATGGTTATTAACAACTTATAAAGGCTTAAATCAATATAAATTAATTTAATTATGATTTCTAATTGCATTATGCATGATCAATTTGAAACACTACATTAAAGATAATTAGAGCAGGGTGCTAGTCACTAATCACTTCCCTAACAGCTTAATGAAAAGGAAAGCCATGTATTACCTGTGGGGTGGACCCATGAAATAATATGAATGCTTATTTTCCAATGAAAAATAATTGCACCTTTTAATTGTTGTTTTAATCACTTTATTGTAAGCACAGAATGGGTTTGGACTTTTTACATGGCCCTGGTTAAATTTTACTGGTGTTGATTGAAGTGCTGATGTATTACGAGTCCACCTATTGATGACCTTAAAGAAGACTAACTTTTATGTAAAAGTGTCATGCTGTCCTCAGAAGCTAGTGCCAAGAGGTCACAGGAGATGGAGGTCCTAGCTTAGCATAATGGGTTTAACATTTCCATGACATCATCAGGGAATCTGAAAAGGAGTCTAAGGATAATCAGAGTGGTCATTCAGAAGCAGAGTAAATATTTTATGAGGATATATAGAAGACAGGAAAGAAGATTGTCAGAAAGGTGAATCTCTACTTCTTCATGCTCTATGAAGAAGGTTTTTCACATGGTACCAATTTTGATTGAAAACTCGTGTATTGTTAATAAAAAAAAAGGCAGATCGACCATTCGAGAGGTGAATTCTCTTTTAGTGGGTGATCTAAATAAATTTGGATTCGTCATTGTCTTTAAGGATTACAGATTATTTCTCTCTTGCTTTTTATACGCATACATCCTTAATTGATTGTTTATTTGCCCTGCATACTGTCACTTATTCAGGGATCTGTTCCTACATTAACAATAAAAGTTCATTTATTGTTAAAATTGAAATGAACCAACATAAATTAGTGCCTTGTACATGGACACAGTGAGGCATATTAATTGAAAATGCTTTCCCTGTGATTAGCTTTATTTTCCTATCTTTGCTTGATAACTGAAGCAGTATGTGCAGCATACATCTTGGTTAGACTCATTATATAATTCATAGTTTTCAGAGAAGTAATGTGTAATTAGGGAAACTGAGATTTGAGGAGAACAGTAAAGAACAGCAGCATGTCATACTCACATTTGTCACAGCAAGACCTGTTTGAAGAATTTCCCTTCTTTTATGGCCTGATTGAGACCTAGAAGCTTTGGGACTCCTGAGGATAACACTATCTGAATAAAAAGGAGAAGTGAAAAGGAGAGTTTGAATGTCACCCAAGGAGTATAGCCCTTTAAGGCTAAGTTATTAGGAACATACTTATTTTAGTACTGAACCATGACTGCAGAAAACTCTGTGGATGGAAGGATTCTGGGGATTGTTGTTCTTTTCCACAAAGATTCCTGTCTAAAAGTGCGTAGCAGAATAGCTGAGCCCCCACCATGTCCTGCAGAGGCAAGGTAGAGGCAGAAATAAGCTTACTTTGCATAAGAAATTCTAAATATTTCAGTGAAATGGGACAAACTGTAGGATGAATCTGGTCATTCCCTCTGTTGTTCACAGTTTGAAATGATGCAGACTCATACTGCCAAGATCCAAGGACAAGATCTGAGAGCAATTAATGGCAAAGTTTTAAAAAGCACAGTTCTCCAGCAAGTTCAAACTTGCTGTTTTTCTTAGCAACAGCAACAAAGAATCCTCTGCAGAGGTCCTTGGCTCTTGAAAGGAAAGTCCTTATATATGGAAGTAGAAATAAATATATATGGCATCTTACACCTCAAACTAAGGGTGGGATATCAACATGGTTTAAAGTATCCAGATGAAAAAACCTGATAAATACTGGTGGAGGCACATTCTTGTGGCTTCTGCATCCCTTCCAATACAGTAGCTATTCCAGCTGTTGTGACTTTCTTGCATCCTGACCCCTGCTCTAAATAAAATGATTTCCATGACTTAATCTTGTGTCATGAGTGAGGAGTCCCCAAGCATCAGTCTTAGGTAGCCAAAGAGCTCATAAGGAGAAAAGCAGTCCCCTAGATTTCATAATTTGGCCCAAAGACTAAAGCTTGTATGTAAACTCATGTTGAGATATGCCTTAATCTTCTCTGCCCTGAATAAATGTTGCATCAGCCTATGTTTTTCCTTTCTGTACCAAAACTGGGGAAGTCTTGTCTACCAAAAGGTGCAAGTGAGGTATCAGCTTATACATCTGCTTCTGAAAATATTGGTTTTCCTCTTATTTTTTTTTTTTAAAGTAAAAGCACAAAGAAAATCTTTGCTTTTGCAGGGGACCCTTGTTTGGAAATGCCTCACTTCTACCTTGTTGGGTGGCTAAATTGAGAGCAACGTGGAGTCTATGTTTTATACTGTTTTTTTCATATAGCAATTGATTTTAGATAGCACTGCCAACCAAGGAGGGGGCATGAATGCTGTTTATAAGCCAGGGAAAGGAATTAAAATAACTCTGCGAGATATAGTGATGACTGAAGCAAATATATTGCTTTGTAGCTACAGAACTGTCCTGTGCTTCTCTAGCTAAACTAAATCCAGATGTTAATAAAACAAATTCCTTAGTGGTTCAAACACTTCTTTGCATCCTTTTGGAGACCTTCTGAATGATTGGCATATTTGCAACTGTGGCAATTCACCAGAGACTTAAGATTAATTTCTGTAAATTTTTGCCCAAGATTTTTTGTTGAATGCCAAACTGACTTTTTCCTCACCTAAAATGAAATAAAAGGACAATATAAATTCATATTAATAGTTATTTTTATAGTTTAGAGTTATTTAAATAGTCTATATTTAAAAAAATACGTTTGCTGCCTGGCATTTCAAGGCTTCCCCTTTTCTGACTGATGGATTTTTTTGCAAATTTCACTGACAGCTGCAGGCAAATATGTTAGCAGAAACTTTAATAAAGTCTTTGTTTTTTAAAGCTTTAAAACTAAACCTGGAGGCTTTAGTTTTCAGTAATAGAACTAAGTACAATTTGATCAGTGGCTGTTTTAGTGCTATGCAGGTAAGATAATTGTGTCTGACCAGGTTGTCATTGTGATCTTGATAGTGAGCTGTCACACTTGGTGTTAGTATGTTGGGTTGCAATACTATATTTAAAAAAATTTAAACTGTTCAAAGATTGTATCACAGTATCAGCTAATTGGACACTGGGTTCCATGGTTATTTGAAAATACCCAGGACAGTGCTAGAGAAGTTTCTAGGTAATATGAAATAAGGGAAGGTCTTTTCAGCATCCATAGGAGACTGAATATGCTGATGCTCTTAGCATGTAATTAAATATTAATAATAGACAGAGGTTGGACTTATTTTTATTCTCTAAAACGTTGTTAATAAGTCTCAGTCTAGCATTGAAAACATTAGGAATGTTACTGTGTGTCTCACCTTTTTAACCCTGTTTGCATGTTTAAGTAAACATATTTTAGGGTTTATTTATGATTAGCGACAAAAACAATTTGTATATTCAATCAGTGCTGGGCTTGGGAGAGGAACACATTCTGGCTCAAATTCATCTACTGCAAACTAATGATGACTGTGGGTAAATCATGACAGCCACTAACAATTTTATCTATATTTGAACTGCACATGGTTTGGTTGTCCATAATAAAGGACAAGAAAGTGGAGTTTAAAGTTATCCACAAAAAAAAAAAAAAGTAGAAACATTAAAAAAATAAACTGGATTAGGAAACAGATGAATATAATGACCTTCCTTACTCTCAATCATATGCTGCCAGATAAGTGTTTGAGTCTGAAAAATTGCACTAATGAAGCTATTTGAAGGCTTTTGTGGACAACTGCTTACTCTTTGAAGATTAAATGAATGATGTTGATGTGATTAATCTTAGTACAGGGAGTGATGCAGCAGCCAGAAAATACCTTGGTGATTTTCATAATTAAACTGAATCAACATTTCAAAGAAATGCCAGTGTTATCACTTGTATATTAGAATTACATTCATTAGACAGAAGAAACAAATAATTTGAGCAAACAAGATTTTCCTTTTGGTGTACTGAGACTTCTGTCATGTCTCAGAGTATCTTACTATAAGTCATCATTACTGTTTAATTTTATCCTCTCTTTTTCAGTTACTTTTTTATGTTTATTTTTTCCTAACCATCCTAATGATTCACTGTTACTTGCTTCCTGATTACTTATTTCACTATTAAATAGCCTTTCCTGGTTTTCCAGTTAAAATTGCCTGCCCACTGTAGGGTTTCAAATCATTGTCACTGAAAAATAACGTGAGTAGCTTCTGGTTGACATGGATAAGGGACTCAGGCATCCCAATGATCTCTAGCTTTACAAGAGCTCATCTTTAAAGGATAGGACAAGCCACGGAATACAGGAGTGATAACAGACTGCATAAGACTAAGAACACAAATGGTTGTTTACAGTGATCTGTGGAAATAACAGTTTGGGTCAGATTCTGCATGACTAACTTATTTCCTAAGAATCTTACATATTTCAGTAGGACTGCCCAAAGTAATATTCCTTAGCAGCTGCTAAATTGGCAGAATCTGGATTCACAGAATTGAGTCACCTTAAGTGGTCTTTAAGAGTGCACGTTTAAAATATTTGAATAATACATGCACACTATTTCTTAAGATAAGGAACTTGGAGTATCATACGTTTCCCAACAAACAGTCACAGACACATAGGTGGACACACATATGCACATGCATACTCAAAGACAGTAAGCTTGCTGACCTGCTAAACAGTTTTGGCAGGGTAAAAGCAATGAGCATGAAAATACAGTCAGCTGCTTCAGCGGCTTCTTTAATGCAAATCCAAGTGAGGGTGTAGGGTTAATGATTTCTGCATCAATACAAATTCACTGTGTTACTCTTCCTATCACCACTTCAGATTATTGGAAAGGTTGCTCGGTGACTTTTGGTAACCTTGATATTTACAGTGTGCTTCTAGATGTTGTACAATCTTTCCTTTCACAGTTGTTTAATATATAAAAAAACCCCCAACTTCTTTAGTCTAGTGTATAAAAACATAGCTTTTCACCTTGGGGACCTCAATTTTAGTTGATTCCATAATCTGAAGTGGAATGGGCAATGCACAATCTCTAATGGGCAATAATCACCACAATCACATATCGTTTTCTCACATACCCATTTAAAAAGCTGTGCATGGATGTGGAGTGTCCACTAATCCCAAGGAAAAGGTTTCTGTGTTACTGTCAAGATTTGACATAAAGAAATTGCTTGCTCTCCCCATCTGACCTTCAGTCCCTTCACCTAGCCCTGTCTTTCTGCATAACTTACTCCATTTAGCTGAGCTCATTCTTCCCATCCCACCTCTCTCTTCTTCTTACAAGAAACACTCTATTTGCCATCTTCCTGTACATCATTTTGTCTATATCTTTTCCTGTTCTTCTTTTTTCTGTGATGTGTCCCTTAGGTTTGGCACTACTCGGCACTGTGCTTTGTGTATGGCTTCATAGGTGTTCCTTACTCTCAGAATAAATGTGCTTACCACCACTACCCAAGGTACCTGCTGTAATTAATGGTCTGAAGGTGAATCTGATGAAATTCATGTGTTGGCTGATTTCATATGCACATCTGTCATGCTGGGTGGCATCTCTGTATTTATCAGTCATCACAGAGTGAACCTTGTGACCAAAGAAAATGATCAATGAGCTGTACGTTCATCTCACCTACTTTTAACCATCTATGAGACAATTGCCTGGTCAAAGCTAACAGGTTTCTGCTATTGTTCATGAATAGAGAGGTAGGCATTTCTGGATGGAGGTTTATTTCACCTGAGGACAACTGACTGTGATAGCTGAGCTGAATAGCTCTCTGGAGGTGCCTATCCTTTCAATGGCACTAGCATAGACATAAAGCCTCAGCTAATTAACCGGCTTTGAAGAGCTGTACCTCCGCACCTCAGTCTTTGTGGCCCAGGTCTGTGTGAATTTCAGGTGGATCTGAAAAAGAGCATGGGAAAATAGGGAGTCTGTTCATTCAGGAGTTTGTTTTGGCTGCAGATGTGTGAACATGAGAATGACTTCATAGTCATTCATGTGAAATGAACAACAGCAGTTTGGTTGGTTGGGCTAGAAATTTCCCTCGCCTTCTCAGAGATCCAACTTGGTTTCTTAGTCCTGAAGTGGAATGGAGGAGAGGAGAGAGGAGAGGTTCATAGAGGTTTGGAGAGGAGAGGAGAGGTGGACAAAGAGAAAAAGTGTCCTCTACTCCCAGGGTCAATAGCAAAATGTATTTTGTATGACAGCATATTTAGCTGGTTTTTAATTTTTGTTACTTACTTCTACTCTAAAAAATTAGTGCAGTGAGCATCCCTCATGGTATTTCAGGTATTTTAAAAACAGTCTGCCTTTTTCTCCTCTCCCTTTCTCATCCCTGAACCTGACCTAGGGCTGCATGACCCCAGCAGAAGGCCTGGGTAAGATCAGTGGCTGAGTGCAATGCACACCACGTGCTGCCAGCGTGAGGGCACCGGTCCTGATCAGGATGCTGCTGCACCATTGGGCCTGAGAGTTTGAGCTGATTATCCAGCAAAGGTACAGACAGGAAAGGAAAAGTAACTGAGATGATTTAGCCATGATAGGCAGCTCCCACAGAGAGGTGGCAAGGAAGCAACAAAAGAGAATGGGTGTAGAAGCAGTATTAATCTTCTGTTATACCATGCTAGCTACATGGATAGAATCAATTCCTTTTGTGTAGATACAGTAATACCGATTTCTTCCTTTGGGACAGAACAATTAATTAGGGTGAGATTCCCTTCAGCTGGCTTTAGACATTCAAAACAATAGTCATTGAACCTGAACTGTTTGTTCAAGGTCTGTTTGGAGTCAGTGTAAAGATATAACACCTCATGGGAATTCAGTCCACCTCGGAACAAGTATCTCATGCAGGATAGATGAATCACTTCTTGGAGGTACCTATTTCTCTTCATTTTTAGAGGGTTACGGCTAGGGAGAAACAACCCTTTTCCTCCTGTAAAATATTTATGTGATTTCAATAGTCATCTGACCATAAAAAAGGCAGGCAGGAGCATATTGTACAATGAAGACGTGTTCTATGCATACACCAATGTACATACATGTGCATTCATATGGTATAGCTCGCTGGGTTTCTTCTGTCCAGCCCAGCTATTCAGACAGGTTCCAGCTGGCTATATTTCCAGGAGTGCCCCTGTCCTAAGGCACTCTGGCAGCGTCCCATGGACACTTAGCCAGAGAATCTGCAGCCTGCGTTGTGGTGCAGGAGCTAAGGACCGGTTAGCTATCAGCTGAAGTAGAAAGACGAGAGGGCCCTTGGTTTACCTTGTATCTGCGTAGCTTTATTGCCAGATGCTCTTCACAGGGGGAAGGCAGGGACCAAGAGGGAGAGCAGGGGTCAGACACCAACATAAGAGTTCCTTCACAGGACCAATCACCAGGGGTGTTGGGGGAGTTTAGGGAAGGACCAAGGCTACCTGGTCCTATGGGATCGAGAGGAGTAGGGGCCCAGGAGATAACAGGGGATAGTACAGGGGCCCAGGAGATAACAGGGGATAGTACAAAGGCCTTGGGGGGAGGGAGGAAATGATGGACACTCCAGATGGCTACTCTGGAATTTCCTGGGTTAGACCATGGTGATTTCACTTTCCCGGGGGAGCTTGGCTCTCTTGGAGGGCCTCCACCAGTTATCTTTTTCTTCTTCTGTGCCCTCTCCCCTGGAGGTTTCCAAGGAAACCTCCATGGCAGCTACAATATGGCTCCAGGAGCCATGAGTAGTACAGCATCTTAATTCATTTAGAGAAGCAACAGTACAAAACAGTTCCAGTGGAGAAAAATTAAAGGCAAAACCTGCTTCTTCTGTTGGAGATTTCCAGTTTATTAATCCTGTTGGAAGCTGGGAAGACTACATTTTCAGACTTTAGAGAAACAGACAGATTGGAGAGGATGGTAGTAAAAGGCGAGCCTTTATTAACCCCTGACAGACTGCTGTTGTAAACAGGAGTTATAATGACTGTTGGTTGAACCATACTGTTTTTAAAAAATATTTGGTAAATATGGATAGAAAGTTTTAACAATGAAAGCAATGAAAGCATCTTCAGAAATAAACACTTTAAAAAGGACTTAAACTTTAAAAATGTGTTCCTACCCATCACACATAAACACCATGCTCATAAAAAAAAAAGGGAAAGGGTAATAAGGAGTATCTTTTACTTTGCTTTCCCTGTATAATGAACATTTGTATTAAACAAGAAAGATACAGCATACAAACCTTAATTTTGAGCTAGTTATTCCTGAGGTTCCTTTATATATCACTTTAGTGTATAATATATATTTTTATTTCCACCTGTTTCTAAAGTTATGAAGAAATAATGTATCTAAAAAGATATTGTTTTATAACTAGTTTGTGATAGAATATTTATAGTAGTTGTTAATCCATAATAAAGTTGTGTACTTAACACAAAGATGAAAAAAGTGCAACATTGTTGGCTTAAGATAAAACTATGTGTTTTTATGGTTTACATTTCAGTATTAATAATTAATGAGTATACAGATGATTTTGTTTCCCCTTTAAAGGAGCTTTCTAGGATAGTTACATTTCAAAATTACTAAAGAGTTTTTAGCAATTTAGTTTTTGAGTGTTTAACTGTAAAATGGTTTGTGATGAAATACAGATGACTTCATTTTTTATAAGAATCGTCCTTAGTCACATTAAGTGGTGCTACTAAAATTTTTTCTGTTCCAGACCTTCAAATGCCTGTCATAAGTGATGATATGGAAGTTTCAGACAGACTAGTGAGATGTGATTCTGTTCATTGGATCAGAGGACTCAAAGACCTTGGTTAGGTTTCTTGCTGAGGTGCCAAGTGCCTCTGGAGAGGTGGTAGGGTAACCAAGATATCTGTATTGTGTGTTGGACTGACAGATACAATCCAGGACCTATATGCTTGACTTATCAAGGCCAGGAGCAATATCTTATGCTGTCTGGAATGGCACTAGATGCTATATTTAGGAAAAGGAGTCCCTTGCTGACCTAGGGAGACAGGATTTTATGGAGAGACGACTTGCACCCTTGAAGTTGCCTTTGTCAGTGATAAAGGGAATCTAGAGTGACTTGTCCAGTCATGGGCATTTAAGCTGTAAAAGTAAAGTTAGGAAAGCTGGATTTTACTTTTGAGATCCAAGTCCAAAACCTATGTCTCTAATCTTCTGTTCAGCTTCCAGTTCATCCTGGTAGGCCCACAAAATATTTAAGTTTCTAATTTCTGTTATTCCCCTGAATTTCATAGAAAAGCTGGATATCAAAGTTAGCATTTAGGACCATAAATTGATAGATTTCCAGTTCCAAAGGCAACAGTGTATTGATGTCATACCATTGAAACAAGGAGCCTTAATGCCTTACAGCTCTTAAGTATGTCTGTTAAAACACAACTGGAACTGATCCTATTGTTTTCTCTAAGAAAGCCTTATCATTAGGATACTTGTTTAAGATTTGGGTTCAGGACTTGTTTCAACTTGAGATGACTCAGGGTTTAATTCAGTTGTCCATAAATAAGCCTCTAGTGCTATTTCAAACATCCCAGGTTCATCTGTCTGCAGAGTTGGTGGCTATAACACAGAAACCAAGTAGACCTGGGGTGTCAGCTAAAGGGCAGCTGGAAATCTACCCTGCACACGACTCCAGATGCCCATGTATGGGCAGCTGGATGAATCTCCGAACATCAATGTATAAACTTCAGAGGGAGGCAATGACATAGCCAAATTCTGTGACTGATGTTCCATAACTGTTATCTTTACGTGAGTCTACTCCCGGTAGGCAAACTCTCTGGGCTGCTCTTTGGTGCCTAGTTCTCTCCACTAATCAATTAGGAAGCCTAAGCACCCAATTTAGACAGTCTGTGACTGCCTAATTTATGTTCTTAATTTTCCTAACTCCTAAAAGGGAATTAGGAGATGATATAACTCTTCGAAACTGTGCCCAAGCAGCCAGCACTTCATTATTGAAATTATCCAAGAGTCAAAAAGCTGCTTCTGGACAATCTGCTAACTGCCTAATTCCTGATCCCCCAGATATGTAACAGATGCCTATACAATCTTTGGATTTCGTTATTTTATCCAACACATTTATTCTATATGTAATGCAATAAGAATAGGTTTAACTCCTGATGTACCTTGCGAAGTTCTGTGGTGCTGTAAATGAATGGGGGATGCCAAGCCCTTCAGGATTTGTTGCATAAAAGGAGAATAGAGCCTATGCTTTTAGTTTAGTGTGAAATTGTTTTTATTTAAAGGTAGAAAATTCTGATTCAATTCATTCTGTTTTGTTAAGGATTTGAAACTGCATCTCTCACCAAAATGTTCTAAGCATCAGGCTAGTAGATTTTCTGGGGTTGGCTGCTCACAGCCTCTCCTTGAGAGATGTGATGTTCCACTTCACAGAGAGTGATTAAATATTCATTAAGCTAGTGAAAGAACAAGCTTCTCAGAAGACAGAAAGAGTCTGGTACTTAAGGCAGTCACCTGGGAAAAAGGGAGATCTGGATTCCAGTCACTGCTGTAATGATTACTTAGTATCAAATACATACACTGGTTCACGAACTGGAACCCAGCTTCTTTTTTCTCGTGGGGAGGGGCTTGACTATCAAGTACTTCACACCTTCTGTCTGTTCCAGTGATTACTTAATTATCCAGGAAAGCTGTGGCTGGGGAAAGCAAGCATTTCTCTAGGAGGTGGGAGATTATAGTTCCATGTGGCAAAGAAAACTAAGTGTTCATTTTTCAGGTCCTTTCATTACCCAAAAGCTAGAGAAGGAACCAAATGCCCTTTTGTTGGGGAGTAAATGCTGTAATTCAGGACTTCAGGATCATGGAATTCTAAGTGGAAGACAGTATCTCCTCTAATTCAAAAGTAAGTTGCAGCACGGGGAGAAGGTTTAAGGCATATGCTTAATCTCGACATTCCCTGACGTGCTTCCTTGCCTGGCATGTCTTTGTGGATTACATCTTTTCCATACAATCTGTAAGGAAACAGACATTTAACCTAAGACTGCAGATTTTGCTGCAAAATTGCATCTGTTGGATAGGTGCTATGATGTTTAACTAAAACCCCTTGCAGATCTATCCTTTAAGGTAAAATTCTCGAAGACATTTTGCCTTGCTTTCATAACTCCTCTTGAAGCCAGTGTGGATTTAACCATGGACTTAAGAAGGGGCAGACCTGTACCAGCAGAGATATCTTCTATGCCTCATTTTCCCCATGAAATTTCAAAAGGAAAAAGTGTATATATTCTGTTAAACACATTTCCATAACCATTTAATTCTTGATATAAAGATCATGGATTTCTTTCTTTGATTTTTTTTTAACATGTATGTTTCTGTGCTGACAAATATAAAGTTTTGTACATTGATGTGAATAATTTGAAATTCTAATATGCTTGATAGAGACATGGCTCTCATTTATCAACAGATGACCCTAGGAAGTTTCAGGGTTAGGAAGCTGCATGGGGTGAACCTGATCATTAAGTTATGTCTGTGCTTTCTAATTCAGGACCTGAATTATCAATATCTGCCCAAGAAAACACCTATTGGATGTTGAAAACTGCTGGTATTAGGCAGTGAGAAAAAGAAAAGAAAAATAAATATTGACTTGCTTGTAGAACACATTGAAAAAGAATTTTAAAAACCAACCAGACAAATCTTTGCCATGTCACAGTATGAACCAGAGGTGAACTTTTAACTGGAAGGATAAACAACTGATTTTCCTTGCCTCAGAAAGAAGATGGAAGAAGTGATTCAGGAAAAAGAGGGGACCAGATTGATTTTTGCATAAAGATAAATCAAAGTAGACCTTAAATAACCCCTTGTCATGTTTTACATTTTCTCCTTTTTCTCTGTCTGTCTGTCTGTCTGTCTCTCTCTCTCTTTCCTGACTACCATTACTCCTCTACTGTTTCCTTTTCTCTTTGATTTTTTCCCTCTTTTACTTCTGCTATTTTTGCTTTCTTCCTGCACTCTTATCCCTCTACCCAACCACAGGCATTCCAGACTCATTTGCACAGAATAATCCTCAAGATCATCCCTAAATGGAGGATTTGGCTGCAAATTCATTCATAGCTATTTCCTTCCATCCCAATAGAACAAAATATTTATCCAGAAAGGCATGATAGGAAAGCTAGGATCCTCTGCCTCTGAAAATAGAGTCTTTGAACTTTTCAGCCAGAGGAAGTTTTCTGTTGGCTATCACTTATGAAAAACTGTTGGCTTTGTTCATTTTTGTTCTTATTCGCTAAAGTTCAACAACCTAAAAGAAATATCTGGGCCTTGATCCTTGAATCTATTGAAAGCACAAAGGAGAAAGAGGGGGACTAGAAAGGAAAACTATTAGGTTACACTAAGCTACTGTGTGCTCTTCCAGACTGAAAGAGGGCAAGACTAAGCATGAGGTGTGGATAGAAGGAGGCAAGAGATACAGAAATTCTCCCTAAAGCCTCTCTACTTGTCTGCTGCTAATAACCTTTTTTAGCTTCAACATGCCGGCAGCTCTCTGCACTACCTGCCTTTTCAAAAAAAATAAAAGGATAGAAGACATTTTAAATAATTCCAAATTTAGTCGTGTTAAGACAAAAGAAGAAGCAAGGAAATGAGAAACCAGCTAGCTTGGCTGGTGGGCTCCTTGGTGTGTCTCAGAAGTGCTGGTGCAGATGGCCCACCCTGCGGGGGACACTGTACTGGCCAGTGTTCCTCTCCTGCCCTGGCATCTGAGATTCATGTTCCAATTAGCCCCTAAACTGGGAAGCACTCAGGGATGCTGCTAGGTCACATTTTAATTAAAATTCAGATGATTCTTGGAACACATTAGGAAGCTCATAAAATAATTTTACTTGTAACTCTTTTACTATTGTCCCCATTCCTCTTCACTAAACCTCCCTCTTCTAACTAAGGAATCAAAGACAGGTCACTCATCTTGCAAAGCAAAGTCTGGTCCCCACAACACGATGGTCATTTTAAAGGAGTCACTCTAAATTAATTTATCAATGCCAGACTGTTCCTGTGTGTGTGCAGCCAATGCAATTGTATGGAAGAAAAATCCATCAGGGACTTTAAAGCACCAGAGATACCACTTCTGTTTCTGTATTTCTGTTTCAGTTTCTGGCACTCAGTCTAGCATCAAAAGAAGAGCTACTGATCATCTGCAGTGTCACTGGGACAGACAGTCAATAAAGTCTGTCTGTCAAAAAAAGAAGCTTGAGTGTCAGCAGGCTGGATAAGGTGTCCTGCTCTGGCATGCAGAGTGACCAAAGAAAAATAATTAGACACTTATTTAGGGATTCATGAGAGACTTCATGCTGATTTCTATGATGTCAATCACAGTAGGAAAGGGGCAACAAGAGGCAATTATGTATCTGGTTGCTTTCTCTTAAGTACTTATCTATCAGATCTTCACTTAGCAACATTTAAACAACAGGGTGTTTAAAGAAGAAGAAGAAAAGCAACTGTTCCCAGCCTTCTTAGTCTGAGGGTAAGAATTTATAGATATACATGCCCTAATTGTGCCCTTTGGACCAACTTCAGGAGGAAAGGTGTGAACACACACACTGAATATACACATACATCTGTGGAGGGGAGGATCTTCTCAGGGTGATATTATAGGGTGGGGTGCATATAGAACCTGGCTGTTCCACACCTGGGTGGGTAGTTTAGGACCAGAATTATTGTATAACCTGCTTAAGTGATTTAACCACCAGACTAGTATGTAATAGCTGGGAATCACAGGGGTATCATACTCAGCAGAGCCCAAACGATTAAAGGTCAGTCTGAACAGGGCTAACAAAGCAGGTTCTATCAGGTTCTTCTCTCTCCTGTTAGCATTCTGAAGTGCTGATAGACAAAAAGTTGCATTCTGAAAAGTCATCCCAATTGCAAAAAAATAGAAAAAAAGAAAAAAAGAAAAGACAATAAAGAAGGTGGCTTAGTACACCCAGCACTGTTATACTGCTATACTGCAATCTTATAAGCATTTATGAAACTCACACACTGTTAATTCTAAACAATCTAAATCTAAACAATTGAAGTCTATGAAGTCTATCTTGTGACTGCATGAAATTTATTTTTCTTCTGGTAATTTTCTTAATAGCACTTAAGACATTAGTCACTATAGCCTAATCAGAGCTCCTGATACTCTGGAGACACTCCTGAGAGACTGAAAATCTCCAAACACTTTTTATGGCAGAAAAAAAGAGAGGATGTATAGACAGCTGTAGTTTTACAGGCCATTTCTAATAAAATGAAGATTACAGGACATGCCAGCCAATCACCTCTTCTAGATACCTTTAAAGTCACTGGTTTTGAGATATGATTTGCTGAAATGGCATCACCATCCCCTCCACCAACTCAGAATGGTTTCAAAATTCACCCTTCCAAGCGCTACTCAGAATTAATGAGAAACAACAGTGAAATTAACAACAAATTACTTAGTTTCTAAGATGTGAAAGAATTGCAACCTACATTAATGAAGCTCTTAGTTTTGACAGTGAAACCAAGCCCTGTAGTTCCTCATCACAGAAAAAATGAAACTATAAATGATATAAAAACAGCTAGACAGGAGAATTTGGAAATATTAATTTGTATACTGTCCAGTTTGGCATAATATCCTGTCTTTATTCTACTTTTAATTGAAAAGAAGAAAAAAATTCAAGGTAGAATAAAAAGAGAAGCATTTTCAAAATACAGTTGTTATTTTTGTGCACACTTAGATGGTACTTGCATTGACCAAATAGATACTGTAAGAAGAAATGGACAAGAGGGAAAAATTAGAGACTACTGTTGTTTTTCACAGTCTCAAGAAATTATAAACCTGCCAATGTACATCTTTAGGACATTTTGTTCTCCAATTTCTTTATACTTTTCCTGGCCTAAATGCATTTGCACTGAACTTTAAGATTCAGCACATCTGTCTGCTACTTTCTTTTTTTTTTTCTTTTTTTTTTTTTCTGTGCTAGCAGCCTCCGGAGCCCTCTCTGCTTTTCATTTGTCATCAGCCACAACAGAAGCCATAACAGAAACCATGTGCAAATTTAGTTCTGTTGCAGATCCTCTCACAGTCAACAGCAGTTTACCCTAGCTCTCACTGCCACCATCCTCCTGGCACGGCTCGTATGGAGTCCATGTCCACTGGATTCCATCAGAGAGACTCTAGTCCTGACATGGATATGCCAATGTGGCATGTTTAAAGAAGCCAGAGTGTGAAGCTGTGTTTCAATTACAGGTTCTTAGGTGGAAGACACTGCTTTGCTTTCATTTCCGCTCATGGGTTTATACCTAGAAGGAAATGCATAGCAATTTATGCTAAGAATGTAGGAACATAACAGACAAAATGTATTCATTCTATGAGGTTGGGTTGAAGGCAGCTCATTGGTGTTAAAATATTTTTGAAGTGATGATGAAAAAAGGAAATGAAAACATATGTTTTGTGAGTTAGGATGGCGTTAGTATTGCAAGCTTCAGTCAGAGGCAATTGCCTCCTTTTACAGGCAGCAAACAACAACAAAAATATGCTTCTGGGGGGTGATATTTCTCTTCTGAAAGTAGATGTCCAAATACGTTGTGTGAATTGAGATCTACAAATGTTTAGTGCTCCTTATTGCCTAAGTATCTAGACAACTAATTTATATGTAAATGTCAACATATAAAACACCTCGGGCTGGCCAAGAGAATCCTCACACATACTGTATTTTTTCAGGTACAGATTCAGGAATATCACATAAAATGCACATCTGAAATATCTGGAGGTACTTCAGCACTCAATTGGACCTTTCAGTACAAAATTCAGCTACCCACCTTTGTTAACCTCATACATCCACTGCTGAGATCCTCTAGAACAAACTACTTTTTGAAGGAGATGTTGGAGTGATCCAAAATGATGCAAGGGAGCTAGTTAGTTGTCAAGTGTCATGGATAGTCAGGGGCACACTGACCTACTCTGCTGCTGCAAGGTTGAATGGTGTTTTAGTTATATAACACCATGGAACCCATATATTTATTTGTTTCTTTGGTGTGGAAAAAAAAGAAGAGGAAACTACATGAAACCTTTAAAATTAACACAGTTGTATGTAGGCAGTAAATAAATACTTTTGGAGGAAACAGTTTTAGGAGAAACATATTTCTAATGGTCTTTTGGATTCTAGAGTATTATTTTTATGGCTGCTTTGAGATTACTTTCAATTTACTCTGTACCTTTTGTATACTGAACAACAGAAAACATTTATTTCAAGAAAACACTCAAATTAGGAGGGAAAAGAACACAAACTATTCCGTTTATTTCCTTTGTTTTCACAAGTGTCATACTTTGAAAAATATTGAAGTGATGGTGTATCTCTGAGTGCAACTATCTCCATGGCTTGGGGAATACAGTTTGTTTGAAGGAACCTATCTTTGCTTGCTCATTGTATTGTTCTCTTGATTTTCTTTGTCACCCTCTTTTTTTTCCCCCATTCTCCTCTGACTAACTGGAAATTGATTTTTTTCTAAGTAGGAAGGTTGTTTCTGTGCTCTTTAGCAAAGTATTTAATTTGATACTTGATTTTAAAAAAAATCCTCCTGATGTTGGTTTGTCTTTACTATGTATTGCTTTAATGATTCTTGGTAGGCTTCCTATGCATTGATTAATACAAAAAAATAAAATGTCAGTATTTATGGTAAGAAGGAATACGTATATTTCCTGTATATTAGTAATCTGACTCTTTTGTTCTCTTTCTCCCTCTAAATGCAATTACATCACAAAATTGATTTTGCTCCTTTCCAGTGCAGAGCTACAGTGAAACAAAACCCCCCAAACTCTACAATTAATGGGAATCCTAATTGCTTCTTACAGGTGAGAAACATTTGGAAGGACAAATTAATTTCTTTTCAGTCTGCACAGCATGAGTATTATGTATCATAAATGTAATAACTGTTCTTGCCACATGTAATTCAAACAGACAGTTATTTGTGAAAATCTGGAAAAATATTCAAACCCGTTATTTGGAGGGAAACCTGATGAAATATTTTCTCATTTCATTTGTGAAGAGCTCTGTTTTGCTACTCAGAATAAAATAGATATTTAAAGTAAAATGCAGCAAGACACAATATCTCATCAACTGAAATGAAAAATCTCATTTATCTAATCACACACTCCTAGTATATTTGCATTATACCAAAGTGCATCAGTTCATCTAATGCAAGACTGAGGGAAGGGACATAAAAAAGGGTGATGAAAGAAGAAAAGTTATTCACTTAATTACCTTGCTAGGCAAGTTTTTAAGATGCCGCCAAATGCTGTGAGAATAACCAGAGTGCAAAGCCACCTCTAGCAGGGGTGGAAGTGATTATCTCCATGATGACTTATCTCCTGAGGACACTACAGAAGCTACTGCTTCATCCAGAATAAATTTTCTGGAAGACTGCATGTTAGATCATAATCATGACAAAAAAGCTTTCTCAGATGGCTGATAGGTGGTTTTCTTTGCCCTGTATCAGGACCCCTGTATCAGGACACAATACGTCTTTTGTAGGTATTTACATCATTATTGGTGATTCAGATGAATTTGTGACTTCTGTGTTGGGGTACCTGCTGTCCTCAGAGTTCCAGAATAAGTAGCAATGCCTGCAAATAAAAGAAACCTTGTCCTTTACTGCTACCTTCACTTAGGTTTCTCGACCTTTAAGTATCCAGGAGCACATGGTGGTGCTGTCTTGACCTGCCAAGATACTTCTTTCCTTTAACTAGAATATTTGCTTTAACATATAATCTGTCAAATAACTACATTAGTCAGGGTCTTAGAGAAAGGTATGGAAGGAAGAGAGCAAGAAAGTAGAGACAAATATTTACTAGAAAATCCCAGTTAATGTATGTTTGGAATCAGACTTCAGGAATTCACACTAAAAATACAACTGCTACCTGTAGTACTTAAAGAAGTCAATCAGCAGATCTAGTTGCAAAATGAAGGTTCCATTTCACAGGAATTTTCACATTTCAGAATGCACTTGTCTTTAAAATGTGTGAAATGCTGAAATATCAAATTATTTCCTGCCATAGAAAGCCTGCAACACTTTTTATTCAGTAACTTCGAGTAGTCTTATTACAAATAATTACTTTGATAAAGCCAAAATGTTTTATTTATGAAAAGCATAATATTATCATCTGAAATAGGTATAACAATATTCAAAACTCCATTTTGATTTTGATCTACTGAGAATCATCTAGTGGGTCACAAAGAAATTTTTTAATGAACAGCACCCTCAAAACTGGTTAGAGCCCCTTTTAACTGACACTGTATACTCAGCAATGAAGCGAGGGGAGATACAAAAGCATACATCACAACTTCAATTATGAATTGCATGTTTCAGATACCCCTCCACGGCAGTACTGAAAATCCAGTGGAGCTAGCAATATAAATCACAGGGCAGAATGTAATGGAAAGGCAACTTGATAGAAAAACACCCTGTAATTTTAGCAAACAGCATGTGCGCAGTGTTGGTTTACAGCGTAGAGGGTGTTCAGTAAAAGCTGATTAGCTTCTACACAAGCTGCAGAAGCCTACTGAGTTAGACATGACATTTCTCCAGAGCCACAAGTGCTGCTTCAGAGGACTTTGGCAACAAGCAATAGCCAGTCGTAGCTGTCATATTATGTACTGGTATGGACTGGGCCAGCTGACCATCTGGCTAGTAAGTGCTTATACTTGGTTTGAGTAGTGAATCTCACTAAATGTTTCCTAGAGGAGGGCATAGGAGGCTTCTCCCAAGGGCTGCTATATCCAAACTCATATGTGTTTGACAATCCCTGTGGTGAACTCTCACACATCTCATTTCTCTTTCCTCCTAAAGTTTTTCTCAAATTCTGATATTATGCTAACTTATCAAGCACTGCTGAAATTGTCAGGAAACCAGCCACAACGGTACAAAAAAGGGACAGGCTGTTAATGAAACACAGCAAAGGAACCTCATCTCCCTACAGCCACTGTGATGAGGCTGTAGGGGATGCAGTGGATGACTGTGATGTTCACAGTGTGATACCCTCTACTGGTAGTCAATACGAGAAATTGAAAGAATATTTTAACAAGTTTCAGTGCAAAGATTTTACCTTCCCAAGGGCCTCTAGGCTTCCTCTCCCAGGCTGAAATAGCATGTGATGGTGACATTCTAGCTGAAACCTTTGCTTGAAAGGTGACACAGCTTCAGAAAAGAGAGGTCATTCTACTCAGTAATCAGGGGATTGTGGTATCCGCCCTGAAGCTGTGGATTCAAATTCCTTTAAGCAACACAAGGACTTGCAGAACATGGGTAACCACTTCACTGAGATTCACCATCATTCATTCTTCTGCCTGTATTTCTTAGGGAGCCTAACCTTTAAAATATGTTAGAGGTATGAAACAGATGCAAGACACTTCTGGAATGGGAAAAAGAAAGAAGTTAGTTTTCTTGGGCAACCTTGAATGACAGCAGCCTGGAACATGATAGCGTAAAGCCCATTTGGGATCAACCAGGCTTTAAAGAGAGATCCTAAAGAAAAAGCTTTTGGATTTAAATATGTAAAATAGTAGTTAAACACTTCATTGTTATATAAATCCCATTGTGGATCACTCTCCTACCTACTCTGTCATTCCTTCTTTTTCACACATGTCCTGGTGACTAGATTTAAATACCAGTATTCTCTACTAAAGAGGTCACAGTATGCACACTTTTGAGGACACTTGCCTGTCTTTTGTCCATATTGTCTTTGCTCCTCAGTTCACAGTTTAAGTTTTTCAATAGTGAAGCTGTACTACAGACCACCAACAGCAGGTATTTGTTCCTATGCCACCCTGAAAAATCAGGCATTTGCACTACACTGACTGTCAATACTGCTTTCAACTTCATTCACTTTAACACTGACTTTGCCATCCTTTTCTGAATAAATTGACCATTGGGGGAAAAAAAAGGAAAATAAGGAAAAATAAAAGTGGAAACACTTGCTGAAATTCACAGGTGTGCTCATCCATTTTGAATGCTAGTGATAAAATTTGAAATTAAGGTTATTCTTGATGTAGACCTCGTTTGAAATGGTTAACAAGAGTTTGTGACCAGCTTTACTGCTTGAGGTATTTAATAAAAACAATTGGAAATCTTTGTATCCAGATTTGAAGAAAGCCAGTCCTTGATGGCTACAACCAGAATTGTGTGTTTAATCTGAGTATGCTTCAGGTCACTGCTCAAAGTTGCCCTTTATAAGAATACCACTTCCAGTTTCCCTTTCTAATAGTTTAGGACTTTTTTCTAGTGTCTGAAAACATATGATCTCTCAGGGAGCTTCTGAGTAAATAACCTTTTCTATGTCAGCTTCTCGGCCCAATTTAGTTCTCCGGTGAACTCCACAATTTTTATACAGATTTTGTTAATGGTTTTTTGTCTGAAAAGATTATCTTTCCCCCTGAAAAGCTTTCCAGTTCTATTTTGCTTCACTTTGGATTTCAAGAAAGTAATTTATAGAATGATTTGCATTTTGTAGGATTGGTCTTGACACACCTTTCTGATAGATTTTTCCTCAAATATGAGAGTTCTTATGGAAATGACACTTGGCTTTATGCACTTTCCATTTCTTATCCGTGACAGCCTGTTCAACTCATACAAGCCAGCACGTTCTCAATCTGTGGCGCCCAACTGAGATTATCATCTTTGTACAACTTGTTAATGTCAGTGGCATTTGGAAGTCTCTGCACTGAGCTATGAAATAATGCAGAGACAATCCCCCAAATAGGCATTTGAAAAGAGCACCTTCTGACAAAAAAATTTTAAACATCCACTATCATGAACCTTCCCATTTAAGGGGATAGTGCCAAACAGGTCTGAAGTGCCCTGAATAAGAGTAGGGGCTTTGGCCAGCTCTCTTGGGATGGATGGACTAGTTAAAATGACATAATACTTCCAGCATGATGTCAGTTCTTAATTCCAGATACTTTACCCATGATCACAGAAAGCAAATTTCACCCCTCCCTTACCATACCCATTTAAAAGTATATGTTCATTATGTGGTTGTTCAGTTTTCTACTTACTGCTCTTGATGTGATGTTCTGCCACTTATTCTTTGGCCTTATTCTATCCTAGTGGTTCTCTAAAAGCTGTCCATTTGTTGTAAACTAGGCTTTACTCTATGAAAAGCAGGCTTAACTCTGTTCCACTTTACCCCTCTTATGACATTCAAGTGGTGGAAAGGCAGAAGAGATTTGCAGTGCATGGAAGACATGTCCTTAGGAGTTTTCTTGAGAAAAAGCAGCTTAACTTTGGATATTTTTAAAGTTTTCTTTTCTCTCTTCTTTTTTTTTTTTCTCTCATCACCTGTGTGTATAGTCCTACTGGAGATCCTACTTTCATTAATTCAGATTTTTAGCTTAAGTCTGGATGTAAAATCATAACCTACATTCACAGGCACTAAATATTGAAGATGTTATAACAATGTATGAAACGGGAAAGCGATAATTTAATTCCACAGCTACTTCAAACTTGTAAGAGAAAATGTATATTGACAGGTGTACAAAACACTTTAAAATTTTCTAGTTGGTTTCTTGTAAAATTCAAGGTGCTGCTCTAGGTATTTTATCACCCCAAACAGTGGGTGCGTGATGACTGTAGATGCTCTCCCAGCCTAAAGGTATTTCAGAGTGCTCACCTGAATATCTCCTCTGGTTGGTGTGTAGTGTAGTTTTAGGGTTATACTCAGCACCATTTGTGACCATGAAGTATAGATCATGCTTGAAAAATTGCCTTTTCTATTCTTGCAACATACCCAGAATGAATGTTAAACACATTACAAAGAATTTCATCTTGTTTGAATACTGACAGACCGGTATTTTTCCTGTAACAACATTATGCCAATTGATACTGTCTAATATCAGAAACCCCCAAATAAACCTTGAAATTTCTTGAGGTATATCTGCATTAGGCAATCAGATTTATCTGACTGCCACTAATTGCAGCTGTTACTGCTGAGTGAGGCAGTACCACGCAGAACAAATACAAGCTTTGGTCCTGGAAACAATATACCCATATTACAGCACTATGGCACTTTAAACAAGAAATCTTCCTCCTCTGCAGGGCTAATTAGTTCAGTTCAGGATTGCATTCCTGTGATCACAGTGTTTCATGTCATAGGGCTATCAAGTATTATGTGCTGGTCTCTATACTGTAAACATAAGCAGTCAATAACTAGGCTATTATTTATTAAGAAGGTACAGAGTACTAAATTCACGGAGATTTCCTGTCAGGTTCAGCTCTCTTTTTGGATTTTCAATTGTTGGAAGTACATTTCACTTGAGTTTTTACTGCTTAAACTGTATTTCAGTGGTGTGTTGGAGTGCGTTGTGGTCTAAGCTCCCTGTTGCTGTTAAGTCCTGTTCTTCTTTCTGCTGCTACCTGGGCGGTGCTGCTGCTCACCTTACACCACTGCAAATGCTCGGTGGGTCCTCAGTGATCCGACTAATCTCATCATCCTTTGAAAACTATCCTGTCATAGCACAGCAACAGCATCACAAGTATTTAGCTTCTGGTAGGTCACCAAACTGAATCAATCTGACAAGTGCAAGGCTAGGGAGAAGGAGAGAGAAGGACCATGTAGCTGTTGCCTGGGGAGAAGAAATGCAAAACCAGCAAGGGGTGACTGGGAATTTCTCCCTCTTTTCAGAGGTAGCTGTTAGATGAGGCCAGTTTCTGGAGAAGTCATGACCTTATCAGGTAAATTAGGTGAATCCCAGACTAAAAATATCCATAACTGGGCAAAGCCTGCATCTGCAAAGGCCATGGTCATATACTACTATTCTCTCTCTTTTGTGGCAGGCAGAGGCAAATTCGTCTTAGCAAGATCCAACCAGCCCTTCTGGAATTCACAGCTCCTGAGGTATGAGTGCATTAAATCAGACCTTCAGATGGTCCATTTAAAAGAAAATAGACCTAAGATTTTTAAATAAATGGTTAAAATTTTCCATACTGTATGAGCAACTGAAAGGTAGTTACTGTGTGGGAAGTGCTTTCCACCATAGAATCATAGAATGATTTATGTTTGAAAAGACCTCTAAGATCATTAAGTCCAACCATTAACCTGACACTGTCAGGTCCACCACTAAATTGTGTCCCTAAGCACCACATTTATGTATCTTTGAACACTTCCAGGGACAGTGATTCCCTTGACTGGTCAGCCATTGTTTGATGATCATTTTAGTGAATAATTTTTTCCTAATATCCAATCTAAATGTCTTCTGATGCAACTTGAGATAATTTCCTCTTGTCCTACCACTTGTTTTATGGGAGAAAGACTGACTGATATGGTGTCCCTACCATGGAGAGGAAAGGAAAGGGATGAGGTTCACTGAGCATCCAGGTCTGGAGATGCAACTATGGATAACTTTTCTAATATAAGAAGAATGAGAGGATGGTATTTTTGAGATAAGGTCTGAAGATTTGGGGAATTTATCAAAGACTAATACCTATACATTAAATGGTAGCTTTGTCTAAAAAGCTGTATTTTTATCCCTGACTGTGAGTAACTGTAGTATTTAGTGTATATAAATATTTGATGATTAACTTTGGTTAAGAGCTATGCTATCTCTGTTCATATCATAAATTCAAGCTCTGAAGCAATAGCTTGGACAAAACACTAAGGACTCAATTGTGCCTTGAAGGCACGGCACCACGTTGGGGATAATGCAGAGGCACATCACCTCGCCAGCAGCTCCAGGAGGGGCTGTGCCTCAGGCATGCACTCTGCCGCCTGCAGCTCCTGGGGAATGCAGCTAATGTACTCTGCTTACATGGGCTGCAGCATGTACTCCAAAGACAGGAAGCTCTCTTGGCCTCAGAAGATCTTGCAGACCCTGGATCTTGAGACCCTTCAGCCTTGTGAACCTGCCTCGCTTTCTGTGAAAGAACTGCATCAGCAAAGGTCCTAGAAGCAATTTTGAAGGAGCCACCATGAAGTGAAATGTCTCTCCTCTGCACTTAGCATATTCGAGTGCTGTTTGTGGCAACTCCTTAGAAATCCAGCTGGAAAGCTGTAGAGGTGTCTCAAAAGCACATTTGCATTCTGTTGGGAGAGAGACTCACCACTCTGTACCTCATATGACAGTTATCCTGTCTAGTGTTGATGATGTGCCTTAAGATTGTGCTGGTCTGCACAGCGCCCCAGGATGTCAGCTCAGGTGCAGCAGCAAGGTTGATGGAACTATTGTCCACCAAGAAGAGTACAAGCACTGCAATGAAATCTGCGCCTCACCAGGAGTGGTTAGCAGAGAGGTCCATGCTCTTCTATTCTAAACACAAGAGGCCTAAACACATAGACTCACTCTACATCTCTGAAAATAGCTTGCAATATTCATATACTTGATGTTATACAGAGGTGACTTTATTTTAGAATTTTTTTAAGGGAAGAAAAGTTTGCATGCAAGAGGCATTTCATCACTTGTGTAATACAATAAGACACTAGCAAATGTAAGAAATAATATGCCTGATGGATAAAATTGGAACTCATTATTTTCTTGCTGCTTAAAATGTGCTAAGGATGTTAGACTTTCCATTTTTGTCTCTGTTCATAGTGTGCTTCCTTGTTCTGAGAGCTCTTCATATATGCACGAGGTTCATATAAGCTGCTGCAATTTTGTGTGTCTGCGAGAGTGATCTGGTTGTGGGTGTGAGACTCCAGTGGATTACAGTGGTTACATTATCCTGACAGGTAATTGCATAGCTCATTCTTAAATCCATTCTCCCCTAGGCTACCCATTCTTCTGTTTATTATCCTCATTGCTAGGAAGTGACTAATGACTGAGTTGAACTTATGGTAACAACCTAAACCCTTTCCTTTTCCACAGAATGTTACAGAGAACAGATTATTTCTTCCCTTCAAGATAGTTTTACCTTTTTTAAAAATACTGAGAACATCAACCTATCCCCTCTCAGGACTTCTCTAGTCTGAACAACCTGATTATATCAGTCTTTTCCTGCAGTCCTTATTTTCTCACTCTCTGATTGTTGTTGTGTTTTGAGCTCCTTCAAGATGAGCATTTTCACCGAAGTGCACTGACCACCATAATGCAGCTGAAGGGCCACCAGTGGTGAATAAACTGGATTGACTTCATATTCTATCATCACAGTCCTCTTTATTACACAATTCATTATATTACCTGTCTAGGATTTGGTGTGGTAGATAAAGCTGTAGAAACAACAGCACTTTTAGATAGCAAGCCAAGTGATACGGGAAGACTTATTGAAAATCTGATGGTGGAATAAAAGTTTGGGTGAAAGGGATCACAGGCTCGTCATACTGAAACAGGAAGGAGGGAGAACAGCAGAGTAGGCATAATGGACTTCAGAAAAGCACTCTTCAACAGCTGAGGAAACTGGTAAGTAGGGTCCCTTGGGAAAATAATATAAAGGACAAAGGAATTCAGGAGACCTGGCAGTTATTGAAAGAGACTGTATTAAAGGCACAAAGCAAAGTATTCTGATGTGAAGGAGAGCTTGGAAGACACAATGTGGCTGAATCAGGAACTCTTTAAGGAGTAAAGAATGAGAAAAAAGGAGATATATTAAAAGTGGAAACAAGGACAGCTGAATAAGGATGTGCATGGAGGATAATAGCACAAGCATGTAGGGATGAGCTCAGAAAGGCTAAAATGCAAAATGACTTACAACTAGCAAGGGAGATGAAAGGCAAGCAGACACGGTTCTAGAAATACATTAGGGAGGGAATAGAGGGGAAAGCAACAAAAAGTATCATATCAGTACTGAAGAGGCAAGGGAAGGGAAGGAAAGTAAATAACAGAAGGCACAGAGAAAGGACATTATAGTCTTTTTTTTTCTACTTCCAAAGTCAGAAAACTGAATGAAGAGGTGTTAGAATAATATGAAAAAATACACCCTCAAATTCATGGGATGTTACCTGAAGAAGCTGCAGAGCTATCACTTTTTGGAGTTCATGGAAGCTAAATGAAGACTGGAAGAAGGGCACTTAGGCTGAATCTGTAGCAAGTAGTGCAGCACAGCAGGAGAGGCTATGGAGAGGCAGAGTTGGTGTGAAGACCTTAAGTCCACAGTGTGCCTTTCTTCAAACTGACTTTCATTTGGTCCCATGCAGCAAGTTTAGTGGGCTTTTGATGGGTGTTTTCCAGCTTAGTTTAATCCAGGATGAACTCATGAGACTGAGTGTGATCTAAAGCATGAGGACTATTGGGAGATTTATTTCAGAGGAAGATATTTGATTTGAATTGAAATGTTTATGTTGGTGTAGCCATTTAGGGTTAAACTGGGGGAAAATGAGGGAACTAGCGATAAATGTGCCTGTCTTCAACAGAAAGTAACCTAACTTTTAATTGAAAAAGAGAAAAAATAATCAGTGTTTGATGTAATGAATGGTTGTAAGTATGTGACATAATTTCACTTTGGATCAGTCTGAACATTCTCAGGTAGGACTTTCATGAGCAAGTCAGAAAAATATTTGAATAAAATCACTGTTACATTTGTGTGTGACAGGTGGAAAACTTTGCTGAAGACAACATATGAACTTTACTGTGAGGAGAACATTTCAAAATGGATCCTGAAGAAATATGTACTGCACAGGATGTGGATTAATGACTTGGGTTATGGAAGTGAAGCTACATTCGTGTGTTTTGTTCATGACACTACACTTAGGACTTTTGTAAGTGAGAAGGGAAACAGGGTCTAATTGCATTAGATCAGAATTCAAAATGCTCTTTGTCTACATTAAAGACATATTTGTCCCCAAATAAACATGATGGATTTGAGTAAGTACCTCCAAAACAAAGAAGGCATCCAAAGGTACACAAGTAACATGGGGAATATCTAGTCAGGCAGTAGCACTGCAGGAACAAAGCAGGGGTGGCAATCAGCTCTGGTGAAAAAGAGGTAAATGTCATTCTGAGATATGTGAATGGGAGTATCATATATAAGATAGGGATATCACCATTTTGCATTGCATATGAGTCCTCAGAGGAAGTAAGTTTCGGGTTGCACACTTGAGCAAAGATGTTGACAAAATGCAAGAGACCAGCTGAGCACAATAATGATGTGACTTTTCAGAAACTTAAGATCTAAAGAATAATGCTTAGGTGGAAAGAAAAAAACAAGGAGAAGACAAAGGAAGTGCACAAACATGGATAAGTTGTCTCTTCATGATTGCCTACCCAGAAAAACCCCAGGACAGTGGGCATAATTGGGAATATCTCTCTTTAATCAGATACTTGGTGATACCAAACCAGCAGTTGTAGCTTGACTTAAGATAAAGGTTTTTTAGCTAAGCAAACTAAACAGGAAAACAAGGTTTATTCTAAAAACACAAAAGGTCACAGAATTACAAAGTTACAATTATGCGCCAGCCCAATATGAATGTCTTGGAATTCTCTTGGGAATATCAGTTAGCACTAGCTAGCACCTATCTTTGGACACCTGAACTGACACCTGAAAATCTGTGGTTTTACTGTCATGTGAAGTTCTATGGCAAGCAGATTTGAGAAAAATTTTAGAGCAGATTCTGGTCACAGAATGAATTGCATCTCTAAGAGACGCACAAAATGGGCAGTCAACATATGGCCAGTCACTATTATTTAATATATTATTTCCTTGTTCTTTTTTTTACAATATCCTCTTCAAACACCTTATAAGGAAATCCACTTGGTTTATTAAAGACGCACTTTTATAGAGACAAGGGATTTGGCTCAGTGCACTGCAAAAAAGTGAGTTTTAATATGAGTGTGTGTGAAAGTAATGTTGATGAAGCAGGCAATATGGGGTTTGCTGAGTTTAAATATGGTGTGTAGCCTTATATGTGATAGACTATCAAATGGATAGGACAGAAGTAGTGTTCAGAAAGGGAGACCAAATTAATGGGAAAAAATGTGCACCAGGATTTATATATGCTGAAGAAAAGCAGGGAAACAGGCAACATATGTGAAAGCTACATATCCTATGAGATCTTAAGAATGGACTTCACATGTAAAATCATTAAAGTTATCCTCTGACAAAGCTTGAGCCCATGCCTTCTGTAATCTCTTGTTCCAAGAAATGTAAGCACAAGTATTTGAGTGATTCTGTGATTCTGTGAACCAGCATCATGCTTGTGCTTGTTTTCTTTTCATAGGCATCTTTATACACTGTTTTAAACAACTGTATAAAAATAAACAAAAGTCCTATGCAAGCACCCTATAATGTTTTTAAAACCAGTATGTAGGAGGAAGTAATGAGACAAATTTGATCTGATTATCAAGCATATTACTAAAATGGTTGTAAGACTTTATTCATAAATGTAATATAAAATTATTTCAGATGAGTATAAACGTCGGTGAAATTACTGTAGTTACACTTAGTAATTAGCAATTACACTTAGTATCTTTTGGTATTAATAAAACAGAATATTAACATAAGAAAAATGTGATAGTTCTCCGAGTAGGAGCAAAAGTTTGGTAATTTACCAACTTTTCAGTAAATGATACCAGTAATTGAAAGTCTAGCGCTGTTTACCTTAATGTACTTCTACATATTTTATTTAAGGTTTTACCAAGAAATAAGCCTCACATGAGAGGAAAAAAATCTAGCTCTCCAAATTCAAAGTACTAGTATCATTTACTCAATGAAATATATCAATCCTGAAAGTCAGCTTCCACTAATGTGCTCACTGCAACATTATTGGTGGTAATATACTTAATTAGTGAATTTTATATAAGATTTATTTTATTCACAGAAGCTTGGTTTGATAAAATTCTTCATTGCAATTCATTTAATAGGTAGACTATAGAAACTACATTAATATTACATCCATGAGCAAAGAGATTAACCCACAGTTAATGACTCCCTTGGGTTGCCCTTTTCTGACAAAGGCACAGAGCCAAAAATTTCTAATTTTTTTCATTCCCTCTGAAATAAAGAAATGTTGCTTCGTGAAAAACCATGTGTTTGTTCTTTTTATAACATCTGGGTTGTGAAAAAATGAGAAGTGACAAAATAAACTAAGTCTGAAGCAGACACAGCTCTGCTTTGTTTTGACAAAAATCTGGTTAGGGTAAAGAAAAGACTCCAAAGGCTGTTGGTATGTCTGGCAAATGACTCATAGAATGTCTGGATGTGATTGAGGTCAGAAGAATTTAGCATCTTAAAGGATTCTGCAAGGAAAATTTTTACGTCAAACAGAGGTGTCTCTTGGTGGATACCTTGTGGGCATGAAAGCAGTGACAGCTGCACCCCAGTGTTCCAATGGTTTCTGCAGCTTGTGGTTTGGAAGATCTTATATTTGCTTGCTTTCTTTCACAACTTTCTTGGCAATGTTCTAGCACTTTTGTGGGGCAGGATAGCAAAATAATAGCATGCAGAGATGATGCCATAACAGGAGACCAATAGATATTTTTTGCTATCAGAAGGCACTTCATGGCATTCTAAGATATCTAGATAGATGAGATGAATTCCTTTCTGCAAGTACCTATTGTCCTTCACTCACTGTGGAGACAGGTTTAAAAAAAATGTCTAACTTTTAATAAGAAGAAATTGTGGCCTTATAGTCTGAGACCATGTGTTTTGTCCTGACAAGAAATATATCTTAAAAATATTTAATGTTCAACCTCTTTGAATTTTGTTTTCTTTGCTTTCCAGTTCCCAGGTCTGCCAAGGCACATTTTTATTCTCACTGGCTTGGCTTATTCTTACAAACCTGACAGGGCCCAGGCTCAGACTCGAGGAGTGATGCTGGCTATCCCTGTCAGCCATGGCCATGGACTTGTCCTGTGCTGATCTATTCATCTCTGTCAATGCCTGGGCATGGTTTGGGGCTGTGGGCAGGAGCTTCTCCCTTGAAATTCGCATGGCAGCCTGGAAGGAAGTCTGAATGCAAACGGTGATACGCCAAAGCAGGCACTAAACCCAGGGCCTGTCCTGGTTTAGTTAGTTTTATACACTACTGTTTCTGAACAACATTAGCTTCCCTCTCGCTGGAAAGGATGATAAAAGGCACTTAGTTTTTTTCTACAGAAAAGAATAACAGTATCTTTTTTTGTTTCCTTCTGTTTCACATTTTAGCTCATAGAATAATACTAAAAAATCCCTGTTGCTTTAAAATAGACTCATAATAAGTGGCTTTTGCGACTGATTAATTACCTCAGCTTCACTACTGTGTTAATCAATTGCAGCATATGGTTATTGCTTCATGTACTGCTGCAATGGAGTGGATCATTTACCATATAAAAGCTCCAGCCCAACTCTGTCTGCTGCTCTGGTTCTAGACATCAGCTTCTTTTATGGCCGTGTTTTCCATGAGTGTGGAACAAGAATCATAATGTGTTTTGTGGTCATGGGAATATGGAAAACGGGAGTAAAATGCATAGTGACCTACTTTTAAGAAAATAATTGGAGCATATCACATACGTTTGCAACATAGAACGCATATTAATATTTATGAGGAAGTACCTTTACTTTTGAGATAAATTTTAAAAAATATTTTGGTTTTTTTCATGGACCACTTCTCTGATTTAAAAATAAACTATGTCAATTCTAATTATCTATTTCTAATTTAAAAATTTTCTTCAGATTAACTGTAATATATTTAATGGAGAGTTAAGAGTCTCATCTAATTTATTCCAAAATATCATGGTGAAAAGCAAAAAAATTAAAGAAACCTGAAATATCAAAAATTGTATTTTCCATAACTTTTCATTTTAATGTCTTCAAAACCTTTAAAATAGTGATGATTTGAGTTCCATAGTCAAAACATTTCCTTTGTAAAGAAACATGAATCAGAATATAATTTTTAAGCTTAGCCATGTTTATATGCATAAGTGATTATTGCATAAGGAGATTAATAATAAATCACAGAGACATTTATAAATAAGTTATCCATGGGAAACTGAGCTAGTGCTGCCAATTTACTCCTTTACTTTGTACACATTGGATGGTCATTAAACTATTTAGTTATAAGCTTTTTAGTGATTAATTCCATACATTGCCATTTTATGAATTTGGGTAATAGACATGGTGAGCTGCACAACCACTCTGCACTGGCCTGCATGGCAATAGCTGTGCTTACAAGACCCTCTGAAGATATTCACCTCAGCAGATATTTATATATACACACACATCATCTGTCTGTCTATCTATCTATCTATCTATCTTTCTATCTATCTATCTATCTATCTCTCTCTCTCTCTCTCTCTCTATCTCTCTATCTATCTATCTATGTGTGTATACAGCTGCAGGCTTATTTTAAATCAGATTCTTGCCCTTACTTGGGCTGAAGTTGCAACAACCCTCAGGTCTGTAGCTGCACTGGTTAGGTCCACCGTTTGCCAGCTACTATTGGCAACTTCATTAGATTTCTACACTGAAAAAAATACATTTTTTTTCACTATAAATTGAATCTGATGTGCCCTGTTTATGTGGATGGATGTGGTGGGAATTACTAAAGTGGTCATACATGATCTCTAGATAAAGGTGTTATCCATCAGCATTAAGTCAAAATCAAAATAATATTTCTGTCTGTTTTTGTGAGTGTTTTTTGACAAAGTGCTCATCCCGCTCATTTCTTTGAAGGTACTTGTCATTAGGAAAGCTTAAAAACAGAAAAGAATTTAAATGAAGAAATTAAGTCTTATGCAAATCATACCACACAGCTGTTTTATGACCCTATCACTTTGAAAAGAGGGAGAGAGGCTCTTTTGAATCTAATCTTACACAGTCCATCTGTTGCAGCATATGACAAGAAGTCAAGCATCTGAACTTTTAGGAGGCATTATGGATCCTTGACATGGATCTGGCTCTCATGGTGCAGCCAATGTTGATACTTCCACTGATTGCACTGATTGACTGTTGTGTCATATTATCCTTGGCCTTTCCGACTCCCTCACTTCGGGGGATATCAACACTAGTAATCGTCAGGCAGGCTCAATTGATTATTTTCAGAATTTTCTCTGGCTATTGACCATAATGGAAAAAAATTGTGCCTCTGAATTATTCAAAATGAAAACATACACAGAAGAAATCAATAAGGCACATCTGATATTAAAGACAAATTAAAGCAGGCAGTATAATGTGTCTTGGGGCACCTGCTACAGACAAAGAAGAAAGCATTTTAGAGGTGAAGAAGACTATTTTCCTCCTTTACTTTTATTCTCCTGCAAGTAATATATTTTAGCTGTCAAAATTAACATCTTTATGAATTAGGATATTAAGGGTTTCTTTTCAGCTCATCCTTTGCAAATGTTAGAATTTGACTTCAGACTCTAGCACAATAATTCCTTCTTTGTATCCCCACAGTCTTTTTAACTTAAATGCAACATGCCATGCTGGAGGGATGAAATTATAAAAAAATGTTGAAGTCAGGAAAATCACATTAACAAATATCTAGAGTTAAGCATTAAGCCTCCGCAGACTTTGAAAGTGCTGGAGATTAAAGTAGAGAAGAAAATGTGCCTTTCTGTGAAATATCTAACATAGTAGCAGTAGGAAAATGTCCCCTATATGAATCACAGATACGATTTTTAAAAATCTCTGAAAGAGGGATGGCTTCATTTTTGGGGGGCAGTATTACTGGAGAGTCATGCAAGTTTTTACTCTGAGTTCCTTATTCAAGACAAACTACATGTAGAATGGTGATGTAGTGGATGTCATGTAGCATCTCTGGTTTTCCATTGATAAGAGTCAGGATTTGGAATCATTAGAATATTCTCTGATTGCAAATCTTCTATGAATGTGGTAAATTTCTCAGCAAGGCCTGGAGAAAAATGTTTCATGTCTGTGGTTTTTGAAGCAATCAAGAGAAAACTACACAGAACTTGTGTGACAATGGGCAGCATTAATACCCTGAACATTTCTAGAACTCATTTGGAAATCTTTACTGGGATTTGATTCCTTGCTTCCTCACTTCATGGAACAATAAATTTTTTTTCAGTATTATCCCATTGCCTTCTTTATAGTAAATTTGTATTTATGTTGAATTGATATACCAAAAAATATACAAAGGAAATATGAGTAATGTAATAATGTCTTCTAAGGAAATTAAAGTCTTTCCTAAAAGTCTGAAAGAGGGGCAATTGCTGCTGTAATAATTAATGCTCACGGGAAAGACGGTCATACCCAGCATAATGCAACAACCCTCAGGAATGAGAACATTGATGGCTGAGTGGTCTTTCAAAAAACTCACACAGCTGGAATTTGTTTCCATTCTTCATTGAAATTCATACAGGCAGTTGCACCCTATAAAACTAAATGGGTTTTTATTGAGGCTTTTGGGGAATGGAGTAAAATTTGTAAGGACACAAAGCTGCTGTGTAAAAGGAGAAACCTGAATGATTTCTGCTATTAGTTTGTCTTTTACTGGAAAATGTGAATAGGCTTAAGCTGTTAATACCAGTACATTTTTACCGCAAGAGGTAGGATTTCCAAAAATATAAATTATTGAGAGATGCAGATAAAATATTTAAAACTACTTAATGTGTTAGGTGCCCAGGTTCTCTTGATCTCAATGGAAAATAGGCACATAAGCTGCTTAGGAGTGTAGAAAAATTATTCTGGTGTCACATCCTCCCATGTAAACACCTAAATACAGCTTGAATTCTGGATAAAGATGCACAATGTGCTGTGGAGGGACTATGCACTATGGCTGGTGTCCTTTTTGTCTAATTTTAAACACACGTCAGAAATTAAGGAATGTTTTTAAAACACAAGTCTTTAGTGCTTTCAGAAATATTACCAGATATGCAGGAAAACTACATAGGATTACCAGATATGATATAGGACCCCTCCTATAAAACTTATTCCCTCCTGGAACTGCCAGTTGAGAGTAGAAGGAAGAGTCTGTGTTGCTTCAAATGGGACCAGACGTGTATACTCAGCATGAGGGTCTTCATTTAAATTGTATGGCTCTGCTTACATTTTCCAGACCAGAGGGTATTTCTGAGGTCCTGAATGTGGTGGTGACCATGTGCTGTGGTGTTTCCTCCTTGTTGAGGTTTGACAAGGAAACATGTGATCACTGGTTGAACAGGAGCCATGGAGAACTACCATAGGTAAGGCTGAGAATGGCCAAGGATACTTGACTAAATCTGTTCGCTGGCACGTTTCAGAACTGTCAGCTGAGATTGATAAAAAGTGAGAAACATGAGATTAAATATGGCTTGGAAAGGTGTACTGGATTTCACACTTACATTGCAAAGGCCGAGTTTTGCACTGACCCCGTGGTTGCTAAAACCACAAACTGTGATAGTGGCTGGTGTTGAACCATGGCTAAAAAAGAGTTCAGAAGCATTCTGCTTGTTCAGAAAATGGAATTGCACATTGACAATGGGTGGTTGCCAGTTCAGTCTTCATGTTGCTTGAAACGACCTTTTCTGCATATTTCTTTGTCAAAATGTAATCAAGTACCATGATATGACATCACTGTGACAAACTGCTTAAAATCTGTGCTACTATAGTTAGCATACACACCAAAAATGTGTCTCTGTTTTCAACCTTGCCCAACATTTTGGATGTTGTTTTTCAATTCGGATTAAACTTTTTGCTCCTGAAATGGAGGAAAAAATATCACATCACTCTGGACAGGGAATTACTAAAATTTTTGTTGCTGTAAATGAGATTTCTGATTGTTGAACCAAGTAAAATATGGTCAGCTTTATAGAGTCCGTGAAACTAGTGAGAACTTCTTAGCAAAATTTCTTTTGAAAATATTTAATGGAGTTTCAAAAAATAAAATTTTTTTCTGTGCATTCTGCTGGGGATTTTATGTTGCTTGGGTAGATCCAGATGAGCACACCAAGGATGAGTCTTTGTAAAGAGATGACACTCTAGATATTGTCCCTATGAATCCTGAGGCACTATTATCCTTGGGAACACCAGACTCAAGATTTAGATTATTGGATTGGTATGAAGGCTTTCTGCATCACAAACCCAGTGCATGTACATGTGTAAAATATATCTGCATTCTCTGTGTCAAAATTTGCTGTTCCATAGTTTGCACAAAAAGGTTTTTTCCTCACTATATGTTTCTTCTCGGGAGGTGCGCCTCTCTGTGTAATAATAAAACATGAATAATGCTACAGCATATGTAGCTGTATGTACATAACTTACAAGGAGTTGCAAGCATTGAAAAAAGGAAATAAATGTGAAAGAATGTAGAAGAGCAATAGTGTATGTAGGCACAGTCCCAAGTAAAAGGGCTAAGGGACTCGATGCTTGGCTACTCGCAATTCCAGTTTGTGCTGTTATCAAACACAGAGGTGTTGAAGAGGCGTTCTTTAACCTGTGGTGGAAGGATATGAAAGCAAAGTGAGAACAGGTCAAAGCAGAAGGAGGATATGGCAGGAGTGATCTCCATAGTTTTAAAATACTTCCTATGCTCACTGAGTGACATCTCAGTTTGATTCAGGTATGTCTGTCAGAGTGACCAATTAGACCTTGTTGAAACAAACCCCCAAGGTCAGTTTAGATCTAGTTGACTTTGTTTGGCATTATGGATAAGGCTAAACACAGATTTGGTTCCCTCTGTCCTACACAGTCCTCCAACACCAGTGCAACTGACTTTGAATCCTCAGACACCTGAAGTGTTATCCAAAGTATGTAACAGATAGTTCCACATCATGCTGTGAAAAAATTAAACAGATTATGGATTTAAATCCCATAGAAAAGGCCTGGAATCCTCATATCCTGTTTCCTAAATGAGGATTACCTTATACACTATAAAAGAGTCAACATCTCTCCTTCTGTTTTCTTCAAAATAAAAACTCCAACCAGGAACCTATACTGGGAGCTGGCTTCAGGATTATGAATGCTGTGGATGCGGGGATCCCTTCTAATCTGAACATATGCACTTAATATAAAAGATAAGGTTACCTCCTTCTCCATGGCAATTCTCCTTTAATGACCTGACTCAGTGGCCCATTGTACATGTGCAGGCTTCTAGGCACATCTTTCTTCCTGTGGACTGGATAGGCAGCAAGATTGCTAGAAGTTATAACTGCAATGCTAATCTTACACTGTGTTTGTGATTTCACCTTTGCTAAAGTTTTCTATTAAACTATTTTGAATAGTGTAAAGCTCAAAAATTTTAGACTGTAAAAATGGATAAGATAGACTTATTTTCCATTTTTGTTGCATGTCTAAGTTATAGGAAACGAATTATAAACTCTGTAGAGAAGCGTCAGATGATGAACAGCATTCACCCTGTGCACTTCTGAAAGCTGAGTGTGGAATCTCATGGAAGTGCATCCTTGCTTCTTTTCTCCTGAGCAGTGCCTCCTCACAGCTGTCAGAAGCAAAGTAGGAGGGTCTTTTGTCTGAAGTAAAGGAGACGTTGCAAATGTCCCTAATAGACCTGCAGAACTGTAAAACCATGTCATGTCAAAACAACTGGTATAAAAGAAACTGGTATACTTCTCGGATATTGTTGTTAGAAGTACAGTTTTAATCTTTTTGGTCTATGTTCTCACATTGGCATTCTTCACCATCTTCCTTTTCACAGGAGTATACCACACAGGTCTCTGATAGCAGTTAATAGACTGGTCTTGTTGTGTTTTGCCAAGTTAAAATCTCATTCTATTGATTTCAGTAGAAGTCCATTGCTAGTGATTTCTTAGGAAGTTATACAAAAATGTAGTACGTGAAACAGGAGGGATGGAACATTTAAAAAAAATTATTCAAAAATATTTCAGAACTGACTGCTTGAAATGCTTTGGAAAGATGTTGAACTATTGTTACATAGAGATTTTCCTGTTAAATGGGAAGTGATATTGGATGGCTGCTTTAATATGGTACTACAGGTGACATTTAGTTACAAAACAGGAGTAATGGCCTACACCAAGGACAAAAACTGCATGTTTCAAACCTATAAGTAAGGTGCTTGAAAAGGAAAAGTGAACTCAAGACCTGCATGATATTTCCACGAAGCCTTTCTCTACAGTGGAGAGCCCTTTACCAATATGGTCACCAAGCTGATTAGAGGGCTGGAAAAAATTTGGTTTTTTCAGCCTGGAAAAGGCTCCAGGGAGATCTAATTTTGGCCTTCCAGTACCTGAAGGCAACCAATAGGAAAGATGGAGAGGGACTTTTTTACAAGAGCATGTAGTGACAGGACAAGAGGAAATGGATTCAAACTAGAAGAGAGTAAGTTTAAATTGGATATTTGAAAGAAATTCTATATCGTGAGGGTAGTGAGGCACTGGAATGGGTTGCCCAGAGAAGCTGTGGGTGTGCTGCCCCTGGATGTGTTCAAGGCCAGTTTGGATGGGGCTCTGGGCAACCTGATCTAGTGGGAGGTGTCTCTGCACATGGTGGTAGAGTTGGAACTAGATGATTTTTCAGGTTTTTCCAACCCAGGCCATTCTATGATTCTATGATTCTATGATTCTGTGATCACCCCAGTATCCTGCTCCTAGGAATGAGGTTGTGAGCTTTACAAAACTTTATGTTTTCATAAGAAAAATTATATTTTACAATAACAGGTGCCATTTGAATAAATCACATTGAAGATATTTTCATCCATGACTTACAACAGGGTTTTAGGGCAGTTAGAAGCTAATAAAATTTTATCAGGTGACACAGTGCTGATGCTTGCAGAAAACTTAAGAAGGCAATTTTTAAATTAAACATGAACATTAATATCTTCAGAAAAGAAACAATTTTGGGAATATTTTGTTATTATTGACTCTTTGCCAGCTCAGGAAAACTCCATTTAGCAATCCATAATTGCTAAAAAGTTGTTGTCAAACACAACAATTGAGGAAAAAATGAACTAAACTGAATAAATCTAAATGATATCTCTGTCTTTAACAGACAGTATAAACAATTCAGAGTGAAGGGAACTTCCTGCCCCCAACAGTTCCCAGCTGTATTGGTAAAATTTCAAAAGCAGATGAGAAGTAAAATTGATCTTGGAAAGAAATCAAAGAATGACATCATTAGTTTAGTGATTCCAATCCACAGTCTAATGTGGAAATGGCAAGAAGAATTATACAAGCACAAAAGCAGAAGTCGTTGCAATAAAGATAAACAAGTAACAAGAAATTTCCTGAATTTGAAGTGGTTTAACTTCCTATGCTATTAACTTTGATTATGACTTTTTTCCTGAAATCAGAGAAAATGAAGGCACATGGCTGTGCCTTTTTCTTTTCCACTCCAACTTTCTCATAGCTCTGTATTCCAAAATTCATCATTGCTAGGTTCCCCAGTTCCTTTTAAAAAGTTGAGCTAGACAATGTATCTACTAATTCAAAACCCATCAGTTTACCTAAATAATTAGTTTTAAATGAACACTATGCTTATGTGGCTTTTCACGACATCCTTCAAAGCCGCATATAAAAGTTTATATTATGAACTAACTACTCTCTGTCCTGTGATTAAAGGGCACGTGATGACCTCATGAACCACCCTTTAGACTTCCAGTGCTTCTGGCTTTAATATTCTGTGCTAGATTCACAGAGCTCTTCTACAGATGCTAAGCGCTCAATCCTGAAGGCTCCACTTCATCATCAGGTAATTAGTATTTTCATTAACTTGCTTATTGTCAAGGAAAATGAGCCTTGATCATCTAATTTTTCCTCAATGAGTTGAATATTGTAATATATCTATAATTAATGTGTTTTATGCCACAAACGTGTAATGGAGTGGAAATCTGAGCCTGCTCCCAGCAGTCACTGTCAGTAAATGTTTGATGAATAAACAGAGACTTTCTAATGGGAAATGGTGGCGACTTTTATAAGCAGACACAATAAAGACTTTATTAACATACTTAAGAAGCATTCTGGGAAATAGAATTGAATGCATTATTACTGTAGGCTCCTTTTGTGAAAAGTAAATTTTACTGTCCCCATAATAAATGTTTGCTTGTTTGATGTAACTTGTAGTGTCATTCTTTTATGGAGCATCTTTCAGTGTAAATCTGTGATACATTTTAAAGCTACATATTCCCTATAGTTCTATGATCTTAAAAAAAAATCCCTCTGAAATTTGTATAAACTAATCACTTATATACCTGTCTGTGATGGAAAAAGAAATAGAAAGGAAAAAGAAATAGAAAGGAAAAAGAAACAACACTGAGCAGAGAGCTGAAAACTCAAGTGAAAATCTTTTCTAAATGAAAATTTATTGTAGGTGTTCAAGGAATGAAGGGAAGCTGGGGTGGAGTGGTAGATCATTTGTAGTGCCACATCTGCTATAAATAAGACTTAATATGTCTTTAAAATGTATTAATTAACAGCTCCAGATGTAATATCAAATGCTATTATAAAGGCACAGGAGTGTCTCTGAGCTACTCAGGAACACATTTAGCTTCTTGACTGGCTCCAGAATGGAAACTAAAGCTGTACAGGCTCAGATTTCAGAGGTATGGTGTACAAAGCCCATGCTGCAGTCAGTGGTGACTGCAGACTGCAAAAACATGGCCTTCAGGAACAAGGAAAGCATTTTCCCTTTTGTTTTTGGTTTTTTTTCTTTTCTTTTTACAAGATGGCATGGCGTTTGCCTTCCCAGAACACCCTGTATCTGGGGATCAACAACTTTTCTAAGCAAGAAAGACACTTGAATTGCATCTACTGCTTTTACTCAGCTAAGTGCAAATTCTGTGTTCTGATTTGCATGCAATTCAGAAACTTTCTGTGGCATTGATGTAATATGATGGAGAGGGCAGCAATGAAATGAATGGAACAGAAAGCAAGAAAAGATAGAGAGTAGGAAGCGAAGAGAATCTTCTCCAGAAAGAAAATTAGAGAGGACAATTGTTAGAATAAGCAGAATGGCCTGTGGTTATTAAACTCTCTACATCGCTGTTACAGGAACTTCAAATACTCCCCACTCTGAGCCACCAACATCAACCACCAATGCTTTCAGTGAGTGGCTCTGATACTCAAAGCCCTTGCCTGCACGCCTGGCGAGGCACAAGGACAGGCTGGGAAAGGTTGCCATGCTGCCTGTCCTGCCACAAGCAGTCCAGAGACAGTTGGCAGGGTCAAACTCCAGAGCGTGCTCTGGGACAGAAACTATGGATATAACCATGGGGAGCTGGCTCTGCTTCACATATCTAAATGGGAACTTGACCCTCGTACCTCATGGAGAGGACTTGGCATGCTAAGGGTGGGATGCATCTGTCCTACATTAAATCTCTACTGTAAGATTTCTGAATCAAGTTGTAATGAGTTATTTCCACTTCTCTCTTTGATTTTGAAGTTTTAATTTTATGTTCTATTAAGAAATTTAAAATCTTGTAGTAAAATTGCGCAACATTTAGAGAAAAAACGTGGTGAGCCACACATCATTATTAAAGAACTTTATTTCCATAAGGAAAGTCAGTGCTTTACCTTTTTATTCCTGTTTGGTGGAATGAACATCAGATTTTCCCTTGGAGCAGTTTTTTTCATTTCCAATTTGCTCTAGTAGATATAAACCCAGAAAAGTCAAGTTTTGATGCAAGTAAATCCCAAAATGGAGTTATTTTGTAGATGCATCCATAATTCAGAAAAGAATTGCCTGCTTGTGTGTTGTGACTGACCAAATGTAGATGACTATTACATTAACATTTAAAGTAGCTGCTAAACTCCCAGAGCGAGCAATGAAGAGACAATGTCACTTATAGATTATGATTTATCTCGTCTTAATGTAGATCTCAGGAGAAAGCCAGATGAATCACAGTCTAAAAGTATGTATTTCTTGTCACCTTTTTGCTGAGCAACATGGCTCACTAAGATGTTGAAGTTTACTTTATAGATGCTTAGACTTAGATAAATATCCCTTTGAAAATCAGCTGGTCAAAACATTAAGAATCTGACCACAGAGAGTAATTTAGAATGTCAGAGCATGAAGATGTGAGACTGATTTTGTGTTTTGTTTTGGTTTTTGGTTTTGTTTTGTTTTGGGTTTTTGTTTTTGTTTTTGTTTTTATTTTTGCTCTTTTTGGTCAGATGTGCTCTTGACTTAATGCAGCACAAGAATTTCATTAAAAGTGTTTTGTAGGGACAAGACTGAGAAGAGCTTATGCAGGGAGCTTTGAACAATACCTACATTTTTTTTCTAGTGATAAGTTCATCTCTTCTGCAAAAAGGAATTTAGTCAAATCAAGCTGTTGAACATAATGTTAAGAAAATTAAGTAATGTGGTTGAAAGCTGTGTTCATTCCACTTGAATTTAGGCACCTAAATAGATGCCCAAAATGAGGTGTATAATCACCACAGCTTCACATGGGGAAAGACCAACACTTTCATATCCAGTCATCTTATGTGGTGTATTTTCCTCAACTCTTACTAGCTCCATTGGAAATGAAAATATCCTGAGTTGTGAAGTTTGATAACCATGATGTCTGACAAGTGTAATTTGATATAAAGGTCACAAAATAAGTCTTACTTTATCTGAAGCTTCCAGGTTTAATTTTTTTTAAGGGGGGGAGAGATGGGTGATTAAGTCAATACCAACATGGAAACTTTAATTATATATTTTCTATATTCACTGTCTCTTGCAATTATTCAGATGAATGAGGTGATTTACAACAGATGGAAAAACCCAATACCAAAATCATAAAATCAAATCTCTCATAAATCAATATATAAGAAATATTTTAGTGCTCTCTGGTATCATCAACAAGCCCAACTGATTTAAACAGCAGTCTGATTTCCAGGATGTTGGAGAAAAGAAAGGTATTGTCTCTCCTAATGTGTGAAAATCAGTTAAGTAAGATTTTGTGACATCCCTCTCTTCAAGCTGGCATCTTGGGTGGAATCTAGACTGCTTTGAAAATATAGGGAGTTCTGGCAGGATTTTCCACTGTAGCCAGGATTATATTCGCTTTCTCCAGTTTGGTATGTGGCAGCATACTGAAGAGTATAAGAAATATCTTAGAATTCTCCCAATGCTTCCCTTAACTAAAAGATTACTATTTTGCATCTGAAATGCGAGAAGGCAAGAAAGGATTTTGCAGGGCAGAGTTTACTATTACCACAACAGAAAAAGTTCAGTTGCACCCTCTTTTTCCCACAAGAACTACCCAAATTGAAGACAATGGACCATTGAACATCAGCCTCACAAAGTGGGAGCACAGTGCTGTTCTCCATTATGCTGCTATTGATCTCAATATCTACACCTTCCTTTCTAGTTAACACTATCATTACAAAACTAATATTTGATCCAGTCTTCTAATAAGAAATACACATATTTCTACAGACTTCATTGATCTTACATATATTTCTGGAACTGCATGATATTTGGTAAGATTTATCTTTGGATAAGATATTTGAATCTTTAAAAAAAAAAGATTATTGAAAGTGCAAGTTAATGCCTTTTATGAAAAATATTAATTATAAATAGATGAAACAAACATGGCAATGAAAAACCAAAGTAATATGCTGTTTTCTATCTCACTACAAAAAGATAAAGAAGAAAAAGAGTTTGGCAAAATAATGCATATAAAGGCCAGATATCCATGTCCTGAGGCCATCAGACACTTCCCTAATGGACTACAGAATGTGTAAAATAATTAATCATGTGGAGAAGGTATTGCCAGGGTTAGAGATGGGGTCTTGAGCTTTTAATGGAAATGCTCTGTGATTGAGCTGGGAAAAAACTTCTGTAGTTAGAAAAGGAGGGTATCTGTCATACTTAATTCATAATGGTTTAGTAGCACAATAAAATACGAGACATCCATAGGACAGCACTCTTATTTTGTGGAGTATTAAAACTATATATAATACAAGAATGGTACAAATATGCAGCGAACCACTCTTCATGGTTGTGTTCACAAATATCAGTAGGATGAATGCTTAAAAGGTTAAACTCAGACTCTCTGGGGTCAGATTTGTTCCCTTACTAGCAATACATCTACCTCCCTGGCTAATCTTTCTGTATATGCTTTAAAAAGAATCCATTATCTTTTCTACCTGCCTGTTTCATAGGTTGCTGAGACAAAATAAAAATGGGTCATTTTATTTCTTTATTAGAAGACTGAACACAAGGATCAACCTTCAAATAAAGAAATAATCAAATAAGTATTGGACAGTGCTAGTATTAACATGCAAGTTTTACAGACGAAGAATGGTATCATGACTGAAGAACTTCAAAGGGAAACACGGTTACCATTACTTATGCCCATACAACCTATCTGTCCCTTTGGTGGAGACACCTTATGGTACAGTCTTTAGTAATATGATCTGTAACCTAATTTTTTTCCGCAGAATGCCATCCTCATTTATTTTATGGGATAAACAGTGTTAATTATCTGACCATTTCCTTTAAATTTTCTTGCATGCCCACAGGCCAAGAAGTGAATCTAACTCTTTACTTCTTTCGTACTAATTCAATCACTCTTCCAACAATTTGGGAGACCAGCATCTATGTTTTATGCAGAGCTTAAACATTGTGCAGTATGAAGGGATGCTACTCTGTCCTCCCAAAAATTGAACTAAGAAGATTCAAACTGGATGCTCAGAAAGTGAGAGTATAAACCACAGAAAAACAGTTTGAGATTCTTAGTCAACAAAAAATGATAAGTAGCCAACAGGCTTGAAAAAATCAAGATATATTTAATCATGCAGGAGATTTGTTAGAGAGGTCATAGGAAACTTCTAAAGGTTCTCATCTGAGTTACTTGGTGCAGGTCAAATATACACAGTAAAGAAAAATTAGTTCAAACCAAAATAGTGACACAGAGAGAATGAGGTAGGTACACATCTCAATTGTCTTTGTGTTTTCTGAGTATGTTTGGAATCAGTAAAATAAAGGTTGAAGTGTGCCCCAAAAGGAATTTTTGGGGTTACCAATAATCAAATAAATATTTCAATAATCAATAAATATTTGATATTTTCAGTTCAACTAATCAAATCTATTGGATTTAATATATCCAATTATACTCTAAAAACTCTAAAGTATGTCAGTATTCATAGTTTTTCAGGAGTTTTATTGAAGTATTAGTGGTTTAATTCCAGTCATAAAAAGTAAATTTTACTTTAGGTAGCTAAAGAGAGAAAGAGTTAACTGGGAAAACATAAATGTATTAATATATGCCTATTAATCATATAAACATAGAAAGGCCTGGGTTAAAGAACATTAAAGATCATCCAGGTCCCCCCTTCTCTGCCAGAGTCAGGAATGCCAGGTGGCTCACGACCCAATCCAACTTGGCCTTGGAGACTTCCAGGGGTGGGACATCCACAACCTCTCTGGGCAACCTGTTTCAGTGCCTCACTACTGAGTTTCCTCACCAGCAGATGAAAAAACAGTCCCACGTAGCCAAATTTAGAATGACATAGAATGTCAAGCTGCACCAATTAGACCAAAAGGACATGTGAGGGGAGTTGACAATAGGACAAAAAAGCATTGTTAACTTTGCTTTTCAGCAATTTTACCACTGACAAGCACCTCAGCCTCAGAGGCTGCACATTTCTCAGTCCTGCTCATTTTGGATGACCACTGCATAGAAGAAGGGGTGGACTGGCTGCCATGAAGGAGGCATCTGGAAGAGCCTATGAGGATTGCACTTGGAGGAAAGAGGAGGTGAAAAATATAAAGGATCTGTATCTGATGGGGATTGAACTCTAATAGAAAGTTAGAAGGGCTGGACTTCTGCCCATGCCAGTTAATGAGAGTTTTGGCATTTGTTTCAGGAGCTGTAGTGTCAGGCTCCTGTGAAGTAGCAAGGGCTGAAGCACATGAGAGAAGGAGTAAACAGGCTGCCCAGAACAGTAAACCTGTTTGTGCCTAAGGGTATGGCTGTGCTGTGAGTTGGTATGTGTGGATACATATTCACACTCCCTTTAATCTTGACTGAATGGATACTTATTGGGGTGACTAAGGCTGTGACAGCACTAAGGCTGTGACACCCAAGGTGGGCAGCACAAGCCAACGGAGCGCCCCGGCACTTTCTCAAGCAGATATTGTTCCCTGAAGCAGGTGTTGCTGTAACTTTACTCAGACCTAGCTGTCTCCTCCAACCATCAATCTCTAAAGCACTGCAGGCATGATGTAAGAATTTGGAGGGGCTTTAGATGTGGGATGTTTCAACTTCTCTACCATATGGCTGCAGAGAAGGTAGCTGATTTTAGAGCATGAAGGCTGTGCCACAATGCTCAGTTTCCAATACACTGGTGATGCAACTAAACAATGTTGTAACAAAACACCTAGGTGTGAGTGTTTGTGTTTGCTTGCATTCTTAACAAACTGAGTATATAAAGGGGAAGCTAAAAGTGCATGAGAACACTGACGGACCCGGAAGTGAAATGAGTTAGGCTGGTATGAGGGGGAAGGAGGCTGGGTGTCTGAACGTCACAGCTGTGGCCCAGTGATAGACAGGCTGAGGCAGTGGAGGTGAGAAGAATGGTCATATGATGGTAGTTGAAGTGTCAAGGGGTTACAATTTATTGAAAAGCAGATCACAAAAGGGAAAATCCTTCTTGCATATTATTAGGGCTATTGATTGATTTATATAGTGCATTTTTTAAGCAAAGCTCTTTACAGAATTACAAACTATTAAAGCTGAGTGAATAACTCACAATGAATAATTTATCCCATGAATTTAACCTTTCTTTCTGCTCATGAAATAGCCACAAAGAGATCACTATTTCCTTAATTATTCAGTGAATTTTCTAATGAACTTTTAAACACTATGAACTCATCACCAAGTATGTTCTCATAATACAAGTTAAGCAGGGATTCTTTTGGGTCCTGATTGTTTAGAGACAACCAAATTTTGTGGCTAGAAAAATCATGTGCAATACCCTGTGCAAATCTGGCGGCTTGCAGTTCATGCCTACCACACAGCTCAGTGTTTTGCAGAGAGAACTGAGTGCTCCCTGAATAGGCATCATTTTAGGACAGAAAGCAGGTGGGCTGTGGCAGTGTGGAACTCAAATGCTGCTCCCCATTCCCAATTTGAGAGAGTCTCAACATGGCACAAGACACCCTGCAGTTGGTTGTGGGTGCTGACAAGTGTGAGAGTATGGAGCTCCAGGACCTTGTGGAGATGTGGGAGTCCTCTGGGGTGCCTCCACAGAGCTGTGCAGCTCAGGAGCACCCAGAGGTGCTCCTTGTACACACCAAGCCAGCTGGTTTTGCACCTGAGTGCTGGGTGTGTTTTTAATGGAAGCCTGAATTCATTGTGATTCAACAGAATATTTTCCCCTGGCAGAATGAGTATGTAAAGCTCTGAATTTCAAAGCTGTGCTACCCTCAAATTCCTCTTCCATGAATATTCAGGCAAGTACCATGCAAGTCTATTCTTTGGTATATTTTTGCCAGGATGCATTAAATCCATAAGTATTGGCAGAAAGTGAACACAAAAGAGAGGACTGCAAACTGTGATAGAATAGGTGGAGTAGCTGTGCACTGAGCACTTGACCCCCAAAACAAATCCCTTGGAATTGTTCTGCTTCATTCCATTAAACACCAGTCATTCCTGAGGATAAAGGGAACTAAGCAGCAATAGGAATAGCAGAAGCACTATCAAATACTTTGGAAAGAGGAGTATTCTTCTGAAAAGAAATGGGAACTGAAGTTTGGTTAGGAAATACGAGGAGAACTGAGTAGCAGCTTGTTCTAACCTACCATCTCTAATGCAGCCATCATTCTTGGAGACGGGGCAGATTCTAAAGTTATGTGTAAATGCTCTCCATCCCACACTTTAGCTCATTTCCTTCCAGGTTATGCCACAGGACTTTTTAAAGCTGTTTCACAATTAAAGTTTCATGCTGCACAGATGGAGAAAAATGAACTTCCAGCATAGCTCTGTGTCCTGGCAATGGACAATCCTTTTTTAATTACAGAACAAACTTTGAGATATTTTCTCTACTGCTGTATTATAAGGCAGTGGCAAACAAGGCTGAGGAGCAATGCATTTTGCAGCTGCTACCGAGTGTCTTAGTGCTTCACAGTGTTAACCTGAGAGGGGCAGCAGCTTAATAATTCACCTGTGACAACACATTGCAGGCTTTAAATGAAGAAATTTAAGACAAAATATTAAAAAATACCTATAGTTTTGGTTTTGATTTTTTTAAAAGGACATCTTGATTTGGCATAAGGAAATACAAAATGCTGCTTTCAGATGTCTCCTGAGCTTCCAGATGGAGAGCAAACCGTCTGAGCCTTTATTTGTCTGTATTGACTCTTTTTGGATTTGGGAGTATAATTTTGCTGAAAGATGACATTGATGACTCTGAATCCTGGTTTCTCTCAGCCCTTTTGCCACACTCAGGGGAGCTCTTTTGGAGTGATTTCCAAGTGGTTAGATCCGTATCTTAAAACAGCTGTGGGGTATACACATGAGATTCTTCCAGAGTGAAGAAAACCAGGGTAGGTCTTGTATTGTACATTCCAGGACCAACGGAAGCCCCTTTCTCATGGTGAATATGAAGTCAATTTCAGATTCTCAACAAGAATTGTTTTGATCTCTAAATCCATTCCTATTTGTCCACATTGATCAATAAGGTAGATAGAGGTTCAGTTAAGGAAAAGGCCCATTACCTAACTTAATTTCAGTTTGAGGCAGTCTGGATGTTCAAGTTGAAAATATGCAGAGATAAAACACTGTTCTGACTTTGCAGTGAAGTTTAAACCTCTTGTATCATATTGTTATTGACTTTAAGAAAGTGACTATGTTATGCAATTTTTCTAAAACACTAAATCTAAGTATGTTAATGTGTCATTCCCATCTTAGCAAGCTAAACAATCTTTCTACCTTCATGATATTTAAAGAGTTAAATCATTCTGGATAGCTGATCACTGTGCACTTCAGAAATTTAGAAAATATTATGAGCATAAGTATGCATCTCAAATGTATATTTATATTGTTGTGCATAGAGTAATGTATCTTCTGGGTCCTATTGTAAACAAGCTGTCAAGCTTAACTGGGTTAGCCTGTAAAAATATCTTTCCATAAATAAATTGAAAAAAACCCCAACCCAACCTAACAGTCAAGAAGCCTCTTCTAATGGGCTCTATCAGAAAATAAAGAAAAAAATATAATAACATAATGATGCAATCCTGTGCAGATCACTTCTCAAAATGTCAGTATTTGTAACTTTCGGATGTAGTCAGCTTTTGGCAACTTTTTTCATTTTCTGCTTGCTGATGTGGAAAATTCCATATTCAATTATGTCCAGTCACTCCCAGTTTGTTATTCATCTGTTCTAGTTCACTCATGTCCTGCCAACTTAGATATGACTAAAATTATCCTCAGAGAGATCGAGAGTGCATTTGCTTGCAACACGTTCAGTGCTACAGCATCAGAACAGAATAATGACAGCATCAGAACAGAATGATGACAGCATCAGACAGCCCAGTACCTGAGGAGGATTAGAAGTAATACACAACAGCCAGAGATTATTTGTGGTGAAATTATAACAGTGTTAACAGAGATCAAATATAGTTTATCTTGGCTCCTTTTCTAAGCATGAAATCTCTGTTGCTGTGGCTGTTTGTCTCTTCTCTGTCACCCTCTTTGATCTACTTTGTTTTCTCATACAAATACTGTATGTAATTATGACATTTATGCCAACCTTTGAAATAAAATCACTCCTGTTTTGAGGAGGGTACATAGTAGTACTATCAGACTTCTCAGAAACCCAGAGTAAAATGCTCTGACATTCTAACAGATGAAAAGATAATTGATTTTATAAAACTTGTTCTAGAACTTGCTAATTAAAATAATGAACTACTTCCAATAAGAGGTCTAGTTTAGCTATCCATTCTTTTAAGGAATGAAATTATCTGCGTTTTAATAATTGGGATGAAAATTCTTTTTTTGTTTTAAAGCACAAAATATTTTGTTTTCAGGAAGTTGCTGATGAGGAAGTCAGTGTTAAAAGAGACAGTTATCTTTTCTCGCTTTTCAAAAGGGATTTAAAATTGAGTAAATAGTGATAAAAAAATTAAAAATCCTCTGCAGTAGACACAACCTTCAATAAGATGATGAGCATTTGAAAATTTACTTATTTGTAAGATTTCTTTGATTGCTTTTAGTATATATTAGATCATTTTCAAACAGAAAAGTTCCTGTCCCTATATCTCTATCATGAACTCATACTGAGATTTAGTTTTGCACCCTCCTTTGTAATCAGAGCATCAGTGTATTATTGAAAAACTTGAATGCTAAAACCTGCTGCTGCTTTATTTATAAGAATGAAGTTACTTAATAAAGTAAAATCATGCTTCTTCCAAGTTCATACTATTATGGCTTAAAAGTTCTGTACAGAATAAGAGGCTTCAAGAAAAACATTCTCTTCCCACTGGCATTGGCTGGGATTCAACCCCAAGTTCTACAACTTATACTGAAAGAAGCCATACTTTGGACTGATGCTATTGACATCTTCTGGAAGATCCCTGCAAACATCAGCAGCACAGTTTTCACCAAAGTGGTTTTGTCGTGTACTGCTGTATAGTATTGCACTTCAGAACTAATTCTAAATGATTCTGTGCCACTTTTGTTGTCCAGTCTTATCCCTGATTCCCCAGAACATTGTCAACACTTTAAAAAACCTTCCCCATTATTCTCTACTCTATGAATGAACAGTATTTGGAAAAAAATCTTGAATATCACAACTTTGCTAAAGGCAGATATCAAGCTCCTATCCCCTTTATTAGTAAAATGCAATTTTTTTACACCAGTTCAACACACCAGTTATGCCTTGAGCTACTAATGTCATTTGACCTCTTTCACTTTGTAGCTGGAAGAGGAATTAATCTGCAGTGCTAAGGCTCATGAAACACTGGGGCAATGTCTCCACTCTGGTTACTGGTTTTTTAGATGTTTCCAAAATACAAATTGCAAACTTTTCACTGCAGACTACTCACCCTGTGCCCCCAGATTGCATTACCCCTGTCTAAGCAAGTAGTTTTTCCCTCTCCCCTGCTTTTAAGTTCTGGCCCATGACTTCACTTCACCCACTGTCAGTTTTTGCAGTGGATGTGTCTCTATCCAGACAACATAATAAAGTCAGTCAGGGAAACTCTGCTGTCTTCTCTCTTTCTTTCTAATTTCTGAGTGATTTCTTGGTGCATATTTTGAAGGGTACAATTGCAAGCTTATTTTGTCTGTTATCATTTTTGACACAAGGACCTTTGTATTTCTCCGCCTCACATACATCTCCCTGCAAACAATATATGTGATGCATGTGTGTGCAAAAAGGGGTTACTACTGGGATAAAAACCTTCCCTGATTGTTTCTTTTTTCCCCTGTTGAAATTTGCGGACTTTATCTGACATGTTCGTAATATATTTCATCAGCATTGATAAAATTTCACTATTTCTTTTTGCTGTCTCTGCATCTTCTATCCTTGTCCTGTGTTTACATCTGATAAAGCACATACTGCTCCATGTGGAATCTGCTGCTTTTGTTGCAGAACACTAGGGACGTGACCTTAAAATTAAGCCTGGAAACAGTGGAACAAACTAAAACGGGTTAGGGAAGGAGGGTTCCAGACTATTACAGAGCAATTCCTATTGAATAGCACAGGACCCATGCTGACATATTAACAGTAAAAAGGAATCATCTGTGGAGGTAAAGATGGTAAGTCACAGAGGGCATATATAAGTGCAGCCTCAGAGATATAAAAGCCAGACTGACATTTATCACTCTGTGCATATTGGAGCTGTCATGTTGGTCCTCAGATGATCGTGTTACTACCTTCAAGACATTTTTTTAGATATGAAGAAAAGATTAGAGAGGGAATGAGAGAGAGAGAGAGAGAGAGAGAGAGAGAGGGAGAGAGAGAGGTTTGCTAATAAGTATTGGGTGAAAGCCACAAAAAGGAATTAGCATTTATATTATTTATTGTCACTTTTTCATCAACCATACCCCCCTTCTTACTAATTTTTTCCTCCCTTGGATTTTTCTAACCTTGCACTAGAAGATCCTTGTACATTAAACCTAGTTCAGCTTCAGAATGGATTAAAATCAGCTTGACTAAATATTATGTTCAGTGAACGACAAATTGTACAGCTTCACATGTTATTATTTGTGCTAAAAGCTATTATGTAAATATATTGGCTTATATAAGCTTAAGTAGGATGACACAGGAATGCAAAGATAGGGCATACATACAGATCTATTGAAATAATACTCTGTGAGCATCTTCTCTAATAGAAAATTGTGTATTCTCACTCAGAGCGCAGAAAAGAACCATATGTCTATTTTAGTGGTTATGTCCTGAAATGATGCACTTATTCCTTTTATAATATTTTGAAATAAATACATATGGGACCGGTCAGATGTCAACAGTAGCACTGAAAGGAGTATGAATTAGTCACACTGGCACACAGGGCCCTGGAACAATGAACACTGCTCTGGAAGACCCTTGAATGCAAGCCTATTTGCCTCTTAATCCAAATGAATAATTAATGATAATTATCATGCTGCAGTTATTATCTGTGATAATAATATATCCGTAAGGTGAATAAATTCAATCTGCTACTATGCAGAAATGACAACTCATAATATTCTTAAGAAATACAGATATAATTATCAGTATTAATGGTCAAGGAAAAAAATGGAGAGTTTTATATAAAGAATTATAGCAAAAGGTCTAAAGTTTAGTGAGAATGAGTTAGATTGCGTTATGTTTATTCTTTGGCTGTCATTTCTGTGGTACCAGTTGGCAATCTGTTAGCATTTGTTTTTTTAAGACCCATTTATTAACAGCTGAAATGTGCATTTGTACATTGCAATCCATCAATACCTTTTCTATCAGTCCATGGATAGAGAAGATCCGGCCGAGGATCTCAAAAACATCCATATGCAAATTGGTCCATTTGCGTTGTTAACTATGCTGGCAATCTTCCTCAGACAAAAAACTTTAAACTATTAAAGCAAAAATTGACAAAACCAAATAAAACATTAAAAGGTCAAATACACATTTGAAGCTTGTACAAACCCAGCCACAAAATTTATTTTTGAAAGCACTGTAGGTGAGCTGTCAGTTAGGCAAAATAGTAGGTAATCATATTTAACCTGATCTCCCTCACTGGGCTTGTTGTGACAAAGGAAAATGGAAGGGGGATGGGTGTACCGGAGCAAGAAGTAGCAATTCCCCTCCCCTTCTTTTTGAAATTGTTCTTACATCTTTTTATTTTGCTTATTGAGATTTTCAGTCATCTAATTTAAAGACTTTAAAGTCTACTTAAGTTGAACGACATTAATGATTGAGAAAAAGCTTTGAAATTCAAAGTTCATGCAGACCTTTAACTCACACCAGGAAGGTCTGGTTTTTCCCTCCTTCTTTTCGTCTTATGATTTAAGGACTGTTTCACTCAGGGGAATGATAATGAGATGTTGAATTTCTCACCTCTAGGTCATTGCTTCAAATCTGGCACAGGTTGGTAGGAACCAAAATTCATTATCTTCTACTTATGGTTCAGCAGCCTATGTGAAATGGGTTGTTGGTCTTTTGGTCTAGTTTTCAGCAGGCAAATGTCCATGCAGTAATAAGCACTAATTAGTACTGGAATAAGGCTAAAAGTTGTATTTCTAACATCATATTTGGGGATTATTGCGACAATCCCTGAAAACTCTGGCAATTTATGGGATGACTTTCCAAGAGGGGGGTTAATTCTTCCATGACTGTCACCATGAGTCACCCATTTTCAGTTTCTTTTCAAAAGAAAGGGGCAAAAGAAATTGCCTTTTTTTTCACTCCCTTTTTCATCAGAAAACAACAGATTTCCCTCAAAGTGGATCCTGACAGGTGACAAGAATAATAACGTGTAAGAGTCAGTAAAAGAATGCATTATTAATCACCCTGGGTTTCATTTAGGCCGTCAGCTCAGTGGGTGAGCTCTGTAGAAAGAAGAGTGGAGATATTATCATTATTATTTACTTGTCCACATAGGAGTTGTGAACCAGGGCATCATTGTATTAAGCAATGTGCAAACACGGAGGAGAAAGCTGGTCCCTGCCCTAAAGAGCATATAATTTTACCATAAAACAAGAAACAGTGTATACTTACAGGTAGATGGACATATATGGAGGAATACAGCTATGCCTGCCAGCTTAGTGCTTGTTTTTAACAACAGCATGCTATTTATGGAAATGAAGTGCTGAAATATGTTTTCAAGATTTTTCTTTTTCACAGAAAAGAGATGAAATCTGGAATGGAGAATTAGTAAAGGAAAAGTTGTATTTGCAGATGTTAAGGCAACCATAAAGGGCAGCTTGAGGAAAAAAAAGCTTATTTGAAAATGAAGCAAAAGGATAACAAGTCCTGATACTGGCTGTACAGCCAATAATCAACAGAAAATTGGAAAAAGCAAAATATGGAAAGGGTGAAGAGTGTTTGCAGATTGTTGTTACATATATTGTGTCAAGCAAGAAAAGAGACAAAAGAAGAGGGAAAGAAAATATACAAAAGCACTGAACTGGTAGATGGTTTTTGCTACAGCAATCCTACAGTAACAACAGTGTTTATGAATGGTGGAGAAAAGAGCATTACAGGAAGCTAGACAGAAGGTGATGAAGGACTTGATCTATGTGTGACTATTTGTGTGTATGAAGGGAATAACTGAGTGAGAGGATGCAGACAATTCATCTTAAAAAGGCTTACTAAAAGTCCTAGAAAACTTAGGCAATGTCTGGATTGGGTCTACAATATATGTGTCATTAACTTATTTATTTTTTATAATATGCTTCAGCTGAAGGAAAATTAAAATATGATCCAGTGATCCGGAAAAGTGTTATTGGGAAGTATTTGTTAGAAAATAATTAAGGACCTTCCTTAGCCTTTTCAACTGGTAAAGGATCTAGGGGTCCAAAAGCAAGTAGAAGTCCATCAAGCAGAGTTTCTTGTGAGGTGGAAAAGGTGGGCTAAGTTAAAGAAGGTGTGTGTTTGAACATTTGCAATTCATTTTCTTATATGAATAATATAAATCTAAAGGAAGAAGAGCCATTTCAGAACTCCTTCCTGTACAGGGAAGAAATTTGATTTGGATTTATACAGGATGTGACAAAAGTATGAAGAAAAAAGAAGAGTAGTAGAAGACAATGTCATGAGAAGGGAGCAAGTAATCTTGTATAAAGAGAAGGCCAGATAGCTGAGTAAAGGATGGTAGACATGGCAAAGAGAATGAACAAGGATGGCCAGCAGGAAGGTTTGAGAGCACCTGGCAAGAACAGTTTCCACACAGGGCAGGGGGGAAAAGGCTGTGTTGGAGAGGGTATGGGTTGAAAAGGGAGGAGAAGAATTACCAATTCTTATTGTAAACAAGTTATTTGATGAATTTACAACGAAATAGAGCAGAGAGTTATGGCTGCACTTGGAGGGGAACGAAAGGTCAAAGGTGACATCTTCTAAGACTAAAGCATCTAAAGCATATTGTACCATGAGGGGAAAGTCAAAATAGGGTGTGAGGATAAGGAGAAGAGTAAAAGAGAGGCTGTCGGTGGGAACAAAGGATGTGAGAAGCTGGAGTAGAACAGGGGCTTGAGGATGGAATTTGGAGGAGAGAGCAGAAGAGAAACGTCAATGCCTATGACAGAAAAGAATGTAACCTCTGTAAAAGGAGGAGAAAAATGGAAATGTATGCCAAGGTGAGGAATGAAGGTCATGACTTTTGTTGCCTATGATTTCTTGGAAGCAGAGCAAAATTCTAGCAGAAGCAGAATTAAAGACAGGAAAAAGGGGGGATTTGAGATATAAATTAAAACTGGTGAAAAGTCATGTGGGACCATGGGCTGGGGATTCAGTTAAGGTGGAGAAAGGTCTGTAGAAGGCAGCAAAGAGGAAAGGAGGAATTTGCAGTGGAGCTTGACAAGAGACATTCAATATGGCTCAAGAAAAAAATGGATAATGCATATGTTGGCGGTGAGCCAGGAAAAGAGAATGGATTAATGGAACTTGAACTGAAAGAGAGGAGCCAAAAGCACCAAAGTGGAGGAAAGTAGAACAAAACCTGTAGGGGAGAAGGCCTACTGTTGGACCTACAGCATCAGCTCAGCCATACACAGTGAGAGCAACCATCTTGCTTGGTGTTAACTGATGAGAATGAAAGGCGCGGTTTGATTCCTCAGGCTTTAAAATTAGTTTGATAGGCCCTGGGGTAAAGACAGATGAAGAAAGCTCACTAGTCCACTTTTCTGGTGATGCAAACATATCTACTGCAGGACACCTGCTGCCTCAGTACCAGCCCAAACAAACCTCTTGTCAATTCAGTTGCTTCACAGATGATGATGCTAATCCCAGAGTACAACACAAACTGCACTTCTTGGTTATTTCCTTATAGTCTGTACTGCAAACTGCACAGTAAATACATACATTTTTGTTTCCTTTTTTTGGAGTCATTAAAATATCTTTTACAGGTGAACATAAAATTTAACATATAAAATCAATCAGGATAGCAGTTTTGGACTTGTTCACCACTTTCTGGATATGCACAGTAGATTCAGCTTTAGCAACTATTGACATAGATTTTTTTTTTCCCCATATTAATCTCTGCCTCTTACTTCTATCACAGTTTTAAACTATCTTTCAGGTAAATCCTGAAGATATACTATCCCCTTTTGGGATATATTTTAATTTTTTTAAAATTTAATAATTTGTTTTTATTAATAATTTATGGTTTATCTATACTTAAGAGTACATTTGGAGTATGCTTTGCACCTGTTTTTTTGTAATGAGAACTAACCCACAGTCCATGCAAGTGAAGATACAATAGACTGTGAGAGTCTTCATGTAATACCAAGTGAGGAGGAAACAATCAAGATTGATGCACCTATGGATGTAGTAGGCATGTGTCAGTGGTTAATTTCAGTGATTAATTTTAGTGCACTAAAACTGAGTGGTGTCAGGAGCCCTATGGAGAATCCGGGTGAGTTTATCTCACTAAGTCTCCTAGGCAACTTTTCCAGTTTTCAGTGGGACGGTATTTATCTTTGTCCACTGCATCACTGTCATGTGATTCAAGCTTGGTATTGTCGTATCCAAAAAAGTAATAAAAGTTTAATTTTTGTGGAGGTAATAAGAAATAAATAGTTTCTATAAGCAGTTTTTTAGCCTTTAAGTAAATACAACATCCTAACAGTCTTACATCCTAGTAGCTTTCCAGTCCTGGTAAGGTTTTCATCTTCTACTGCTGCTATGCTACTTATTAATTTAGGGACAGTTAAGAAGCACCGGTGACATGTTAATGGGTAACTATAAAGAAGGGACAAGATCTGTGCAAGAAAGAGATTCCAGTCAAAGCCCCCTGAATTCAGGGCTGATCGGCTCAGCTAGGATGTAGTTTGGCCAGTCTACTGAGCCATCACCCCAACCACCCCAGCACTGTGCTGGATTCCTCCTGGGTAAGAGGGGAGAGCTGTGGCGCATGTGTGTGACAGGACTGCGGGTGCAAGACTGTGAGAGCAGAGGCTGCAAACAGGAAAACAGACAGTTTGAGAAAGTAACATGGCCATGGGAAAATGGGGGAAGGAAGTAAGGATTAGTTTTAGGAAAGAAGAGGTATAGAAAAATCTGCAGGAAACCAAGTTTAGCAGTTGTATCCTATGTGAAAAAATTATCATGTTATTTCTCCCCTCTTGCCTTGAGGAACTTTCTTGAATACATCTTTTCTTACTCTAGATACCTAGATCCCAGCTTGGCAAAGCACTTCACATGCTTAACTTGGCAAATGAGTTGTATGCAATTCTTAATTGACCTGAGGATCTAAATGGATGTCAAGGTATACTTAACATAAAACCTATGCACATATGCTGTTCTGAGTTAGAAGCTAAAAAACGTGAAGGCCTCTGCCATGCAGAACTGAGAAAAATGAGACATTCACAGATAATAGAGTATGAAATGCTAACTGTTTACACAGACACTACCTTTGAGACCATGCTATGATACTGTCATATTTTGTTACTGGTAGAAATAATCAATAGAATCACAGAATCATAGAAAGGTCTGGGTTGGAAGGGATCTTAAAGATCATCTAGTTCTAACTCCCCTCTGCTATGGGCAGGGGTGCCACCCACTAGATTGGGTTGCTCAGTACTCCATCCAACCAGGCCTTGAACACTCCCGGGAATGGAGCATCCAGAACTTCTCTAGGCAACCTATTCCACTGCCTCACCACCCTCTGAGTAAAGAATTTCTTCCTCACATCTAATCTAAAATTCTTCCTTAGCTTAAAACCATCCCCACTGGCTCTATCACTATCTGCCCATGTAAAAACTCACTGTATCTAGTTTTTACAAATTGTCTTTTAAGAACTGGAAGGCCAAAATGAGGTCTCCTCTCATTTTGCAGGAGCACACAATACATGGACTTGCATTTTCTCATGAAAACATAGCTTCTCCAAAGGGATTTAACGGCAGCTGCAGTTAACTATTGAGAGAAAATCTTGATATTGCCTCTTTCAAAAGTACACTTTTTATAATATTGTACTTACAGGAATTAGAAGTTTTCACCAGTCAAGCACGAGGCTTAATTGGCATGATATTCTTACAAAATACAACTGATGGAAGTGCCTATTCAAATTGAAATATCAATAATAACCCTGAATCCATTGTTCTGTTCATTCCCAAGAAAAGATACACAGCATCTTTCCTTGAAGACCTCAGTGTTTGTCTTCAGCAGGTGAAATTCACCTGTGAGAACGCGGAATGATCAAGACCCTCCACCTGCTTCTGCCCTGACTTCTCCTTCAAAAGGAATAATGGCCTAAAATATATATAAAAATATTCTTATGTACTTTTAAATTTTACACCTGTGTGCACTGGAACATGCCACTTTCTAGACTTGTTTCTGAAACCCACAATATCAACATATTTCTCTTGAGAAAAATGGCCTTTTAATGCATTACTTGTGTCCTCATGACAATAAGTGCTGGTGTGAACATACTGGAGAGTGAAAGAGTTCTTCTTTATGCACAGGTATCCAGGATGCTTATCAGCCTAGCAAAATTTCTCAGCTTGGACCTGAGGAAAGTAGCTTGTCTCAGATGAGAGATTTGTTCTAATGGCATGTCTGCCCTTAGTCTGCATCTCCAGCAAAGTAGGATTACTCTGCATCTTCAATGACAAGTTTTCAACAGCTCTGTAATCAGCATTTTAAGAGTTTTGATATTTGTTGAGCGTTGCATTATACTTTGGCACTTAGATGACTAATACAGACAAATGATTGCCTGTCCGATACAGAATCACCTGTTCAAAAGCCTAGGCATTTAGAGGAATAAACAGCTATTTTATATATTATTTCTAAAATCTGAAATGCTTATTTCTTTGAAATGAACATTTTTGTTTCATTAAAACAAGTTAGAAAGTTTATTCCACGGTGAATTAGATATAACTATCAAGAGGGGTCTAGGCAGAAATGGTTTTAATAATTTTCATTCATTCCAGCCAGGGAGGACAAATGTTATGCATTTATGTGATTTTCAATTGTTACGTCTGACCGGGGTCCTTCAGTAGCCATCATTACCCCATGCCGAAAGCCCTCTTCATTTGTCTACTGACAACCAGTTTTCTTTCCTAAAATGGTTAAAATAATTTGAACAGTTCTCTGGAATTTAGGACTTGCCTGTGCCCATCAAAACACAAGTAAGATAGGCAAGAAAACAGGACACAGAAAAGTATAGTTAACCTCAAAATATTGAATAAATTCAAATTTCTGGTCTCATGAGACCACATTCAAGATTGTGCCTGCTGATCTGTGCTGTAACGCAAAAATACAGCAGTCTGTATTGTGATAACAGCAGAAACCTGCATACTGAAATTTTTAGGCATATTCTGAAGTAACTAAAATATCCTTCTGGTTGAATTATGTTTATCTGTGAACAGAAACATTTGACATGATGTATTTCAAAATTATTATGTTTTGTGTTTGTGTGTTGAACAGCTGGCAACAGAAGAAACACGCGGGTCTCAGAGTAGTAGTTGAATTTTCAGGCAGCAGCAACCAAAAGCCTGCCCTTCTTTATTTTTCTATTTTTATATGTTTTTAAAGACAATTAAGGATTGGTTGAAAAGGGTCAACAGGACAAAGACATGGTCAATCATCTTTCTCCACCCCAGGGAAAGGAATGAAAAACAATTCCACAAGTGTAAAACAATCCTGGCCGGTTAAGAAAAACAAGGACCATGTTTACAAAAAAAGCATGGGAAACTACAGTTACAGTGTTACAACTCATGGGGCCCTGTAAAACTAGGGTGACATTTGTGCACATATCAGTGTCAATAGTTTAGATGATAATGAACATCTAAAATTAAAGGAGAGATAGATGAATACCTCACATGAAATGCTGTCAGCTATTTTTAAATTAATACTGGTGTAGGTCTTAAGAGTGCTTTTTTCCCCCTGAGATACTCACTCTCAGTGAATCAGACTGCAAATCTGCAACTCTTTAAAGACAGGGAGGGCAACCACCCATACACTTCTGCCACTTTATTCCCTTCCTTACTTATACTCTTCCAGCTTTACAAGACTAATCTCATGTGGCTAAACACTGATAACAAATGAATGTATTTTTCATAGCTACAGGTTGCTATCATAAAAAACCCCAAAATGCCCCTGAATTTTCAAGACAGAGCATTTTCCCAATAATTTTCTGATTTTCATAATCTACTATTATCCCTCTGTCTAATTTACCTTCTCTGATGCTTCGGTGAAATCTTAACTTGCACAGATGAGTAAATGCACAAATATTATATTCTGGGTCATTCCCAAGTATGTGCAGTATTGAATAAAGACATGCTTCCTGCAAGGCTCAGAACAAATGAACATCCATGACCCATTTGCATACTCAGCATTTCATTTCTTCCAGCTAAATGCCACTTCCTCAGTCCCAGCAGTTTTACTGCTGAATATCTAGCAGATACGAATTCCTTAGTGGGAGAAATTGTGTACCTTGATAAAGAACATTTGCAAATGAAATACCTTTGTTAAATTATAGCATCAGAATAACATATCCTTTAATACAGAAATTGCCTCAGAATATAAGATTTAAAACTATAGTAATTGTCACAAATCAAAGAGATATCTCAGTGTTATAAAAAGTCTCTTTCAATAAAGAATAAACATAAATCTATCCTCTTATATTCTCAGAGTATGATTCATCTCACTTTATTAGCTCTTGTAATGTAGGCATTTAGTCTTATGTGGGCTACATCTGCAGTTGGTGGATTGAATGTAGAGTTTGCTAGAGGGTGACTTGATCCTTCCTCAGGTAGGTGTCTAGGGTAAACAGGATGAATTACTAGCTGCTGATTACTGATGGATGGCTTACAATAGACACCTTTTTTAGCGATTTAAGTCAGAAGGAAAGGATCCCATGCTACACATATTATGAATCTCAGACATTTAAATTATTTTACCCAAGATGCTTCATGAAGATCAAGCTGTAAACTTTCACAAAGTAGTTACGCTCCTTTGGTGGAGATTGAAACAAAACGTAATTGGTGATGAAACTAAATGTTGCCAATAGTTTTTGTAAACCTTTTAAGTGTCAGATGGGTCTTTAAGGAATATGGCTTAAGTATTTCTGATTGGGATGATATATAATCTACTTTAGTGCTTTGTGCTTATGTACTATGGGATTGATAGAACTGATATCACTACAGTAACATAAATGATTCCTGTCTGTTGCAATGAACTATTATCAGTTCCTAATAAATTCATCAAATTCTAAGAGTGGCCCGAAATCTTCAGGACAAAATTCTGGGACACAACTCATAAAAAACTGTTCAGCTGTTTCTAGAAGTGGATGCTATTATATTAAGCAAACAATCACTAATACACGTCTGTTAGAAAAGAAATACTTGTAGCCTACTACTTTAGAAGCTCCAATGTTGCCACAGCTTTAGTACATGAAGTCTTCCCTGCTCTGCCAGGGAGAGGAGCTGAGCAGAGTTTGGGTAATTGAAACCTGCTTAGCTGAGGAGTGCATTGACAAATACTTTTGCTAGCAAGATGAGGAAACTGTAATCAGGAAACCGTGAAAATGTGCTAAAACTGAGAGGGGATTGCATAGAACTGACAAAGGGGTGGGGTTAAAATTGACAGTTTGCACAGACAATGGTGGTGGAACAAGAAGCTCAGGAGAGGAAATTTTGTCCGAAGTGGGTTGAACAAAAACACAGTAAAGAAAAGACTGTCTGGGTAATTAAGATCGGGGAGATAGAATTACCTATGGAAAGAGAATGGGATTGAAAAGGAGTGTTGGATTACAACTGTGATAGCCACACGATATGACTATGGCTAACAGAGCAATAAGATGAGGGTTGACAATTGAGAGAAAAGCAGCACGGTCTCTGAAGAGAGACAGAGAAGGGTCAAGAGTAGCCTGTTATGAACACACCTTTCTAAAGCTCTGAGCCAAATCCTCTTTTCTTCTACCAGAAAACCAACCACAGAAAAAGGGTCTGAGTACACTCACAGAGCAGAAATTCACTTTAAAGGTGGTATACAACTCAGGGAGACTTGTCTTTCCAGCTGATCAAAGAGAAGGTTAAAAGAACCTGAAGACAGACAAATTCAGATGCAACATCCAATATACATTTTTAATACTGAAAGTTAATATCCATTATAATTTATCAAGAGATATGGCACATTTTCTATCAGGGAAGAACTTTCAAATAGAAGCATCAATATTTTTCAAGTTTCAAAATGAAATGGTTGGAGACAATCCTATGGCATGTGTTGTCTAATGAAGCAGGTATTTTCTTTTATTCTGTAAATGACCTCTCCAGATTCCCATTCTAGTCCACATAGAAAAGAACCAATTAGTTGGCTACTTAAAGTTTTTAATGAATCCTGATTTGTTCTTGGGCTGTTTATAAAGAAGAATTTTCAGAAAAAAGTCTACAACAATTTAGGAAGATCACATCCACACAGGCAGTTGAAACATGGCTTCTCAGGCATTAGTTACAAATTCATTTTATTAACTATCCAATCAAATTTTCTTATTAGTGCTTCAAAGTAATTTAATTTTAGTTAGCAATATAGATACATATAATACACTTACGTTCCACAAAACATTGAAAAAGAAATTTCTCAGGATGAGTAGACATGACCTGTTTAGATTAAAAAAAATTACACTTTTTCTGTTTCTCATACTCTTTTTTTTTCCTGTGTTGTACTTTATATTATTCTAGGGTTCTTTTTTACAGATGGAGGAAAAAAACCTGTAGAATAAATAAACCAGCTGTTCACAATGATAGAACTAAAAAAGAAAATCCATATTTTACCTATTCGGCTCTAAATACTACAGAGAAAGTATTTTATCTAACCCAGCTGATATATGTATAAAGTATAAGGTGTTATTTTTAAGGGCTGAAGTGCATTCACATGTATAGGTAGGTAAGAGTAGCAATTGGAGATTCTGATAAATCAAGGGAATTCTATATATCTATGTTTAATTCACATAATATTCTAAAGGTGTCTGACAAACTGACTAAGTCCATTGACAAATGTTTTGTTAACACAGCATCCATATATAGAGACCTCTGAAACACATTGATTTAAATTTATCAGAGCAATTTCTATTTGTAGAATAAATCTAGGTTTTTCTCTTAAAAAAAAATTAAAAATAAAGAAACAAATTCTACTTGTTAAGGTAATGTTCCCAAGTACACAGAGAATGTAAGACTGAAATATCTCCAGACGATATGAAGCAAATACTCTGGATGTTGCGAACATCCCTGTTCTAATTATTGTAATAGGGAAGACTTCTAAATTTCTTTTTAGAATCTAAATAGTCTGAGCTCATTTTCTGGAGTTACGCCTCTCCACAGGGACTTCAGAGGGAAAAGAAGCTATGTTTTACCTAATTTAGGTGTTTCAAGACATTTCTAAAACCTAAAGAATTCAACACTTTGCAGAAACACTTCTGGATCAACTATGCCACAAGTTCATTCACACGAAGAGATCAGCCAGGTATGAGATTTCTCTTAGTCCCCTTTCATCCAGTTTCCTATGACTTATGTGAAGTAACAAGCTAAGTTCCTCTTTTACTGACTGAAGCATATATTATAAGCTATACAGCACCACTTGTTTTTAATAGGCTTTTCCTCTGGGTTTGTCGCAATTCCCACCAATGTCAGTAGGAATGATGTGAACATATGGTTAGAGAAGGCTTGAGAGAGGGCAGGAATTCTCATGCCAAGTGAACAAAATTTTGCACCACATTTCAATCGTTTTGTGGGTTGGGTGCTGCCAGAGATGCTGTATGAGCAGCACTGTTTGCAGTATTTTGACATTGTGTGGAGATAACCTGGAAACACAGGCAAGCAATTCAGCATTGATGAAGGGTGAAACCTTGGAGACTGAGCAAGTTTTCAGTAGAAGAATGAGATTTAGCTGAACTAATTTTCTCATCCTCTGACAGGCTGCTTGAACATGACAACTTCATTTGTGCATAGAAACCAGAAGGTCTCTCCCTTCCCCTGTTAAATTCTATTGGTACTAGTATGAGACAAGGGACTTTTGTCCAAAAAAGAAACTGTGAATTTCCAGACTGAAGGCTGCAGTTTGTGAAAGGTCCTGGAGGACTTCTTATTTCACTGCCTTCTATTCTTGAAAGAATTTTTTTTCTTCTACAGCAGAATGTTCCCCTTAATATAGCCAGAATTCTTTGAAACTAGAAGTTTCTTGTTATAACTTTAATCTCTCTTTTGGGCCATCAAGTATCTGGGGTTTTTTCAGACTGACTGAATGTTATCCAGGATATTTAAATTTGCAGGATTCAGTATATGCTCTGTAGTGCTGGAGCCTTTAAGTTTTTAAACATAGGAAGATTTCAGGAACACAGAATAACCAGCAAGGGTGGTTATTAGCTGGGATGCTTGCTGTCTCTGCTATGGGGTCAGTACTGAACTGAGGAAACCCAGGCCTATCATTCAGGCAGAAAACCACTGAGATAAAAGGAAAAAAATCTTACCATGAAGGAGGAGTGTAATTGGTAAGTAAAGAACATATTTTAGAATTCAGACATTTATCCATAACTGTCAGAGTCAGTCATGTTTACTTAAACCAAACTATCAAAGTCTTTGTGCCTTACCCATAACAGATTAAATCCTGAGATCTGAGTACCATTCCCATCTGCAATAATCTGGGGTTTATCTTTAAGGTCAAAGTTCTTTGAAAAGTTATTCAAAGAGGCGATTAATCCAAGTACTGATGTCACAGAGATAGTTAAGAAATGAATTTTTCAGTTGACTGTGCAAACTTCCACAAATTGAAATAAATGCTATTTTCTTGAGGGATTGTAAAAGTAAGTCTCTGTGCCAAATATTTGATCTATTCTGTTCTCCTGTAAAATACATACTCTGCATAAAACACTCTCTGAAATGGGGCCTGCTTGTCCAGATGAATACATTATTTCACTGTGTGGAGAAAGGCTGATCTAGAGGCAAATTACTGAGTGTAATTTATTCCATATCCTTGCTGGAATAACTTGCACTCCTGAGCCTCCTCAGATGTGTAGTCAATAGGGAACTCTCTGGCTACATGAGGTTTCTTAATACATCTTTCAGCTAAATCAGAGATTCAAATGCAAAATCCAGCACTCAGGGAGATATCAGAATTTGTGATGCTCCCTGGAGGACCGGAGGTCTATAAACCAATGAATGGATTACAATGAGATGTAAATTCAGTATTTCCAACTGTGGGAGAAATGACGTTACTCCAGTATGTTTCAAGCTGTACTTATCTCCCTCAGTCAAACAGTAGAACCTCTCAGCATTTAAGTCAATAATGTACTTTGGAAGAAAGTTTAGGAGCTGACTGTATTTAAAAATATAGCTTTGATATTTTTTTAAGCTATCTTTGTATGAGGAACTGTCTCCCAGCCCCAGATATGCTGAACTGAATGTCATTACTGAATGTCAGCAATGTGCTCAACAGTGGTATGCAGGTTTACTTTCGTCATCTGATACAATGAAGTAGTTTTAAAAGATTCATTCCAGACTCAATGAAATATTCTAAGTGAAATCCAACAGTAAGAAAGGGGATATTTGGTCTCTGATGGAGTCTGGAGTGGAAGACATCTGTAGATATTTTGAACAACTAATTAGAGTGCTGCTGAGGTAAGGAACAGAAATTGCTCACTTGCAGTCTATGGGTGAGGAAGGGGCACTCTATTCATTCAATACTTTTAAAAATACCTGTAAATGTTATGTAATTTGAGATCTGTTGCTGTCCTCCTGCTGGCTAAGTTTGAACAAACTAGGTCACATTAGAAGGCAGATCTCCTCAGCCCCAGGTAAACTGCTGCTGTGCAGTAGTTGATCTTTCTTCTCCTATTCCTCCCCTGCTTTTTTAGTACCAAAGCAGTGTGATAGTTTCAGCTATCAGATTTGTACTTGTCAGATCAACTCTTTTACTTCAAACTTGTCTCATTCCTTCCAAAGGTGTTGTTCAGCCTTTTTCTTCATTTCCACGCTCAGCAGCAGCACAGAGGAGCCCCTCAGCTGCCCTTCATCACCATATGAAAGAGAACAGAAAGCATGTGTCTACCTTACTGATAGGTGCCATGCACAGACAGGAGGCCTGGGACTCAGTTTGCAGCCTGCCATAGCTCTCAGATTACAGAGCTGTGTTGTGTCTCTCCTGGTGTTGAAGCTCACACTCGCTGCAAGGGCAGGCAAACATCATTCAAACAGAAAGAGTTAACTGTTGTAGGACCTTCAGCCCACATTACAAAGAGAGTGCACATATTCCCCCATGAATAGCTTCATCTCTGGTTCCACCAGGAAATCAACCAATTCACACTAATACATGGTACATTTACATGTTTACTGCATGACTGCAAACACAGGTGCTACGTTTCAAAGACCTGTAAGAAACTAGATTTCAGAAGATGTTTTATAACCAGGGAAATTATCAACATCATGAAGCTTACAACTGGCAAAAGTATGTGATGAAAAGCTCAAAGACAAAATAATTTCACTTCTGTGTTACGCCACTAATGTCACTAACTTACAGACCAAACTTTTATCTCAGACAGTCCAAAGAATCTCTGGTTGACTACAGTGTGCACACACAATCTAGGATGGAGCCTTTAGCTATTGAACTTCCTGGGGGCTGTTATTGATTTTGTTCCATTTTACTATTGGAGGCAGACCATTGAATTCTGACCTGGGCTCTACAGTAACATCTTTGGGCTCTGACACTGGGGCAAAGCAAGAGTTACAAGAAAGCAGAATTTAAAAGATAATGTGTCCAATGCACTGATTCTCTACAGTTATATATTGACCCTAGAACCAGTGATCAACACAGAAGCTCTCAACATGTGTATAAAAATGTCAGGAGCAGTTTCTTAATCTTGATGCAGTTTAAATATTACTTCTGGCTAAGCATTACATCTGAACCAAATACATGATTTGGGCTTACAAACACGAGTTTGTTCCTGAGCTGATTCATGTCAGTTTTATACTTGTAAACATCTTTTGATTTCAGTGGCATTAATTCATATTTTCAATAACTGAATGGTAACAGAATATGGAGTAGTCTTAGAGTATCTGTTCAGAACAGCCAGTGAACTCCCTTGGTACATAGAGAAAAATTTCTATTTTCAGTATTAGAGACAAAAAATAAAGCCAGTCAGCGTACAGTAAATCTCTTCACTAAACTAATACAGAAAAGAAATGCACAGCTCCTTGAATGAGGACATCTCCTTGAAAGACAGTATTATACAGTACATGAAGGCTCTTATTCAACTGTTATTTCTACATAAGACGGGAGCTATAAGTATTGTATACGAGGACCAATATAGTAAACTAATTTTAATAAGATCCTTTTATGTTAAATCAGAGAAGAGGGTGGATTTGAAAAAGGAGGTGCAAATTGTATATTTTTCGTATTTTCTCTCTCAGAAGTTTTCTGAGGTGAAGTGAAATAAAGAAATACTGGAAGGTTGATGGAAGGTTAAAATATTCACGAAATAAACTTGATTTATTCAAGCTTTTGGAAGTCCCAAGAAACATGTTTAATGGGAGCCGAAAGACTTGAAAAGAAACCTTATTGTGGTGCACAGCAAAGTAAGGTGGAAAAAAAAATCTCCGTATTTCTTCAGCCTCTAGCTTAGCTCTCACTGTGGGGAATCTTGCTGTGAAAAGATTAATCACTGCTGCTTAATAGTATCTCTGCTGGTTGCTCCAGGATAGCAAGTGGCTACATAATGCAGCAGATGCATTCTTCTTTTAGTGTAGCACCTACAGTACGTGCCAAAGGGTTTTCAAATTTACCATGGTGCAAAACTGACCAGCAAATATTGGAAGAATGCCACCTGGCTCTCAAGAGAGCACAGATTCTGGAAGAAGATTAAATAATCCCTTTTGTCCCTTCTCTTTGTTTTTCTTTTATGGAGAAAGCAAAGGAATGTCCCTTACAAATCTAGCCAGCTACTAGGCTACTTCCTGAGCAAAGTGTGAAAGATTTTCCATTTTTTTAAGCTACTGTTTAGACTACAACTTCATTAGGGACTTTACCTTCTTGTCTTGATCCTCACTTTTTTTTCCCTTCCATTTGTAGCACTTGCTTCCCCCAGAAGCAGAATGGACATTTGCTTTGAATCAGTAATTGTTGATAGTTGGTCACATCCCATTCTTTATCTGTTCTGCTTAGCTCTCCTTCTTGCTAGCACCAAAACATCTCCAGTTCCTTTCGGTCCTTATTGGACTCTAGACTATTTTCCCTTCCCTCATCTCCTCCATTTTCCCTTCCCTCATCTCCTCCATTAGCAGATCTATCAATTTTGTCATCATCGACATCTCTAGTTCTTCAATTTACAATGCAGAAAAGTCTAACAAAGAAGTCTTAATAAACGAGGTCTTGTATAAGATATCAAACAGGGAGATTGGTACAAGGAAAACTTGCCAGAGACACATCCTTTCTAAGATGGCAAAATCAACCCTATTTTGAGTTTCTTCTCCTACTACATCAAAACCTCAACAGCTTTACCTGGATGCTCTTCAGAGACTGTGGTTCAAAGGTTCTGGCTTTAAAGGAATTGCTCTCTTTTTTTCCACTGGCAAGAAAAAATGGACAGGTTTATCTAAGTTAAATGCTTTTCAAAGATATTTTCAGAGGAGCTTTCATCTCCTTTCGTCTTTGTTTCTAATTTTCCCGAAAATAACTGCAGTGACACAAGAGCAGTCTTTTTGATCATTTCAGTGTTAGTGATGATACAGCTTTGTGAACAGCAAGGCAAGTTGTCTGAAAAAGCCATCTTCTACCAGAAGCAGCAGAGGAAATTGGGTAGAACAACTGGCAGTCTTTCCCTCACATCAGTCACCTCTCACAGATCCTTGTCCAGCAGGAAACCGCTGGGCTGATAAACTCTTACCTCTGGGAGCTTCCACCATGGAAAGAGCGACTGTTGCATAAGCAGTAGAGGTAGTTAGAGTAAACCTGATGCTTAAATTCAGAGCAAAACTGAGCCTGAGGAAAGGCTGTTGAGTTTTGATTAGCAGAAAAGATGAACTAGTATCTCCAGCTCCCTTTTCTTTCAACAAAATGTCGTGGAAAGAGGATAGACCAACATACTGCTTAGCAGCAGCAGTAGTAACCAGAGGTGAAATTCAGCTCCAGATTCTCTTAAGCCAGAAAAGACACAAATGTAGCTGTGTATATGTCAACTAGATGTTTCAGCTACTATTACATTCACTGTGGGTTCAGTAGAGTTGCCTAAAAATGAATGTGTTCTTCTGCACAAGACATCCCAGAGTACCCTGGTCCCACTGCTGTGTGCAGGGGGCATGGGTTTTCCCCTGATGCTCTCTGTCTGGGCTGTTCCCTACTAGTGGCACAAAGTTACCAGCACTTTGTGGTCAGATGAGCATAAACAAAAGCATGATCCTTGCTCTAAAGAGCAGACAGAACTCAGGCAAGGCAGAGAGAGAGAGAGATGCACAGGGTATACAGAAGGTATGTAGAGAAAAAAGAGAAGGCAAGTGAGGCCTTGATCTAATAATTGCATCATTCTCCAGAGATATTTGTGGTCAGAGAGAACTTTAGGGAGGAATTTAAAGGAGATTGGACACTCAGTTTTTCAAGAGTGGGGGATCTTCTAAACAGCAACATGGAAAACTTGAGAATTTACCACAGCATCTGGCACTCCATGTGAGGGATCTTCTTGGTGAAAAGAGGAAGCTTTAAAATTGTTATGACTGGCAAAATATTCCTATGGAACAAGCCAAATGTGGTCAAAATGCCAGGTAGGTATGCTGTCTGCAGCAAATATATAAGTGGAGAAACATTATGTTTGTCAAGAACAGAGATTAAAAAGTAGGAACAATATAGAAATGAAGTGATAAAAGGCTTCTCTGTGTAAGTGGGCAGGAAAGGACTTATCTTCTGCTGTTTAAAAATAAAATCTCAAATATATTAGTTTAGATGACAGTACCCAGGCAGAGATCCAAGCTGAAGACTTGTTTATGGGCTTGAACAGTAAGTAGGATGATGGTGTTTTCCACAGCAATCAAGTAAGAAAGAAGCAGGGGAGGTATGGGAGAAGAAAGATTAGAGAAAAATGCAAATAATCATTTTTCCTGTCTATTCAATTAACATCTAGGCCTACTTTGTAGCTTCCTGAAGCCTCAGTGAGGCATTTGGTAGGTGACAAACAGTCAAAATAAGCGACCTGCCAACATTTATTCAGGTAGAAATTTCAAATATTCTGGTATGTATTTCTCCACTATAAATAACTTTCTGCAAATTCAGTGTCCTAATTTTGTGTTCAAGGTAAAGAAAGGGAAAAAAAGAAATAGCGCAACAAAAAGTTATACTGTTTGGTTTAATGCATTGGTATTTGGGAGATTAAAGTACTGTATTGAAACACAGGCAGAAATTTAAAACTACAATCTCTTTTTTTACAATCTCTTTTATTCAATCTTCAAATATATATTTGTTTAGTTAATTCTTGCTCTTTTTCTTTTGTTTGTTTTGTTTTTTTATTTTAAACATTAGAATTGTATATTCAATTTCATTGCTTCAAATTAGTTTTGTTGCTCTAAAACCCCTGCACAGTACTTAACCTACCCCTAATAAAAAAGACTTTGGAGACAGTAATTTTTTTGGTGTTTAAGCAAATGACGTGAGGGTGATATGCTAGGTCTTTCTTGGCTGTTCATAGGTTGGAGCAAAATTTGTGTCATTTTAATTTTGTTGCACTTAATAAACCATGAGCTCAGAGGAAGCATTATTGTTTGTGGCTTGTATATTTTAACTGTGTATATGCAAAGTAGTGTTTCACTTTTCTGGTACATAGCTGCTTGATGAAAAGAAACAACTTACAGTGGTGACTGTAGACACTTTACCTTGTAAATTGTGTTTTAGAATAACTGAAACAAACAACATGTTTACAGCTAAGAGATACTTATAAAAAAACCCGAAACTTTGATCATGGGGGATTTTAATTTCACAGATACTTACTGGGATAACAAGTATGCAAAACCTGTAAGGTGGGAAGCATGTTTCCAGAGGCAATGCATAATTGCTTACTTACTGAAGTCAGTTTATTGAATGAACTTCATGATCAGAGGTTCTTGGCACCCAGAGCTAGATAATCAGCCCATCTTGATAAATAGAGCAGGGCTGATTTAGAGATCACAAATTCACAATACAGAAAAGAAAAGAAGATGGAGCAACAAAATTGGTTTTGGTTCAGTGGAAGTTTTGCAAAACTTATAATACTGTAAGACGTGTTGATGAAGCCAACTATATAAATTAGGGATGTTTTTCTGGAAGATTAACAGGTTTTCATTATATGCCACAATATAAATTGCTTATACTTTCAGTTCTAGTAGAAGGAATAGCTTGTGGTAACGTAAACAACTGAATGATCTTGATGGAAAAGATGCCAGATCTCATGAATGTGTAGGAAACCTGGTGCAGAAAAAAAATGGGAATTATTTAAGAAACAGTTGGACATACTGCAGTTACAATTCATTCAGGCTAAATCTCAACAGGGGGAATGTAATTCAGACAATGTGCTTCAACAGAGTGACAATAACAACATTTTTTACGTGTCTGCTTAGGGAGGGGGGCATTTACACTTATATATTTTTTTAAATTGCAAAATCCAAGAAGATCAAGAGGAGATATTGACTAGAAGGTAGCAGAGTGTATTCCAAGAATGAACAAAGGGCTTTCTCACAGATGGTATATTTGCAGCAGACAGCAAATTAAATGGAAATAGTCACAAAAAAAGTGGTAGTTGAGATTATTGGGCAAAAAGTGTTAAGTGATTTATCAGGGAATAATACATTCCTTCTATGGTCACACTCTTTCATAGATAGAATACAGGAAAGACTTGTCTTGAGATGAATTTCTGGATCTTGGTTTATTTAGACAAATTTGTCATTGATTTGAGTGTGGCTGCTCATGTGTTTAAGCAAAGTCAGGGCAGGCCTTCCGGATTTGCCACAGTACCTATAATTGCCTGGATGGAGGAATATGGGAAGTGAACTTCAGAGCAGTATAATCACTGCAGCTTGGTGAGATAAGGAAGCAGATCATGTTACTGAGGAGAGTCTGAATCTTTTTTAACTTTGTGGTATAAGTTCACAGTTTTATAACTTCTGGAGAGCATGGGATTTTTCCAGACATCTTCACTGTCATGGAAAAATTAAGACATTTCATTATTTACCTTAACATGCTCAAATACACCTGTATGTAGAAATCAAACTTTTGGGTCACACATGGTGGCATGGAGTAAGCTATTTCTCAGGAGGCAGTCCTCCCTTTATATATTCACTCTTCAACTCTGATGTTTTTGGTTTCTATGTTAGCTACAGGTATGTGTGCTAGGGATGCAAATCTCTTCTTAATCTGGCAATTTAGGGAGATAAAATAGTGCACTGGCAATATAAATAGTTTTGTTTTCCACTGAAAATTCCTTATAATTTGTTCTACTAGGATATAGTTACCCACAGAATACGTTGGGCTTGGCCTGAAGCACTTTAGTCTGTATAGGAACATCACATCTCCATACGTACACCTCTTAGACCATGTATATACAGACAAAATATAGGAGTTTTTAGTATAAGATAACCATCTTATGTCTGCATTCTCAAATGAGAGACAGAGACACAAGGAGGAACAATTAAAGCTATCATGTAAAGGACAGTGGCACATACAGGGAAAGCGAACACGAGCAGGTTGCATAAAGCACCACTTATATCTCTGTGTGACACAGACTGGACTATATGCAGACATGTGAACTGAATTTTGTTCCTTCCCTTTTGTAGAGCTCTGAGAATTTACAGCATTAGTCAAGATGCACTTGCATTTAGCAGAACTTCTTCATGCCCAACAAGTAAATGTAATGTCAGTCAGATACTGCTGTGTAAAGGCATAAAATCATAAAATGATAAATCTATTGCTTTTTCATTTACTTTTCATTCTTAAGGATCATCTTTGGAAATTCACATGTAATTAGTTGCTCTTTATTAATCCCACTCTAATCTTTACTTATCTATCACTGCTGCCAAATTAAAAAAAAAGACACAAAAGCATTTCAACCGAAATACAGCAAATTGTTCACCTGGATTCATTAAAAATGATCACGTATTCTGTGACTGTGGTTTTACAAGAGATCAAAGTCAGTCATCATCGCTGTTCCTGCCACAGCCTTAAAATCAGTAAGGAGCATGGAGTACCATTAAGGGCAAATCTTCAAGCATTTACACCACTATTTTTATTTCAGAACTGAGACCCATCACTGACCTTTTCCTTTGTCTGTTTTACCCAGCAGTATTTTTATATATTAGTGCCAAGCTGATCACAACCTGGCAATAGTATATTCTGGGCTGAGAAAATACACCTCTTAGATCAGATATGATGCTCCTTTCCCTGGTACTTAAAAACCACTAAGTCACACAAAGAAAAACCCTTGTAGGAAGGCAAGGCATCAGTGGAGAATCCTATTGATAAAAGTAACACTATTTAGGCTGACAAATTTTTTATTTCTACTGAAAACAAGAACTCACAAGGTCTGCAGTTACTGCCATTTAATTTATCCACTGGGATCCACAGACAAATTTCTACTCCCTTTATGTGTTCAGTTTCATCTGTGGAAGGGCTACAGTGAAGGGATAAGGTATTGTGAGATGAGTCCACACACTGAGCCTCAGCCATGAAAAGAATGGGAACTATGATGCCCTTGAGCATCAGTTCTATGAAGTATCATATATAAACAGAAATTCTCAAGTTGGGTAAAAAATGTGCTGGTCTTCAGCTTAGAGACATTAACCATGATCCCTTTCTTCCTTCTATATAAATGGAAATTTTCTTCAAATATAGAGTTTTGCGTTTCATTTTAAAATACAACTTACATTTCAGATTTGTATTTGCACAATTAGCATTTAGGAAAAAAGTCTCTTCTTCAGCATGCCCATCATGGTCTAAGAGCTATGAGAGTACTCAATACAGAATCTCAGGACTGACCCATTTTATTTAGAAATTCAAAAATAACTCTGTTTTCTGGTTTAGTCCTAGTTTCTCAGGGGGTAATATAGTGACAAATATTTGTTACAATAGTAAAAAGATTTTTGTGAAAAACCTTTTTACTCCAATAGTTAGTAGAATAGAATGGATATTCACTTCTTCATACAAAGCTGTCTCCTAAGGTATTTTTGTTTCTAACAAAGGATTAAGGTGTGTCCATGTGCATTCCATTAAATTTCTCTTATGATTGTAAGACTATGTTAAGGGTAAAATAGCAACCATCTTGCTGGCCCAGCGTTCTGGAGGACCACCACTGGGCTTCAGTAAATTGCTGTCTATCAAGAAAAAGGGATGCACTAAACCCTGACAAAGAGGAAGAAAGGAAAGTATACATATACATAAGCAAATCTGACAATAGAGCAGAGCTATGTTACGAGCACAAGGCCAGCAAAACACAGTGATTTCATTCAGCTGGAAATCATGTCTGTTCCAATATGTATTCACTGCAGCAAATGTGGCTTAGTAAAACTTTTATTCTGTAAGAAAAGCTTCAGAAATGCAGGACTTCTGCATTTTACTTGAACTACCACATAAGCGCGTGGTGTTGAGACATAACTTTAAATAGCTTGTGAAGACATCCCTATGAATTCAAAATTACTGTACTTGCAGAAAAAGCAACAATATCCGTCTGTAAATCCTTTAATCATAAGCATTAAAGAATAGTTCTTCAGAGAATCACAGGCTGCTGACTAAAGTTTACATTTTCTTGAGTTGCTTTTGGTGCTGCTAGCTATTTTTCTCATGCGCATGATGATAATATGAAGTGACACTTGCACCTGTTGTCACCATCTTATGGTAATTAGCATAGTGCCCTAAGTAGTAGCAGGGCCATCACATCCAAACATAAGCCATTAACATATTGCAGCTGTCATCAGTAGGGAAAGCTAATGGAGTTAGTGGATTTGCACACTACTGCATACCTTGGCTCAGCTAGCATAACTCCCCATATTGGGGTCATTGGGGATAGGAAAAAGAAATGTGGGATGTAGCCAGTCAGGAGTGAAAGAATACATTTTACTGCAGGTTTACTTTCATGTATTATGCATGTCCTTCAAGGTCACTGCATGATCATTTATAAGATTTTAATGAGATATCAAAGTGGAATGGATGGAATGTAATTAATGTGATCATACAGAGAAGATACAGGTATAAAATAGCATGCATGAGGCAGTCAACAAAAAGTGAGAGCAGTGAAGAAAAAAGGACTCTTTGGCCAGATTTCAGCCTGTAAAACAATTTTTCTACCCTACTTTCAGATACTTAGCATCCTGCCAAACAGTTTTCCCCAGCTAACAGTGAAATAATGGATGGAATTAGAGAAAATGCATTCTGCTGCTGCTCTTTGAATATAGGCTACCTGCACTTTCCTTCTGTGAGGGAAAATGGGTGACTTGTAGCTAAAAGCATGTTAATCCTACAGTAACATGAATTTTGCGGGCAATATATATTCTATTCTGTTCTATTCCATTCTATTCTATTCTATATTTTAATATTTTGATTCCTCTTGCTGACAGAGTCTCTGGACTAAACTGGAAATTCAAGATATAAAGGTGCATATTTTTGAGTACTTCTCTACAGCCTTTTTTTGTATGGGTGACTGAGAAGACACAGGGTTTTAACTGATACCTCAGTAGGGAAAGCAGTAGGTAGAGTTCCTCAGATTTTTTTCCTGAGATTACTGATTGTGCCCTGCCTGCTTCTGTTCCCACCTTCGTCTTGCCAGACAAATGTTTTTTGAACATCTATAGATGTCCTTTCTTTTGTTTGTTTGGGTTTTTTCCCATTGGTTGTTGTTGTTGTTGTTGTTGTGTTTTGTTGTTTGTTTTAGGTTTTGTGGATTTATTTGGTGGAAAGGGTTGGGTTTGGATTTTTTGGGGGGGAAGAGGAAGAGGACTGCAAATCAGTTTGGTGCTGGCTGTGATTGCTGCCCCCATCAGAGCCCAGTGCTCTGGCAGTCCTCACTGTGTGCTGGGACAGTGCTGGTGCTTCTGCATGGGACTCTGGTGAGCAAGGGCCAGGAGGGACCATCTTGGCAGCATAAAAGGCAATCCTATCAAGGTAACTGAATTAGAGACTAACCCTGCCTCCCTAACTCATCCCACTTTGGCCTTTGGTAAACCACACAAACCAACATTTTCAGATGTGGGTGAGCAGTTACATACTTAAATATTTATGTGGAAGCAGACACCCATGCTGGAAAATACTTGCCTTCTCTTATACCATCAAGAATTCTGTTCATCCTTCTTTGTTTTCTTATTCATTCTGCACATTGTCTTTTTCTAGAAGGTTCTTTCTACAAATAGAGTTTGGAAAACTCTGGTTTACCCCTGAAGTGATTGCAGGGACTCTCTCAGGATTCACTCTGTCAGCAGGACATGGAGCCCTAAGTATGATATTTGTTGTTTGATTCCTGACCCCAAACCCTGAATGCTCCATTGGAAACTCAGAATATCTTCAATTTGTATTACCAGAATTTACAGGCTAAGCCATTTGAAAATACAAATGTACGCAAAATTCTTCACTGCACATAAAATGTTATGTGTAATATTAATTTTTGAATGCAGCAGATATTTTCTTTATGGTTATTTTTTTAAAAAATTCATCTATTTTAAAGGCCTTTTACAATTTAAAAAAATTAAATTCCAATAATTCTTTATTCTCAAAAAATAAAGCAAATTAATTTCCCCCATCCTCACAAAATAATTAAAAAACAAGAAAGAAATATTTTAACTTTAAAAAGAAATGAGAATGTGAACTGCCTTTACAAAAACAAGGTTATTTCAGAGATTTACCAATATGCAGGGATATTTGCTAGGTCCTTTTTAATAATTGCTTGACTGAACTTTCAAGTAGATATATATACATATATATGGCAGGTTAGTCATTAGTGGAAGTGTGTGCTTTTTAAAACTGTTTTATTTGCAAGGCAAGCAGCTGTCCAATCTGACCTTCTAAGACGTTTGTTCTGGGAAGAAGGACTTCTGGATATAAGTGGAGAATGTCACATAAAATAGGAAACAAAGAAGAGCAGCTCCCGATAGGTATTCTGGGGGCAAATGATGCACAGAGCAAAAGTTAAGTATTTAATGCAGGTTCTTTGTTTTCTCATTCTCTTCTTTCCTTCCTTCTGCTTTGCTTTCTCACCCTTCTCTCAGCACTGTTACCTGTTCCTAACCTACATCTAATCTTTCTTTCTCTCTCCACCACTTAATATATTGCCACTGAAACATCTGTCCAGAGCGACAGTTTGGCTAGAGGTAGAGAAGACAAAGTGGGTAGTAGTTCTCTCCTTCATGAAGGAACTGTTTGTATATGTGGAAGACCAGTTCAGCCCATGACAAAGTCCATGTAAAAATGCTTACAGAGCCTTGGAAAATTCATTTCAAACAGGACAGACATAGAATGTGATTCCCAAAGTAAAATGCATTTTTCCAGCAGCCGTTGGTAGTTCCAGCAGCTCCCTAATCTGTGACTCCCTCCAGCGGTTGGTTTACCATAGTTTACAAAGCCAGGTTTACAAACATGGGTTTTTTGCATAAAACTGGCTGTGGCAGAGGCACGCAAACAATGTTGCTGGGAAAATGCCAAACGGAGGCAGGAGGCAAAAGAAAAACCCTTCACTATTAATATCTGTGATCACAGAGGACCAGAATTGAGCACCTATCTTGTGATGCTCCACTGAACACAAACCCTCAGCCAGGTACTGGAAAACAGGCCAGCCTGACATCCTTCTGTTGCTGACAAAATCTCCTGGTGTCGCCCTGCATGAGAACATGCCCCATGTCCTAATTTTGAAGTTACCTTGCTTTTTTTCTACAGGATTTCATACTATTCACCTGAAAAGTCTGACTGGTGAAAAATGATGCAGAAAGATGAGAAGGGTAATTTTCAAAGTGGACACATGGCAAAAACTGAAGACATGACAAAAACCTTCCAATTTCTACATAAACAAATGAGATTTTAAAGAGATAATCTTTTTCAGAAAGTCGATATAATATCAGGTCTAGAAAAATCAAGCTGTTTAAAATTCATTAATTTTACAAACTTCCTATTTATAAAAGGTTAAGTCACCATGGGCTATGAAAGAAAAACACCCTCAGAAGACCTGGGAAGACAGTAAACATTGGTGGCAAATGACAGGAATTGATCCTGCTTTTCTGTGCCTGTCATGTCTCTAAATTTTATTTCCACCATTTCTAGGGTATCGTGATAAGAGGGGCAGGGATGGGAAAAAAGGATTGAGCTGATGCAAGACTATGGCCTGAGGGCGATGGTACCTGGGTCTCTGACATTTTCTCAATTAGTAGGTCTCCCTGCCTGACTGTGAGATGTGCATCTAACTGGGGACTTAGGCTGTTGCAAGGTATTGATTAGCCATAATGTGAAGTCAAATCTGAATAAAAAAAGCATTGTGATCAAAAGCCTTTCATTGGAGACAGCATGCCCTCCAAGTCAAGGGTCCGCAGAATCTGATGAGCCCTGTTTCCTTTTTGTCTGAGAGAGATTTCCACGGTTTACTCATAAAGGCTCTCTTGATAGGAATGTCCAGTGGGCCCTCTGTCAGAAAACCTGATGTCTCAGATTTGACAGGTGCTTGTTAGTTTTTCATCCCAGATCACTCAACATGCACACAAAACTAGAAGAGACGATGGCTAATAATGCTACATTTCAAGTTGACTGCCTTGCCATTTTTGCTGGAAAATTCACTGATTCAATCACTAACATTAAATTGTCTGCATTAAAGGAAAACAAAGCATAGCCAGCCATGAAATGTATTGGTTTTCCAACTGCTAGGACTTACACAGCCCAATACAATTCATTGCATTGCCTTGTTTGATAGGAACTGTTTATACAGATCACATGCAAAATAAAATAAATTGCTGTTCTATTATAAAAAAACCCATTAAAACAAACAAACACAAAACCCCAAAGCGAGAAAATTAAGAGAAATATTTTAATTTTTTTTTTCTTGGAAATTAGCTTTCTTCTCACTAGAAATATTTTCAAATGAGAAAATGATCCTCCATACCTTTACTTACATGAACAATGTACTTTCAAGCACTTCTAGTCCACTGGGAAGTCATATGAATCTGGATTTCTGCTCCATTGTAGTTCCATCCCTTGTGAGTTGGGGTTGAGGTTCGTTTCTCTCAAAGCTCAAGGGAGGATGGAGGCTTATTTTTATGGACTACTCACATGAAGAATTTACAAGCCAAGGGTTTAGGCCAACAGAAATGATGCATTTTGGTAATAATATCTCTGGGCATTGTTATAATAATAAGTCCACACTTTTGTTTCTTCTTCTGTAGTTTGCAATCTAAACCCCAGTGCGCAGCAGGAGCTGGGTATGATGTGGACTGTGGGAATTGAGGTAACAAGAGTTCCTATCAATACCGGTGTATGAGGACCTTGCAAATGAAACAACAAAAAAAAAAACAACGGGTGAAAGTTTTCACTGAACACGTCACATTGCCCATTCTTAGATATCTTTAAGTCAATTAGTGAAATGAGTTCTTACACTGGGATCTTATGAATGTGACATTATACTCAAACAGCCTTCTCTTGTACTTGCAACATTTCCTGCTTCCAATGAACTACTTGCCCAATTTATCAGGAAAAAGCCACTCCCTATTCTCCTTCCCCACCTCCCCTCCCAGCACAGATGGTACCTTCCTAAGGTCTCAGGCAGGCTGGGATTAAGACTCAGCCCCTTTCTGTATCCAGAAAAAGAGAGAGCGAGAGGGATGATTTATAGTGTCCAGATGCAAAGGGGCAGCAACACAAGGACCTTGCAATGGTGTCAGGGTGAAAACCCTGTGAGGTATTCAAGCCAAGGCCCTGGTACAAGATGGTTTGCACCACTGCCTTCAAGATAAGCCACTTGGGTCAAAATAACCCCATGCAGCACTGCAGGCTTGCAGCAAAGTGGCTGGAAACCTGACTGGTGGAAAAGGACTTGGGGGTGTTGGTCAACAGCCACCGAACATGAACCAGAATGTGCCCAGGTGGCCAAGAAAGCCAACGGCATCTGGGTTGGCATCTGGCCTGTAGCAGGAATAGCGTGGCCAGCAGGATTATGGCAGTGGTTGTCCCTCTGTACTCAGCATTGGTGAGGCTGTCCCTCAAATCCTGTGTTCAGTTCTGGGCCCCTCACTGCAGGAAGGACATTCTGGGACTGGAGTATGTCCAGAGAAGAGAAACAGAGCTGGTGAAGGGTCTGGAGCACAAGTAATATGAAGAGCAGCTGAGGGAGCTGGGGGTGTTCTCTCCAAAATGAGTCTCAGGGGAGACCTTATCAGTCTCTACAACTGCCTGAAAGGAGGGTGTAGCCAGGTGGGGGTCAGTCTTTTCTCCCAGGTAACAAGTGCCAGGTTGAGATGAAATGGCTTCAGGTTGCCCCAAGGGAGGTTAAAGTGGATAATAGTTAAAATTTTTTCACGGAAAGGCTAATCAAGCAATTGGAATCAGCTGCCTGGAGAAGTAGTGGAATCATCATCCCGGGAGTGTTCAAAAGGTGTATGGATGTGGTACTTAGGGACATGGTTTAACAGTAAACACAACACCACCAGGGTAGCAGTTGGACTTGATGATCCTGGAGGTCTGTTCCAGCATAAATTATTGTATGATTCTGTGAAATGTCTCTCCCTCAACAGTGTTTTCTATCAGGAAGACTGGGTCTGGGGTGAGTCCTTTCCATCTGTATTCCAACAAAAGGCAAAAGCATGACTGATTCCTCCAGGCCTTCAGCGCCCATTGCTCACAGCACTCTACTTCCAGCCCTTCCCAGCACAACTCAAGGTTGTGAAAGCATAATGGATCCCAAAATATTTCTTGCTGCAAAGTATTTGTTGTGGTAAATGTAGACTATAGCAATAAGGCACCAAAGGCTGTGCATTAGCAAGCTATTAGTGCATGCTGAGAGTGCTCTGGTTGCCTTCTAATGCACACTGCAATGGCCATTATGGAATATGACTCATTATTTTTACATTTATTTCACATTTTTAAAAATCGTTTTCAAAACACTTTTGCACAATTTCAGGAGATGTGTTTTTTCACAAGGAAAAAACGGTCCTTAGGAACACAATGTGAAGAGAAAATGGTAGGAAGAGATAGTCTTCTCTGCTTCTGAGTAAACCTGAAAGTGTCTGCTTCTTTCTTATCCCACTCCAATTTAGTGGTTTTTTGACCAGCACAGATCGATCTCTCTCCTCACAGAGTCATCCTTCTGCCTTTTCAGGTTCCGTTTATTACTTTGCAGCCATTTTATTTGATTAAAAATAGCACTTTGGCAGGCACATGACATGAGGTCCCTATGTTTCACACCAGAGAAATCCAAAATGCCCGTGAAAGTATTATGTTAATCCTGGAAAGCAGTGTACACCTTCAGAGGTGGAAGATATCACATGGTTTTCCCTTGAGCCTCTCATTTCTGCTTCTGTCCCATAACTGTCTATCTTCCATCCCCATAAAAAGCTGAAATTTTTGGTCATCTGCCTTTTGTTTTTGGGCGTTGAATTCAACTGTGACAGCCATGCACAAAAGGTAGTATAGGTGTAGGCAGCTTGCAATTACAACAGTTAAACCTGCTAAGAAAAATAAGGTTGTGATCAATTAGGTTAGGATTAATTCTGCCTAATTTTATACACCTAACTGAGTTGTTTAAATTAGGGCTATAATTGCTCTAGGCTGCCTTAGTAATAAAGTGAAGGTTAGATGCCTCCCAAATGTGTTTCATCCAACCTAAGGGCTAAACCATCTTCTTTTACTGACAAGACTTTACATGACAGTGCTTCTAATTTTATCAGCCAAGTGATATGAGTGATCTGACTTGGGATGAATCCGGGCCCATTTTTTCCCAAGCTCTCCTACACTATTTAATGGTTTGGTGTCTACAGTGTGAATATATATTCTTAAAACATCAGCTGTCTTCATAACACTGGATTGTCAAAATAATGGTGTATTTTACTGTTGATATCTGAATAAGATTCTATGGGGTCCTTTGTGAAAATGCCCTGGAGAAAGGATGTTTAAAGAATAGATTGGAAAAAATATAGAAACTTACAAGGTATTTGGCAGGGGAGCATGTAAAGATCACAATTCTTTGCAAAACAATTGTGCATGAGAGTGGGAGAAGGTAGTACTGAAGTGCTGAAGCCAATTTTTGAAATATAGGATAGTTTAAATATATATGGAATCAGACACTCTGCTACTGAACAAAACTGACACTGAAGGAATATTCAATGTTATGTTAGAGCCTCTGAAAACATAGCAAATGTCAGAAATTCCTCTTTTAAAGAGTCCTCACTCTTGTTCAATAACTTCAACTGTCAGAGAGTGGAGCTGTATCAAAAAGGGTTTCACAGAATCAAAAGGTTTGTTTCTTAGCAACTCTGTCAACAAATTTAAATTGCTGCATATCATGGTTGTTCCATAATCATTTGCATGCAAGATTTGTAAACACAGGTTTTTATTGTGCATCCTGTTGTCATGGCTGGTAGGGAGGCAAAAGGAGACAAATTCTCCAAAGCAGGGACAATGCCAGTACCAAATCAGAACATGCAAGACTGAGTAAAAGGTTCTGTGTATCTTACTTGACCAGAATCTTTTCTAGTTCACTTTGCTCATGAAGTACAAACTGCAGAGGCAGCAAACCAAGTCAAAGACATAGTATTGCAGTAGTCACAATGTCAAAAGACTAAATATTCCTTTTGTGATAAAAAATACTGAGGATGATATTTTGGACCTTGTTTACACAGTAATCCAGAGGCTCAGCAGCACTGCAAACAGACAAGTGTACTAACTAGCATTAAATAAATTTGTTTAATGCTTTTTTATACCAATTATATTATAGCTCAGGTGATATTTGACTTGGTTGCTGGGCATTTACCTGGGATCAGGTTGGAGGAAGGCTTTTGCAGCCTAAACTTCAGGCTGTGCTAGTGCAACTGCTGTTCTAGGGGCTTCAAAGATTTTCAGATATAAGTCACTGAACTCCAGTCATGCCTACCTCTGGAATGCAAGGCTGACATACCTCAGACCCTGTTTGTTTTTTGCTAATCTCACTAAAGATCGTGGTTAGGAAGTGATGAATATAGTCCATTTTAAATTTTGTGCTATTTCAATTTTATTTATTATTTGCTGAGTGCCTATAATGTGCAGGCTACTAGAGAAGACACTTTATTTAATATAATGCATTTCAGATCCACTTTATATAACAGGCTAAACATGTATATGTAAGCCTGTAAGTCTATATATGCTCAGTATGATGTAAGAGACTAAGAGAGTGCTCACACTCTATATGTTCATGTTTTCAAATTTAATGAATTCATCATATCCCACACATCAAATGGCTCATATACAAAATCTCAGCTCATTTCACATAATACCTCTGTTATAGGCACAGTGTTATTTATTTGAATTCTAGTAATCCCAGAGGCTTCAGCACAAAAAAAAAAGCACTATGAAAAATTGGATCAAGAGACAGCATTAAAGAATTTGCAGTTTATAAAAATAAGAGATAGATAACATAGGCACAAACTGACAGAGTGACATACCCAAGTTTGTTGTCCAGGCATGTGATGGAGACCAGATAGCATGTTGATTCCTCATGTCTAACCTGTGGGCTAGGAAGCCCAACTTACAGTCATTTGGAGTGGCCTATCTCCGTAATCCATGTAGCTGTGTCCTGAGCAGAACCTCTATTTTACTGGACATCCTGAAATTCCCCTTGCTACACCTTTGTATGTCCAAAATGTCTATTACATTACAAGAATGCTGGATGGTGCACTAGAATATGCCTACCTGCCACATGATAGGCAGGGAGATGTGTTTTGGGCACCTCTCAGCAGTGTTTGCAGCTCCTGGATGTAAGAGTAAAGAGTGTGAGGACCTGAAGGTTTCCAGAATAATCTGTGAAACTTTGTCCAGCCCATAAAATAGATCATGCTTTCTCTATATTTGATTCTGTCCTTGATGTAGCTTTACTCCTTCCTTGATCTCCCTTACCCCTAGTTTAGGATCCCTGCACTCACTGCCTGTGAAATAGATAACTCATGGTAGCATCAAAATAGGCCAAATCCCAAAGCTAAACAAAATTCAGACCTGTTTCATGAAACAAACCTTAGTGAGGACAGTCTGAAATTCTCAAGCCTCAAATTCAGATATACAGCAATCTGCAAATTTATATGTTCCATGGGTGTCACAACTAAGAACCAACAGATGTGATAGTCCAGAAAGAGATGGTTGTGCCTGTTTTTTAGCCTGGCCCTAGATGACTTCACCTGATAGGAAAACTTTTCCCCTGCACCTTTTTTAAGAAGAAGAAATACAACAAAGCCCAGTGCATGCTATTGAACAGGTGAGAAGTTACAGGCAAATCTGAAAACAGAGCTGTACAACAGATGACAAAATACATTTTTCTGGCTACTGAAGAATACAATGAAAGTCTTAGTTCTACTAACCAGAATAAAAAAAATAACAAACTTAATTCAAATAGACTAGTCAAAACAAAAAGATGGTCCTTCCAAGCAGTTATTAGTTAGAGATGATGGGAGAAGGTTAATATTTAATAGAGCTGAGCAGTACCACAATTCAGTGCAGTTGTTTTTTAACACTAGTATCTAACTTTAGTTCAGGTCACAAATGAAAACACTTTTGCTGCATTCCTGTCTAATTCCCAGGAGCACCTGTACGGCAGACCTCACAGAATATGACTAAGTCAAGATTCCAGCCCTGCCAGAGACTGACTCACTGAGAAGGGATAGAAGCTGTCAAAACTCAACATCAGCTAGGATCAGTCCAAAAACAACAAGAAAAGCTGGGCTTAATTGAAGGACAAATGCAGGACTCTACCAGAAATTTTGCACAATACAGTCTTACTTTGAGTCCTTGTAGAAAATGTTCTAAGTGTTAAATTCTCATCTTTGGGAGTACTCAAATAACTGCAGTTTTTTCAAACCCTAAATAAAGTTGACAGTCACAGATGTGACAATTGTTCAGAATGAAAGTGCATCAGATGATGTAATGAATTTCATGTCACTTACTGTCCTTGTGGTAATCTACTGAAAATGACTTAACCTTATTCTTTGTTTTACGGTTTAACAGCCTAGAAAACAACAAAGCAACTGTTATTGATGATTTTTATCTAATTATTATGTGAGGAATTTGTTAAGATGTACTTCAGGGAATGGTTATGACATAATTCCCATGAGAGCTGTACGTCTGTAAATCACGAAAGAAATAGATGTCAAAGTGAGAGGACAAACATGTTAAGTACTGCAATAAGACTGTCTGTGCTGCTTCTCAGAAGCATCTCCAGAATTCCAGGAAGGAATGGGTGTCACATCAACATAGACAAACGTGTCTTGTTCCACCAGAGTAGCAATGTTTATTGATTTTCTGATGATGCTTATTGATTTTCTGATGATGCTTGTGAACCTCAATGTTACAACAGAGGAACACAAACAATTGCCCATCTTCTGGGTATGATGAATAACAGACCTTCATAATTTTGGGAGGACACTATCAGAGACTCTTGAGAAGGAACAAAATTCTGGCTATTATTACAAGGCTGACATTAACAGATGTGGGTAAGGTTTTTAAAAAAAAGCCTTCCAAATAGCATTTGATAAATTACTTGTTTCTGGAATCAGTTGTTCTCTTTAATACGACTGCATTCTATACTGACAAATTCTGTCTTCTGCTGCATTCAAATTTTGATGCAAGCCTAACAGCCATAAAAGGCTGACACCTCTCAAAATGTTCTTTGACTTTGTTGTCTGTCTTCAGACTGGATCCAGCCAGGGTGTGGAAGTGTCATATCCACAAAGCTCCAAGCTGCACTCCCATTCTCAGAAACATTACATTTCCTCAAAACTGATCTTCACAGCACTGTTAGTTAATAATCTATGCCACTCTTCATTCTTTTCCTAAATGTCTGGATTCATATGCAAGAAATGGTCATTATGATTATCCCATCCAATCTTGTGTTCAGCAGGCACAATAAGTTCCCCTTAAAATATTCCACTTTGTAATAGAGAAAAATCTCAAGGGAAAAGAAAAACAAAAGCAATATTAATTAAAAATTGCTAGCAATTTAAAAAAATGTTATCACCAGCCTCTAGAAATTGGTCCAGTGGTTAATTTGCTCAGTATTAAAGATCTTTTTATTCTATATATGATTTTTTCCCCCACAGGATTTTTATTCCTTCATTAAAGGTCAGAAGAACCTTCATTATCAAAGTTCTCCTTTCCATATAGGTTCTTATTGGCTGAGATCATGGTAGATCAGCCATTAAAAAAAAAAAAAGCTTTAGCTCCATAATTCTCTCATTATAGCAGGTTCTTTACAGAACTCTTGATGCTCTTTTCTAAACCTTCTTAATTTTCCTAAAATCCCTATTGAGATAAATATATATACAGAATTTCAACAGCAATAAAAAGACTTTCAAGTAAGCGCAAGCGAAAGTGGTTTAATCTCTCCAACTGCTCCTTGAGACAGATCTCTTTATACAAACAACAACAGTTGCCCTTTTGGTGAACAGCAGCACTGAACACTGATTCCCTTTCTTTGATATCTCACCCTTCTTCCAGAGTTACAGCTTCAAAGGATTCTCTTGTCTTATGATATCACCGGCAGTCTATGTTTTAAAACACAATATATGCAGCTGTATCTGCAACACTTATTCCTCTTTGCATGAGTGCTTATTATTTGTAGTTCCACAGCTCTTTGGTTGTCTTTGGAACAGCTGCTTCTGCACCCGGCATGTTTCGTGCGTGCTTGTGACAGCATGTGCCCATGCAATCTGCTCACTGACTCTCCTCAAGTTTCTCACAAACTGCAAAACACTATGTCCAGGTAGGCATTACCTCATATACTTCAGGAATTTGTTTCTTCTTTGCATCATCCTTCTTTTTAAAAATGTCTTTTGTGTGGTTGAAGAAACCTTTGCAGCCCTACTTCTAAGGAAGGCTTTGATCAACAGAAGTGGGATGACTTCCCTTGTCACCAGCAGCACATAAGTCACCTTTTCCTCCCAGAAATGCTGTGTGCATATGCCAGAATAAATTCAGAACTGTCTTAGTTTGTACCCTGTGAATCAAGACTTAGTTTGATGAACACACAATTTTTTCCAACCAGGACAAGTATTTTCTTTCAAACTGGGGTCCTGTTTAGCCTTCAGTCTGGCATGGGTTTCCACATAATTCTTTGTCAAAACTCAAAAATTCTTATTTTTCTTTTGTTTCAAACAAGATATTTTTCCATTTGAACTTCATTTTTTGTTTCATCCTAAGAAATAACAGCAAATTAGACTGCTCTTTTTTTTTTCTTTTGTGCATGCAGACTGTGATCAAAATGCTAAAAATGTCTTTGGGTCTGGAAATGGGGCTATGAATCATAAAGCTTCTGTTTCTGGTTCATTTGAGCTGCAATAGACTTGTCTTTCTGGAGTTATTGTCTGTCTTATTCATGTGAACACCAGATGTGTGGATCCTGATGTCTCTTACACTTGAATCATCTGTATTTGCAAGTGTCACAGAAACACCTTCTCCTGTTTGAACGCTTCTCATGTCAAGCTTTCTTGATTTTCCCACTCAAGACAGAGGAATGCTGTACCATCTGCAAGCCTTGGGCACTTTGCCAGTAAAACTGCTGTCTGAAATAATTTCCAGCTTCACATTGAATTTTTCATGGAAATATGAGCTCCACTAAGGCGCCATCTAATACACAGTATTAAAAGAATATAACCAAATGCTGGAACTTAAGCCATTCACATGAAGCTATTGTTCTGAACATGGAGCTTGTTTTGCTATCATCACACATGAGATGCTCAAGAGTATTGCTGGGTTATGTCATTATGTTGGTTTGGCATGGCCTGGGTTTTGGTAGCAGGGGGGCTACAAAGATGGCTCCTGTGGGAAGCTGCTGGAAGCTTCCACCATGTCCAGCAGGGCCGATCCCTAATGGCTCTGAAGATGGGCATGCTGCTGGCCAAGGCTGGGCCAGTGAGAGAGGTTGGTATTGCCTCTTTGATTACATATTTAGGAAGAAAATCAAAACAAAGCACGCATACTTTTTTTCTTCTAGCCAGAGAGGAGGAGGGGGTGAGAACATGTGGGGGAAACACCATGGAGACACCAAGGTCAGTGGAGAAGGAGGGGGAGGAGGTGCTCCAGGAACCGGAGCTGAGATTCCTCTGCAGGCCATGGTGCAGACCATGGTGAAGCAGCTGTGCCCCTGCAGCCCATGGGGATCCCTGGGGGATGCAGAGATCCACCCACAGCCTGTGGGGATTCCTGGAGGATGCAGAGATCCACCCACAGCCTGTGGGGATTCCTGGGGGATGCAGAGATCCACCCACAGCCCGTGGGGATCCCTGGGGGATGCAGAGATCCACCCACAGCCCATGGGGGAGGTGCCCATGCAGGAGTGGGTGGATGCCAGGAGGAGGCTGTGATCCAGTGGGAGACCCACAGAGAGGGGCTCTGCTCCCAGGCTGGAGCAGCCTGTCCTTGGAGGACTGCACACTGGGGAAGAGTGACCCATGCCACAGCAGGACTGTGTGCCTGTGGGAGGGACTCATATTGCAGCAGTTTTGGAGGGACTGCTGCTTGTGAGAGTGGACACATGCTGGAGAAGTTCACAGAGAACTGTCTCCTGTGGGAGGGACCCCATGGTCTTCACAGGGGAAGGACTCCTCTCCTGAAGCAGCAGAAGGAAACCTCAGGTGATGAACTGACCAAAACCCCCTGTCTCCCTGCGCTGTCAGTGGGAAGGAGGGAGGGATTTGGGGAAAGAAAGGTGTTTTTAAGCACTTATTTTACTTCTCATTATCCTCCTCTGACTCTGTTAGTAATAAATTGACTTTGTACCTTTAAGCTGAGCCTCTTTTGCCCTTGAAGTGTTTTCTCCCAGTCCTTATCTCAACTCATGAGCCCTTCACTAATTTTTTGTCTCCTCTGCCCAGCTGTGGCAGGGGAGGGTGAGTGAGTGGCTTTCATGGGTGCCTGGTGTTAGGCTAGTGTCAAACCACCACTGTCATCCATTCCTACTGGGTACTTGGAGTGAGGTGCATCTGTGTGATGGACCATGAGGACATCAAGCACTCGTTTGCTTTGGGCTGTTGGTGGACTGAACTCTAAACTGGTTTTTCTTAACCATTTTGCAGTTTACAATGGTGTCAGAGGAATTCACATACTGCCCACTTAATGTTTCTCTCATTTTTTTTGACCACAGACCATAAACACCCACTTATCTTGACAAATAATGTTAGATATTTTGCTGAAATAAAGTTTTGATCAAGTGACAAATATGTGGGGCAGAAAATACTTAACTCTTTACCCCCAACTGTGTCCTCCCTTCTCAGTAGGCTGCTGATCAGATTCAGGAGCCAATGTGATTGAAATTCACTACACTGACTTTAATAAGCATATCTCAAGGACCAAGCATGGCAGCAAGATCACAATAATAATAATAAATTAATATGTGGGAATAAGTGCTCTTTACTTTTATTTCTGTTATCGTGACCTATGAACTTTCTGCTGCTTCTGTCATTACCATCAACCTTGCAATATCCTTCCAGATCTTTATTAGCAAGATGTTTCACACTGTAGAGCACTTTCCATTTTCAAACACAATAAATCCACTCATTATTACTGAATAAATCAGCAAATTAAATGCATCAGATGAAGTACTAAGTTAGACAGATTCTCCTATGGCTATCTGCTTTGGTGGAGCTGACATAAACTCTGTATTGACTTTATTAATGAATCCACCTCCAGCCACAAATTTGTATGCAAAATGTCATGGGAACTCTGGCATTAACCGCATTTTCCTGTGCTTCATACAGTTATGGTCTAAAGCTGCTACAATACTTGCAGGAAAATACTATGTGGAAGCATCTGCCTCCCAGACTCTTCAGTGCCTGAGCTGCAAGCCTCTGTCCCTTCCATGCAGCCCTAAATCAGCCTGTTTGCCAAAACTCAGTTGTAAATGCAAGATGTACCAAAGAAACACAGCAATGAAACAGGTGACTTGGCCAATAGCTTCATCAGAAGCCCTTTCACCCATGCAGCATATCTCAGGTTAGTACTAGATGCTCCTTGGATCACATGACATTCACCTGGTCTTGTGGAAGGTTCCTCTGCCCATGGCAGGGGTGTTGGAATAGATGATCTTTAAGGTCCCTTCCAACCCAAACCATTCTATAATTCTAGGACTGTAGGGAAATGTGTTTCCAGCCCCTTTGTCCTGTGTGGTGGAATTTATCTGCTGGGACCATTTTAGCTCTTGCTGTCACTACATGGCCTGACAGTGCTTTTGCCTTCCCTTGGGTGGGAAAGGCTTTTCTGCAGCTTGATCCAAGTCCTCAGAAACACAAAAAAGGAAATATGCTACAGATATGTGAGGGGAGTTCCACCCAAAGCTAGTTTGTAGCATTAGTTCTGAGGGTAATTTACAGATTGGACTAAAGTAGCAACTGCACGGATTTCTCTTATCACTTTTTCTGACTGGCTTGTTTGTTTGGCTTTACCCAGAAAGATTACTTCTTATTTTATTTAGATTTTTTTAAAGCAGTATCTGCACAGTGATCTGATAAAACCTAAGTAATGATCGTTTCCTTTAATTCAAGTAAATGTAATAATTAAAATAAATAATAATTAATATATTCTCCCTGAATGGTAAAAATAAATGTATGTAAACTAGATGAGGAATACCTGATGAATTATCTTTACTACTACATCACTGATGAAGACAAGCATATCACAGTTGTTTATCTGAAGTCTTTTAAGCCTTTCATCTAGTGATAAAACACTGAGAGGTCTGTTTGTTATGAGGAATATCAAACATACATTTCTGATAATATCTGGAACCACTGGTAATAGCTGTTGTCCACAGTAGATATTGAACACAGGCATTTAACCACCCCCCCCAAGCCTTTCTTAATAGATGCTGTTAGTGTGGGCTCTCATAGCCCTGCAGTAATCATATTCTTTGTAATTGACCCACTCTCTTAGCTACAGCAAAAGAAAAACATCCTGAGTTACCTTAGCTGTCACTTAAATTTACACACTAAACACTGTGAAATAATGTTTTTTTCCAGACAGATAGTGTTACCAAAAAAAAAATAATCTCTAATATTCAAGAGTCTACTACCCATTTTCTTAATCTTCCTGAATGAATGTTTGTGCTTATTATACTAATAGAAGCCTGCCAAGTCTTTGGATTTATTGCTCTAAATAAAGTGGAGTCATTGTCATTATTAGACCAGTTGCTAGTCAATACTTAAAAGCATTCATTAGCTGCAAATGACAGAAATGGTAGTACACTATGGATTTTTTTTATTGTTGTCCAGAATGCATGCTTCCTATTGAAGGGAATAATGAGAGAAGGATTAAGTGAGAGGTCAGTAAGGATTTTACTGATAACGGGAACAATGTGGTAAGAATCCCTGTGCTATTCCAGAATCTTTTCTAATTTTCCTCATTTTTTGCTATGCATGCAAATTTGAAGACAACAGAAGTATTAGTAGTTTGCATCGGTAACTGGTACATCTGCCTTTAACAAGAGCCTGCATGTTGTAATTTGAAATAAATTGTTTTCAGTGAAAAATGTGAGGAGTAATCGGTTTTCTGCTCTTGGATGGCCTGTTTTATTTGTAGTACAAGATTCATGAGCTGCTTCTTGGTTCTGACATCCCTCAGGCTTGGGCCTTTTTTCAGCTGTGGATATTTGCTCTGATTCAGCATGTTAAGAGCTGAGGTCCTGGGCTGGGTTTCTCAAAGGTACTGGGGTAGGTCTTCCCCTTGTATAGCCCCTGCCTGGGAACTGGACACCTAAATCCTTTAGGTTCCTTTGAAAACCTCAGCTGCAATTCCTTCTAAAAGGAATAACAAAGAAGACAGACTTGTCAAAGGAATTGGTGCCTAGTAGCTTCCTTTGTTTCTGATGGGAGCTGCAGAGTAATAAGGCTCTATGAAAATCTTTCTGTTCATTCCACCTTCTAAGTGGGAGCCGAGTTCTTCTGAAATTCTGGCCAACAACTACTACATAAAGATGATGTCTTAGGATGACAGGTACTTTGACAGTGCACAATAGTTAAACAAAAACTGCTGAATTCATGTTTTATCTGGAGGTAACTGCATTCAAACTGCTCTTCAGCAGTTAAAGAGAGATGTTCTATTTTTCCACTCAGCAGACTGCCTGGTCTCCTTTCTGGTTTAGACTTAATTCAAAACAATGAAATGTTCAGATGAACATTTCTTCCAGTACAACATTAATGTGATGACACAATAGCCAAAATAATTATAGTCCTGGAATATAATTTTCTTTTTAGGCAGTCTGACTCTCCTAGAGAAGAGCCTGCTTAAATTGGATCTTCAAAGACAAATTTATTGCCACCAAAATAACAGTAGGTATTAAAAACAAAACAAAATAAACCCCCAAAACAACAACCTAAAGGGATCTAAGTTTATTAGCGAAACATTAAGTTTTTAAGATCTAGGCAATTTCCAGAGATCTTATAATTAACAAAGGAAACATATGGAATGCATTGTATTTTCTGATTGTTAAAACTGTCATAATTCTATTAAAAACTTTAAAGAGAAAATCATTACAGAAAATATCATCTCCTTGGAAATTTTCCTCCTTAATTAGCCTGGCTTTAACCCCTCTTTTGATAAAAGGCTTTTCCTTGCTATTTGATGACTGACAAGTAAGAACATTGTTCTGAAAATGTCTTCTTTTGCAGATACTCAGCCATAAGTACCTGGGCTATAGAATTTTTTTTCCCTATAACTTGGAGACTAATCCATTGAGTGTCTCCTTATGTGAGCAGATATAACTTAAGCAGGCAATGCTATTGACTTCAAGTATGGGTCAGCAGACCAATCCTTAAAAACAGCTTGGTTAAAAAAATATTAATTTTAAAGTATGGGTATATGGTCAGCTTGGATAAATGATTTGAACTGCATAAAGCAAAAGAAAAGTGATAAGGGAAAAATGCCTACAACTCTTATTCAGCAAAAGCTGCTGTTTAAATAATTAAAGAAGATTGTGCCCAATGTATAAATTTCTCTACAAGACCCTTTTTTCCCATGGAGAGTTGAAGTTTTGTTGAATCTTCTATTTCTAACTCTGAAGTCAATTTGTAGGAGGTGGTGTGTAAAAGCACTTTAGTAGGGAAAAGCAGCAATCTCAATGCATCAAAGTTAGGTGGTAGCGGGGTTATCACTCCGTGAAAATCACATAAACATTCCACATATGAAATATTATTCATCAGGGCAAAACCCTCCAAGGGTTTCAAAGATGACAATGGTGTCATGAAACCCTTTTTGAAAGAGGAAAAATTTATTCCACTGCTAAGATTGATTCTGTCACCATGTAGCAGGCAGTGTGACGAGGCAGAGAATGAACATAATTGAGAAGAGAATTAGCAAACCTTAAATATCTGCTGCTGCAATATCATTACCCATAAACTTGCCCTTTTTCCACCCTCTTTTCCCCAAAGACTGACATCCCATAACTGCAGTGAAAAAGAATGTGTTCTTTCGAACAGCTAAATCAACAAGGTCTCACATGAGTAGTGTTGAGTGGTGTGGTTGAATGATTTCATGAAAAACTAATCAAGTATTCATCATTGAGATCAAACACTTCCCAAGTAATTATTATCAAAACCAATTTGATAAGACCTGAAGAAGTGGCATTGCTGATCTAATCAGAAGTAGAACAGAAATAGTTCTCTCAGCTTTTGTAATGTTCAGGTATGAAAGCACAAAAATGTAATTGTATTTTATAATTAAAGATAAGAAAGCTGTCATACTGTAATCAATTATTTCAGATCAATCATAACAATTTTATTTCTTCTGGTTATTTTATAAGAACACTCCTTTACAAATTGAATTTTTCATATATAGGTAATGTAATATGTAGAACAGAAATGCATTAGAAACTATCTAGTTTAAAGCTATTTCATTTTAAAAAGAAAGGATTATGTGACTATAATGACTAACAGAACTGGTAAGTCCATATTTGCAATTTTTCCCTCTATAATAATGATTTCCTTTTATATTAAAATTTAAATACAGAATATTTTTAAAAGTAAAATGATATTTGCAGTCTCAGACAACCTTCTATTTTTAAGGTGTCTTTACTGATTAAATTCTCAAGGTTAATGTATAAATTTTAGGAATTTAAAAGTATTTTATATGTATTTCAAACCACCAAAGTAGAAATTGCAATACCCCAGTCAATTTCCAGGAATGTGTTTATCTGGCCATTGTTTTCAAGCAAGAGCCAAAACACATTTGAGATGGCACAATACATCACAGTGCCATTACCCTGGCGGATTTTGACAATATAGAATTTCAAGCAGATCTTATGGGAAAAAAAATCCCCATCCTAATAGGCTGATTTACTTAATAATACCAGGCTAGAATCCCTATGCCACTTGCATAAATCTTAATTGCCCCTAATTTTAATGGCTTTATTAGTTTTAGTTCTAAGGTTATTTGATTTCTCAGAAATGCTTTTCCATGCAGATTACTGAGTCATATCTGGGTGACAAAAGTCCCTACAAAAGTGGCCTTTCTTCAGAGTCTCATTTCTTGGATGAGGATCTTAAAAACTCATTTCACAGATTATTTTGTGAATGTTTGAACTATTATGAGCATGGTAAGGTGGCTGTGTTTTGGTTTTTTTTTTAATGAATTGATGGGTAGAATGCCAGTATTTTAAAATAGCTTCCAATTAAATATGTTAATCAAATCTGTAAATAAAAGTCTGAATGAAAATCACCAATCTTTTTAAACATAAGTTCATAATTTTAATGGGGTTTTTGAGGCCTTATTCACACAGTCTGACTGTAGCCAGGTAAATAAAAAAAATTACACAGAGACTAATAAAAATTATTCAGAATGGAGGAATCTGGTCCAGCCTAAAAGTTAGTGTTACCTACTGGTGAGCTACACTATTTCTACACTAATCTTAGAATTATAACAGCAACAGTTGTTTTCCCACAGGTTGATCAGTGAAAAAATCATATTTATTCAGTAGTCAGAAATTCCTATTATTTATTTTGTTTTCCAAGAAAGATTTTAAGATGTCTATAGAAAATAAAGCCCTGAATGTGGTTCAATTTTAGTTTAAGAATTTATTTCTAAGACTGCAAAATGAAAGGAAGGACATTTTGTTTCAGCAGCAAAAGCTATATCCTTTGTCAAAATGAAATTCTCTACAGTTCTGCAAAAAAAAAAAGTCTGGAAAAGTTGTTTCACCACAGAAAATGGCATCTTCTCATCACATTGCTTCTGCTGATTCTCACTGATGACAAACATCAGTGAAACATTCACTTGAAAGATGAGCCTTGCCAGCTTTACTCTTCACAGGAAGGTTATACACCCGAAAACTCTCCAAACTGGTGCCCTTTTGTTTCATACAACTGGCATAACCATTTCTTACAGTCTGATCCAACATAAAACATATTCTAGTTTCAGCACCGCCTAAAAAAAAAGAGCTGCTACTTTCTACAGTGTTGTACAAAGCTAATCCTTAGCTATCAAAGCTATTTAAATACTATGTAGTTATTTTAAGAAGGCAAATAATTTTTTTGCTTCATAGACTGTTAGCTGGCTTGACTGTAAATGTACTCTATAAACACCATTTCTATAGTTTGAACACTAGATGATTTCTGGTCAGATTAAAGTATTCCTTCATCTCTACAAGCAAGAATCACTGTGGGTGTTGAAGATCCTTTTAACTCCAAACACAGAGGCTAGTATTTGTTTTTGAAATTATAAAATACTGGTATAATAAGAAGATGCTTTAAAAAGTGAAACAAAAGCAGTAGGCCTGAATTCTCCAAACTTCATTTGCAATAGGTAGCCCTTTATTTGTAGACAGTTGGTCAGGTTACTTGACTGGTTATGAGTTCAATAACGTGAACTGACCCAATATTATTTTCTTAAAATTGCTTGCTGCATTCATGGTTGGACATTGAACATCTGCTGTGCTGAAGATTTCTGCCATTAGTACATAAAAGAGAGTACATTATTACTTTCCTTTACTAGGAAACATTTTTTTTAAAAATGTCCTATTTTTCCTTAATTGTTGCCATATCTTCGATGATTCCTTGCTTTCTGTAATGACTATAAATACAGTCATGATATTTTAGTCAAGCTCACAGTGAAAAGCCATACTGTTCTGCTCACCAAAGTCCTTTAGGAAGATATCAGTGACATAGAATCTTTATTGGCAGAAATAGAAAAGAGACCTAAGATGGTGCATAGCCAGAAAAGAGAACTTAACACATTTTTGGTCCTCTGGCATTTCTAGGTGCCCACTCAAGAGCTACCCCAAGATTTACCAGCAGCATCTCTCTGTCCTGCCACAGTTAGAGCAACCATCAATTTGTGACATTCTAGCAAAACAGGGCAATCCTCCCCATATGTGACCAAGAGTATCCCTAATCTGAGGTAATTAGGAAGGATTCTAGCTCTGAGCAGCATATTGTATGTTACATTGTGTGCAAGAGCTGCAGCCATGGGAAATCCACAAATCCAGTAAGACATCTAGGGTGTTTGTACAGGTCATGCACATTGACACGTACTCCTTCACCTCTATTCAAAGGTTTCTGACCACAGGAAGGAGATCAGACCATTATTTGCTTTAGCTGAACAAAGATGTTTTTCTAAATACCAGTGGAAATTCTTGGGAAATCTCCAGAACCTGCTTAAAGCCATGGAGAGCAATGGTAAAACTCCTATTGTGTTCAACAGAAGAAGTTCTTGGAAAGGAAAAAAAGCTTGTGGCCCTTCTGTCTGCTTCACATCAAATTCCTATCAATTTTGTCTAACGTCTTCAGCCGCAGCAGGAGAACTAGATGAGGTCTGGCAGAAAAGACTGCAGTAAATTCCCTCTGCCAAGCACTGCCTCTGTGAAACTCAACAAATCACATCACTTGGCTGCCGGCTAATTGCCTTTTCCTCTGCTGAGGACAGATTCCTGTCTCCCACTTTGGCTTGCTACCTTTGCCTAGATATCCTTTCTTTAGATGACAAGCTATTTTGCTTTGTGTCGATGTGCCCAGGTTGTGTTAGACGCAGTAGTTTCTGGAGACACTGGAGGTAGGTGCCTTAACTAAACAACTCTCCAGACAACACTGACTCCATCAAATGCCTTTGGAGACATGTTAAGGAGCTCTAGATGCTCTCTTGGTCTGACAGCTGTCATACAGGATCTTCAAGAGATCCTTACCTTTCTTGAGTAGCAGCTGAAGATCAACTGACACACCTTATGGCACTTAAAATGGCACGAGCTGCCTGTGCAGAGATACAATTGCATCTAATTTTAGATCATTACTGACTATAGTAATGAAACTACATATGAAATGTAGCTTGTGTGCTGAGGGCTACATGCAGATCTAAATGTAGGTGCCTGAATCTTGACCCAAAACTCACTGTTGGCCTATCTTCAGGAGTCTGAGATTGATGTGAGGTTATGGAAGGTTAGTGGTCTCCAATAGGTCTGGTATCAGTTCTGCTAGCTTCATGCAGAAGTCATGGACATCACTGGACAATCTCAAAAGTCATACGATATATAAGTCTAGGAAATGGAATATCCATTTTTTTGTGACACACTGCAAACCTGACATGTCAGCCATGGCATGCTGAAAAGTTCATTCCCTCAAGTGCTAGAATATTGTTGGCCAAGATTCATTGTCAATTTTTGTTGCTGTACATTTAGACTGTTGATATAGTCTTGTATGTTCAATGGAAATATTGTCAAGTCACTCTCTGAGGAAGACTGCTGTTGCTGTTAGAGTAATTTTCTTCTTTTAAATTGGACTTTTACGCCAGCTATGTTATTTCCTGTAAATTATCTACAGAGTCAGATGCCTTTGGGACATACACTAGCAGAAATCGGGATTAATGATTCCCTGGTTTAACATGGTTCTTACTAACAAGTGAAGACAAAAACACTGACAAAAATGTATTTCTTTACATTTCCTGAATTACATTAAATTAGAAAATCAATATTATTCACCATACCTGCTGGTGGTTTGTTGATAAAGCAAAATATTAACTTTTGGGTTTAGGCTTGAAGAGCATTTTTGAGCAAATATCTGTGTGAAGTCACTAAAATATCTGGATACAATGAAAAGAACACACATACAAAGCCCTTGTCCTTACTCAAAAATAAACATAACCCTCCTCAATGCTTCAGTTCAGTCTTAAATATGTTACAAGTACTGCTGAGCATGGACCTTCTACTCTCCACTAATCCTAAATGCTGTTTTTGACCTGCAGTTGTTTAAAAAAAATGTAGTTACGATATAGTACCTGTGTTTTCTTAACAGCTGCCAAAGAACTGCTCTTCTCTGCAGTCAGGCTGCATTACTAAGAGCATATAAAAATGAGCTTGGTCTATAGGGAAGTACTACAAGAGAAGGTAAGGCAAACAATGCAAGGAAGATTTGAGACTGCAAGAATGAAGCTTTGGGATGAGTAAGGAAGGATCTGGAAGAAAAGCATAAAAGAGGTGAAAAAGAAGAAAAGAATAGAAAAGTAACAGCACTCCCTAAAGGAGGCAAAGACAGAAAAAATGGTTTTGGAGGAAATGTAAAGAGAAATGGTGAAGAGAAATGCCTGCAAAAGACAGAGAATATGAAGAAGGGATCAAAAAATTCCTCTGAGAGGAGTGTCAGTAGAGAGGAGGAAGAAAAAAATGCCTTTATATGAGACACTGTTCCTTATTTGAGTAAACAGAGTTGGTTAATGTTTTTCATACCCAAGAAATCTTTTTTTTTTCTTTTGGTATTATCTTTTTAGGCATTTTCGGTATTATCTTTAGGCATTATCTTTTAATTTGTTTCCTCAAAACATGAGACTTGAATGAAAGCTGTATGTAAATGGCATAGGCTTTTATATCAAATCGTGTTGCCTGGTATTATAAATATATCTGACTGACTTAAAATACAGTTTCAAAAATCAGTTGTTACTTAAGCTTTTCAATAAAACCAAATAACTGTTTTAAAATGACAGTTAAAGCCCCAGTGAAAGTACCAGTAACAAACAGCACAGGATATTTAATTGACATTTGTTTACTCAGAGCTCAATTAAATGGAAACAACTTTCAACTTATTTTTTTTTAACTTTTCCTTCCAAAAGTTATGGGTTATGCAGCCTATTACTTTCTGTGAGCCTAGCTCACAGAAATATTGGTACTTTACCATATGTTTTCTATCACGTTACAGAAGAAACTGCTGTTTGCCTTCTTTCTTGGAAGGGAGGATATATCTACGAGGCAGAAGAAACTGCTTTCTAATGGTCTATCAATTTTCTCTAAAATATAAATAGGATAGATGGATAGTGAATGGATAAATAGGTAGACTCAGCACCATCACATGACTCCAGGAGCTGAATCTTTAACTTTGGCGCCCTTTTCAGGCCACATCTTGGTTACCCTAACAATAGTTCTGCTTTCATTAAGAGAATACCAATAAAATTGCCCTTTTAGGTATCACTAGATATTGCTTAAGTAACTTACTTTTTCTTAAACAAAAGAAATGTAAAGCTTAAGGACTTCTAAGATTACATGGATATAGAAAATTAGTGTGTATAAAACCATTTTTGCCTCCTTTTCTTAGGATCATAAACAGTTATTAATGCATTCAGAAGAATCCATATCTGTGTGTGGGGTAAGGGCAGAAATGGCAAATTTTCAGCAGAAATCTAGATCTTCATAGTACTCAGTATGTGAGGAAGAGTTTTCTCAGTATGAGCCTTTTGTTAGTCAGCATTTCAGGGTATTTTCCACATTTTTGGCCTCTGTTTTGGCTCATGTGTAACACTGCTGTGCTCCTGTAGGTGAGACAGCATCAGGAGACAAGAGCCTGGATTTCAAATCCTCTGTGTAACTTGCAGCCTCCATAGGACTTTGAGTGTCTGTCACTAAGCCTGCAGGTAAGATACTTGAAATCACCAATAAATACATTAAATGACTTAGCTTTATGGCAAAATTTAGCATCCTTTAGCCTGGCATTTAAACATCTAAACCTAAACATTATGGTCAAGTATGTAAAATATTGTCAAGTTGCCTACCTGGCACAGACTTTAATACACTTTTCTAAGCACCTTGATGATCTGAGGTACTGTAAGGAGATGGTTGTTGAATCAGAGATCTCACACCAAACAGTGGGAAGGCATTAAACACATGAAACCAAACACAGCCTAAGTAGGGATGCAGCTGTACACAGGTGAATGCAGTGGACCTACATTGCATCTTCCATGGAGCAGTGCCCCCTTTGCTGAATCATTAAGAGCCCTGTTCTAGTGCATGGAGAGAAGTCTGATACTGCTGTTGTTACCTTTCACATGTAATTTAATGCTGACATACTTTTTTCTAAATATTAATTGGAAAAATATGTAGCCTGAATGAATATAAAGAAATCAGATTTGTTTATCGCTTAGTATAGTACAAAGACCTCAACATATGTGCAGCAGAGGTAACCAGCTCTGATTATTTTTTATACACATGTAACATTTCTAATAGCAAAATGAAGCCCCAGACTCACTCCTTTGTGGAAAGGGAATCAGCTGAGAACCTGTTCCTAGTGTAAGCCTGGTGCACTAATTGTGAATCATTTTGAGAAGCTGCTCATTGACAGCTCCATGCTGGGAAGTCTAAATTGCTCTGTCCCACTTTTCTGAGAGGGAGAGAATCATTTGTGTAGGTCTTTCTACAGCTTGAATCCCAGCCTCCACAAAACGAGATGTGCTAAGTAAGGCAGCAGCATTTAGGAGCCTAATGAATGTGCATACACAAGTATGAAGACACACTTGTAAGCTGGCGCTGGTAAGGAAGAGTACATTATTCAATGTATCCTCTTTGAAAAAAATCAATAAAATTCATATACAGTATGCTCATTGTAAAACGACATGTGCTGCATTTAATACTCACTGACGTGACACTTAACAAACAGTCTTGAACTGAGATCTATTTGCATTTGATTTCTGTCACAGCTTGACAAAAAAGTCTGTTGCTTTCATCTGCTTTTTCTTTTTAACACTTCTAACCAAAGATATGTGTACCTTGCAGGCAGAATAAAAAGCAAAGTGCCCTCTAAAGGGGTCTCAAACCCTTTCCCTACATGTTTATAATGTACCCCAATGTTCAATCACTTTCTCAGCCCAGCAGAAATAATAAAGAATAATTTTAAGAGGTATTGAATTTTGGTGAATTTTAATTAAATATACATGGACAAAAGAGCAGGAAATACAGAATTGTCCTAGCCTTGAATGAGGGAACAGTCTTTTAGTAGAAGCTCACAGAACATTGCAGTGGGGGCAAGAAAGGATCACATAACAAGAACAGAAGGAAGCCTAAAAGACAAATGGAGCCAGGTTGTATGAGGAGATTTGATATTCTGAACTCACTCTGTGACCAATCCCACACATCTTAGACATAAAAATAGGAAGTTTTCCCATAGCAATGCCTTTTACAGACCTACAGCAGATCCACAGTATATTGCGAGAAGGGAAGCATTTCTGATAGACACTAACATGTCTGTGGAAATAAGATCAAGGATTTGACCCTTGGTTTTTGTGATTAATATTTAAGTTATGAATGTTTCTGTAATTCTGGTGACTTAGAAAAATGTGAAATTTTTAAAGCACTGCATTAATTTCTCTCATGCCAAGGTGCAGTCACAATAGAGATATCACAGGAATCCAGTTTATGTAGGGACTTTATTTTCACCTACTTATTTCCAGAGATACTAACACTTTGGTTGAAGTGTGTGTCCTGATCCCTTTTCCTCTTTTGCTGAGTAGGAGTCCTGCCATTTCCTTGGGATGTGAACCTTTCAGGTGGTCCTTGATGACTCAGAAAATGTACATTTAATTCATCTCCAAGCACAGTTCAAGAACAGTTTAATTGAAATCTCAGTCTAAATACCAGTGAGAGGTAGCATTTGTGTCCTCCTCATGATGACATTGTTAGTGCGGCAGTTACTCAGAAAATGAAATCCCGACTTCCAGACATCACTCACTTTGATAAGGCTCCCATTCAACAGCTCCTAATGCCCAGGAAACCACTTCTGTCAGGCTAACAGTGCATAGAGTGTGTATCAAAAACCTGCCCTCTCCTTGAGACTGCCACATCAGGGCTGCACAAACCTCCAGTCCCTCTGGTTAGGTGGGTCACCGTTTCCTCCTCGTTTTCCAACTATCTTTCCCTAAGATTGGGAAATGATTGATACAGCCTGGATTCAGATAGTAAATTCCAAAACAGAACTGGATTTTCAGAATAACTGGAAGGAGGGATAAAGGACATAATCAGAGAAAGAATGGGTGTGAGTTCAAATCCTTTGTGGCAGCTCTGGGAACTGCCAATCTCTGAATGAGCTTCCTGCACTAGCATGATAGTATGTCAGTTATCAGAAAAATTAAGAGAGAGAGAGAGAGAGAGAAAAGGATTGGTCTTTTCTGTGTGGAATATCTGAGGGGAGTCTCTGAGGGAACTTAGTCACAGTATAGCAGTACTTGCAAGATGGTTGCAAAGAGGACAGAGGATCTCTCTCTTCACAATGAGCCACATGGAGAAGACAAGGGGCAGTGGGTACAAATTGTGCTGGTTAAAATTTTATCTTTATTTAAAAAAAAATGTCTAAGGTGAGACCAGTCAGTTGTTGGAATAACCTTTTCAGGGATGTGTTTGAGTCCTTATCAGTGGAAGTTTTCAAGATGGAATATCACAGGTTCCTAGACAATGCCATCTAGTCTCCCTTTCCCACAGAAATTTGGACCAGATTGTCTTTGGAAGTTCCCTAGAAACTAGGCTGTTCTGTGATTATATGATTTTTATGTCTCTTGTGTTCATACTCTGGGCATGTTCACTGGATTTAGTTACAGGGCTCCTGATTTGGGTCACACGTGATAGGAAATGTGATTTTCCATTCTAAATAGCATGGCGGTAGGCCAGAAGATAGACTCTTTGAAGACAGAGAAAATGGTAAAAAAGTAAGGAATCTAGAAGGCCAGTTGCCGTCTGGAATTTTTGGACTGCAAATTTGACCTTAAGTCCTTCTTTGAATGAGGTCTTTTCTATTTGAGATAGAGACTTACCTTCAAACTCCAGTCCCCCAACCTTCCCATTAAAATCTTAAATAGTGTATGCTTGGTACTCTTTAGTCCCAATTCCTAGTTTTGCCAGGGGAACTGTTTCCAGAATAGAGACTGCAGAGTCAGTCTGCTAATTTGAAGAGATAGAAAAGAGTATTCATTTTAGCAGAAACCTGTTCCATTTCATCACAGAAAATGGGACTCCATATGTACAGTAACTGAATTATTAAGTGGACAGATTATTTGCCCGAGGACATATTTATTTGGCCTAGAAAAAAATCTGTGCATTGTGTTGCAGTAGATGAATTCTGGCTAATATAAATACCTGCTACAGATTCCCTACCCTTTCCTTCAGCCTGGATTTTAATGTTTATTGCTCTAAACATAGACACATGCTGAAGAGATTCATGAAAATACTTGGAAGGCTTTTGCTGCCTGGTTTATCCCATCAGAGAATGGGGCTCATGTTTAACATGCCTCCTGGGCTCTGGTTCCCCCACAAATTCATGAGTTTAAACATGTGTCTGTACCAGCTGGGGACTGTGAGACTGGCCACGAACATTAGACCGGGCACAGGTTTTAATTCATCGTGGAATTAAGCCCCCAGCTATCAGATGAATGATGCAAATTCTGCAGCTTTCTGAATCCACACATTTTACCTTGTAAACATTCATGTATAAAATGACTTTTTACAGCCAGTGTTAATTTCAAATTCTGATTATCAAAAGCAGAAAAATGCCTCTGTAATTTATGTAATATTTATTTAAACCATTAAAAGAGAATTTGCTAAGAGCAAGAAGAGCTAGCAGATATTACTACTCAAGGGTTTTTAGCAGAAATGAAGCCTTCTTCATAATAGAGTTATGTAAGACATTCAGAATTTGTAATTTCCTGAGTTTCAGTTTTAAATTGTGCTGCTTCTTTTACGTACAGATGTAGCAATTTTCTGGTCCCAGTTGAAATGTGTTTTGGTTGTAAGGTTTCAGTGGAAAAAAACATTTGTCTGTTTCTTAATTAAATATAAGATTGCTCTTATTCTCTGAGTTTTCTTCATAGCAAGAATTTAATTTTCACCCAGCCCGTTTCTTGTCTTTACTTCCATCAGTTTATCCTGAGTTTTCAAAGGCTATGTTAATATATTTTTATAATTTTATTTTATTTATCCAACCCCTTGCAAAAAATAAAAAATAAAAAAGGAGGGAAGAGCAAAAGAATGAGAAAGCTTTAAATCTAAAGAACATAGTGAAAAATTACTTTGTAGAATCTTTGTGTTGATCAGGAACTTACTAGAGTGTTGTAATTAGGTTAAGTTAGATAAAGATACAAGTTTAGAATAATTAAATGTTTTTTTTAAAGGACCTAAACCAATTTGCATCCACAAAATGTAACCTATCTGGGGGATCTGAATACATCTAGGTCATATGTATAGCATAAATATCACCTGCAAATTCATACTTTGTGAAAACCTAGTAGCTTTCAGATGAGAGAACCTGAATGTAGTCTATTCTCATTTTGATGTTTTTCTCTCTAGATGCTTGTGGCCAATCAAGGGAAGCTGCTATGTGTGAATATATTTGTATACATGTTTATATGCAGCCACCCCCCCACACATCCTGGTGTATGCACTCATTTACGGGTGTGCACACTGAGATATCTCCCCGATTCACACTGGCTTGTGGATCCAGCACCACCATGCCGTCAGTGCTCTCCAGCTCCCAGCTGGTGCTCATTTGTGCTGAGCCCTGACCATATGTCAGGTTAATACTGAGGCAGGCACTCTCCTCCCCTTCTCCTGCCCCTCCAGGCCTCTGTTTCTGCAGGAGGAAGCCACTGTGGTCTCCAACACACCTCCCTGTCTGGGTCAGGGGCACTCAGAACCTGCATGATGCTGGAGCTGGATTTTGGATGTAGACCTTGGGATACAGGGGCTGCTTTTGTGCTGTTAGAGACAAGAGGCAGGGCACATTGGCAAGCTCAAGGTCAGAACCACTGCCACTGCTTTGCTTTAGTTTATGCCCTGTCTCTTAGTCCTAAGGATCAAGACCATAACAAATTTGAAACCACTGTGTCCCAAAGTGATCCAACAATCAGGGTCTAGCCTGCTCGTACTCAGCAGAGCAGACATGCTCACTAGTCTGCAAGTAGGCCGGACAAGAGGAGCTCAGAGAGCCAGAAGCTATGCTAGTCACGGGACCCGGTGAGTCGCAGGTGAGGACACACCAGGGTTGTCTTGGAAGCAAGTGCAACTAGCTTTTGAGGGATTTGGGAAAGGTATATTCTCACAACGAAGGGATTAGAGCATTGAGGAAGTAGAAGGGCAAAGAATGTCAGGAACATGCTATTGGGGTCATGCCTTCAGGAGAGTAGTAAAGAGAAAGGGAAGAGAAAAAAGTAAGAGCCTTGATTTCAGGAACATTGGAAGTAAAAGAAACTTGTAACTTTGAGGATCAAGTTTGACTACTCCCCATCTATAGCAATGAATATTTATTAGAAATGAGGATTTTCAAAAGGATTAGTGCATATGAAAAGTTCAGCCAATGCAACCTAAGAGTGGTTCCTAACAACAGGGCTGGACATGTCAGTGTGGGGGATATCCAGTCTGAAAAGTGGACAGCATGATGGAAAAAGTTCAGTTAACATGCCAGCCAAGAAAGGAGTGCCAGAGTCCGGAACAAAAGCTGCTGTGGCTGTGGTCAGCCTCCTGCCCCATACGTCTGTAATTATCCAGCTGCCTTGCAGCCCTAAAATACAAACTGAAAGCTCTGCTTCCTGATGCAATTCATCTGATCCTCTTCTTTCTGCATTTATCCTTCTCGTTAGAAGCAAGCAAAATTACTGTAACTGCCAACTCAAAATTGAATAGCAGAACTAACATCCTCTTCTCTGCTGATGAAGGCTCATATTAATAATGCAGCTTGACTGATAAGATTAGAGATTTCTATGCATACCTTCAGTTTTTGAAAATGGACTTAGATTTAAAAGCTAGTTTATTCTGATTCCACTCTTACTGAAATTATTTTTTAAATTATTATGTTTCCTGTTTTTTTCTCTTCTTTTAGTCAATAGCTTTCCAATGTTTGCTTGCAATATGGCTGAACTGGTTGGAGATGCTGCATTTGAAATAGGAGACTTCAATGGTTTCAATTGTACAGTGCTAAGTTCATAAAAAATGTTTTTCTTTTGCCTGATGAAATCAAAAGAAAGAAAACCTACACAGGAAGATGATCTTTAAAATATATTTAGGGAAAACTGTTATTTAAATAAATCCTTAGATCTGTAAGAGTTTGAATGAAATCATGGCCCTGATCTCAGCAGTTTTGGAAGATTTTTGTAGGCTAATGTTCCATTTTGGTGTTCAAAACCAAAAGAACTCCTAAATGTTCTAGGACAAATACATAATAGATCACCACAACTAGAGCACCTGATTAATAGTTCTGCTTTGAGTAAGAGACTGGACTAGACTAGCTGCCTTTTCCTGTCCAGCCTACAATTTTCTTTGAGTATACAAATTTATCTAAATATGTCACTCTTTTCCTTTAAATGTAAAAATGGAATAAGTCAAGTAGTGGTAACAAATGTGAAAAAAACCTGACAGCTGATCATGGAAAAGAGACCTATTATTTTTGTCTACCTCTCTCTTGGCTTTTGGGCATGTGGAAGGATAAGTGACTCACATATGTCATTAAAAAGTTCTTATATGGAGAAAATATGTTTGAAATGAAAGTCTATAATATTGTGCATAATATTAAGGTGGCTACATAATTAGACTGTATTTTGCAGGCTGGGTTTTTCCTTTTAAACCTGGTCCAGGATTCATATGTAATTTCAAAGAGACAATTAGTATCAACAGAATGAATCAGTTCCTAAACCAATAATCATTAAAATGTCCTAGAGATATTCTTAAATATTATAGCCTGTGCACACAAGTCATATTAGGTTCACACAAAGAAGGTTGCAGGGAATTTTGTTTTATTTATATGCTTTTCTGTACCTATGTACATTATCTATATTCATATATGTATATTACAGTTCTCACTGCAACTAAAGAAGGTCTTGGAATTCACCTTAAGGGTACCGGAGTCTAACTGTATCTGGATAGGCACATATGTTATAAAATATCAGGATAACAACTAGCTCAAATAAAGCATGAAATTATTCACAGAAAGCAGGACCAAACTGAAAACTTACTGTTTTAGCTGAATTTTGTTCTAAGCCCATGCAGCACATGAGCATCCTTATGCAAAGACCCCCAGACTCAAATTCATTCTGCTGATGTGGGAAGTGTCAAAGGCATAGAGTCAGTCTAGAGTTCATTTGTAGTCTACAGTAAAGGAATGACACCTGCAGCTTGCCTCATCACCATTTGAGGAGCCTGTCAATTACAGGGAGTAAAGAATGGTCATGGTTTTAATTTTAGTGCTTAATTTCAGGTTTCAGTAAATGCCCTCTTTAATATTCCATAAATCTACACAAAATCTGCTGGTATTTTCTATTCAAAACACAGAAGTTAAGGTTAATGAGGCTGCAGAATATATGATATATTCTCATATATTTCTAAACACACTGTATTGAGAGACCAGTTGATGGCTTGCACAAGGCTGTTTTAATTTTTATAAATAGCTCATCTTGTACCTTACATAGCTAGCATTATCAAATGGCAGTAATGAATTTTGCCTCAGTATTTAATGTGACTCATTCCCTCAACAAATTTTGTATATCGTTGTGCAAATAAGAAATACAAAACTTCTGGAATAAGAAATAACACAGGATACTGGACTTGTGTTGTTAACCCAAGCGACTCTCTCTTTACACCACCTTCCATGTACATTAACAGAAACAATTTATCAGAAATGTATGCATTTGTTTACACCATGCTCAGTCTTACTTTCGTCTAAAACTCAAATCTTCTACTTGTTACATCACAGCTGACTGCTGTGGGAATTAATATGATGCCATGAATTAATTTAGGGTGAAAGATAAATTCTTAAGAAGTACACTCTCATGGAAAAGTAATATTGTCATGTCCCTAATGATAAAAATGATAGAAGAAAAAACAAAAGCTACATGACACCCAGACAAAGTGCTTTCAACTAGTTTCAAAGTTTTGCAGAATATATCAATTCCTTTTTAAGCAAATTGTTTTGTACAGAACTCCAATGGGAGCACTAGAAAATTCCCCTCTTCAGCCTACAAAGATTAATCCTGTAACTGAGGGTTTGAATCTGTGCAGATTCTTATTTGACATTATCAGTTTTCTTCAAGAAAAAGCTCCATGAATGTGATTTTTACAGAAGAACCTATCCTGAAATTGCTCCTTACTTCCAAATTCTGTCTTTCCTGAAGAATAATATTGTCTGCATTTTCTTGAAAAAAAACAAACTCTTGATAAATATAAAAATCTACAAACAAGTGAAAAAAGGTTTGCTATGAAAGGTATGTAAGAAATTGAACACCCAATTAGATTATCTGGACATTCTCCTGACATATTGGTAACTTTTTATAAAAAACTTGTAACTCTGAGGTAGTTCAATTTATATGAAAAGTGATGGTGGTGCTTTTGTATATAATGTATGTTCTGCTGTCATGGTGTTTTTTTCCTGGTTTATGTACTTTGAATAAAAGTAATCACAATTTAAGAATATGCCTTGGGTCATCTACAGTCTTCCTCTTACAGTGACAAAATTAGTTCTTTGGAGCTAACAAAACCAAAAGAGGCAGTACTCAGAATAAATGAGAATGAAGTGAGAACCTCCCTGTCTTTGTACGTTACAGCCATTGGGGAGCTTAAGGCTTCCACACACATGTGGAAGTCAGAAGTGGACCCATGCCAGCTGAAGATGTACTGTGGTGGCGATAACAGTACATGCTGCTCTTCACTCTCCCCATCTCCTTTTCTCTGTCTCCTAGACAGAATAATAAATACAAGCCACAAAGAAGGAAGATTTTCAGCATTTCTTTAAAAGTATGATACCACTCTCCCACAGAAGGAGGAAACACTCCTCCTGGATTTGTCACGTCTTTCCCAGGGGTAATGTCTCTTTTCTAGACATTTCCAGCTGGGTGGTAGGTTATAACATAACAAATTGAGCACCTAGAGAGCTCAGTGCATATAGGGTACTTCCTGTCTAAGTAGTGGTTATGAAGGCAGGAAGGGGATCGCAATCACAGTTTTGCACTTAGGTATTTTGTATCTGCCTATGCCCGTATCTAGGTCTAGAAGCCTTATAAACTCTTGATAATAGAAAGAAATTTGGCACTAGTGGAAATTACTGACATTATTTTAACCAGCCCAAACTGAGGTATACTAATATATATATATATACCAAATGCAGTGGATGGGGAGGAAAAAGAGGCTTTGCACATTATAATCCTGTATGCCAACTGGCACAAGTGGGTCTTATTCTGACTGTGAACTCTAAGCAGGACTGAAATACAAGTAACAATAATGGGTGAAAAAGTTAAGTGAGAATCATCAAATAATATAATGACTGTATCAAGCTTTCACATTTACAGTGGTTTGTATTGTGTCTATAAAATCAGGGTAAAATAAAGCAATGTGGTACATACCACCTAGTCTTTTTGTGAGAACAAGGGATTATTTCTGAAATTATTATGCCATAAAAATGCTATAAAACCTCACAAGAAGGTTTCATTGATAGTGCTTAGTATTATCAGTATTATCAACTGAAACTTTGTCAGTTGCAGAATTTACACAATTCATCTCTTTCAAATTACATGAACTATGTGAGGAATAACTTGTTCTAAAAAATGCACTGAGCTGATTTGGATCTGCAGGGTAGATGTCTTCCTCATTTATTACTAGTCAGTTCTTTGATAACAGCTGAGGCAATCGGGAACTCTCTTACCTGCCTAGCTCACAATGTCATGTGTTACCCCTCCTTCACATTTAATGAATCCATATATCCTAAACTACTGGAGATGATTGAGCTTATATATCTTTGCAACAATAAAACAGTCAGATCTAAGTTTGCCAATGGAAACAGGAACAAATATGCTAGGCATAGAGAAGTTTAACTTTCAAGGCAACCTTACATTTATTTCATATTCTAACAGCGGTAATAACTGGGTTAGTCAATAAATAGTGTTTGCTTCTTGTATTTCCACTTATATCTCCTGTGAAATATGACCTAGCAGGCATAATCTTAAAATACTTTCTTGATGGGATATCAAAAAAAACACAGAGAGAAGACTGCTCAGTCTGTGGGTTCTGCCAGGAATAAAATGGGGAACAAGCAGAAGGGTTTTGACTGACACTACTCTGAGAAATGGTGAGAGAAAGAGGTTTTGACAGACCTGCAGAGCTTCACAGAGTTTCATAGTGAAAATCTTGTTCTTTAGAAGACTTTGAAACTTGAAACTGAAGTGATGGTTCACAGGGTCTAAGTCTTGTGGTATCTAAATCTATCACCTGTTTGATACTGGATTATTAGCATAAAGAGCAACTTTAGGATGCTATGGTGGTTTTTAAAATGCCATGTTACATATAGATAGATACTGGTATATAATAACACATAACCTCAAGACTTTACATGCTTTTTAGCCTAATTAGATAATTCTAAGAATTTTCATAAGTGTGTGGGTTTTTTGGATCTAGAAAATGGACCGAAATCTAGATGAGTCTCCTGTTCTTGAGTTTTGACATTTCCTCTTCTGTGCCTAGTAGACAGTTTTCAGCAGATATGCTTTCAATATGCTTTCTTACTTTTTTGGAATTTTTTCACCTCTGCTTTTGAGAAAACTCATGAAACTTAGGTGAATCTGTGAAAGTGTACTATATAAAGAAGTAAAGTATAAAAAAAGATGTCTGAATTCTAGGCTGAGATAATATCTTTTTAATGTTTGGATCATGAACTAATAACAGCATATATTTCATACACATGATATGATAGAATATGATTTTTTGTGTCATAAGCTTCCAATTAATACACCTGCATCCATATATCTCTACAATAAAACAAATAATCAACAGCAAATACAAATTTAAAGTTTAATAACCTTAAATTAATATAGTAATTAATTATTCAGGTCTCTGTAAAATCAGATTGATATTTGCGGCCAGGGGGGTGTTGTTGTTGTTGTTTCAGATGCAGGATAAAATCCATCACCTCTCTGGGTAGAGGATCATGACCCAATGGCTGGAAACTCATTACAGGAAAACGCAAACATAAGTAGTCTAAAACTATATTCAGAGTAAAAACGAGTAATAACTCTTGCTGTGAAAACAGCACATTTCTCCCTTAACAATGTTAAGTGACCTTTAACGATTCCCTCTGAGCAAGAAACCACTGATGCATTTTGGCTTCCCCGTATTTCCTTAACTTATTGGATAAATACATCTCTATTTGCTGTATGGGGTTGTTCTTTAATTTTTACAGTAACTGTGGTCTTCAAATTTTGATTCTGGATTGAGCTCTCTTGGTCAAATTACAATGCCCATGTTTCATAAATTGCATTTGTAGCTGTTAGCCTCAGCAGTTTGCCTCAGCAGTCATGGAGCTGTTTATTTTTAAAAATGTAATAAACACCATCCACACAAACTCTAGATGATGTTTCCAGTAAAAGCATTTTCAAAACACAGCTACTGGATTTTATTGGAGTAAAATGTACTTTTACTCTTCTTCCTAATGCTTTCCCCTCCCAGCACATAAGATACCAAGATATTTATAGCTACCCTCTATTTCTTAATTTCAAATGCTATTTCACTGTGTTAAGAAAACAAACTAAGTCATCTATGCATATCTATGTATATCTTTAGTCATCAAGGTTTTTGTAATTTCACTCTACAAAAGCAATTTTTAGTTTTACAAAACAACTTACTAAACAATACATTGGGCATCTGGATGGAGCATCTTTCACCACATGTTTGTGAAGACAACCACCCGTTAAATCATGCAATATTATACTTTCTATAGCACCTAAAAAACAAGTTACAGGGAAAAGAAATAGCAACTATGGATCCGCCCTGCAGAGATGTTTTCTCTAATCAGTGCATAACCACAAAGCTCTGTGAAGGTTCATCTGGCATTTTCAAATGCATAATCATTTATTTTTATGCCCAGCTAAGGCCAAAATTCTATTATGTCCATTACTTTACCAGAAGACTCCCTGATTTCACAGCAATATACCCCAGCATTTTATCAGATCTTTGTCACACTCTGTGCACATCATGGTACCATGCAAAAACAGCTGCTCTAATAAATTCCTTTTCCCTTTCAGTGAATTTATTCAAATATTAATAAATCCTCTGCTATAAAGGTGTCCACTGAGCCTTTGCATTCAACCCTCACAAAAAACCTGTGAGTATCTGGCCATGGCAGTTGTTCCCATCTTCTGTCTACCCACCAGTTCATCAACTTCGTTTGTCTTCCTGGCTAGTATTTATCCTGGTCACTCCATCATTCAGACTAAATCAACTGAGGAAATCAGAGGGGAGCATACTTACCTGAAAACTCTGCTCTAGGGTCACTTTAGGCTTCTATCAAACATCTTTAACTCCAGATAGTCCTGTTTCAATAATATTTTACCACAAGACACCAGGAAAAGAAGTTCATGTGCGACAGTATCATCTCTGAAGGTCCTAGATATTGCCCAGCTGAGATATCAACACTGAAGTTTTACATATGCTGCTACTTTCAAACACATTTATTACACTTTCAAAATAATAGCATTTGATTTTTATATATTGCTTCATAGTAAATATATGTTCATGTCAAAGCTGATCAAAACTTCTCCATACCCCAAAAGCAAGTGTTTTGAAACCAACTAGTGTGAAGTGTGTTGGTTAATAAATGCACTGATATTCACATCAAGTGTAATAAGACAATGTATTCTCTCTCCCTCAGCCATAATTTTAACATGTTAATTCTTGTATGCTGATCTTTTCCAAGAGCCAAACTCCCTGAAAAACCCAGGCAGCTAAAAAATAATGCCCCATCATGTTTTCAACTAATACTACAGATCTGTGTAAAAAAGAATCTTCTCAGTTTCTGCTCCTTTGCCTCAATTATAAAACAGGAATGCTGGAAGGCTCCCACAGAGAACAGACTGAAAATCAACACCAGACCTGGCATGACTGTGTTGCTGTGATCCCAGAGGAGAGGCAGGTAGACTTCTAGGAGAGGAATGCCTACTTTAATCTTCCTAATGCATCTTTTTTTCTATGAACGTGCTATGTTATACCCCATACACTATTTAGAACTTGGGTTACCTAATATCCCCTTAAATGCTATTGGTTCACTGTTAAAAAGAGGATAAAGATTTCACCAGTGTCAGTTAACTGGCAGCTATTGCATTAATCCCTACTGTCAGTGTCCCAGCAGCGTCAAAAGCACACCCAGTGAAGTGACTCACTGGGCCTTTAAGATTCTGGAGGGATTTCATGTTTAAGTGTACTGAGCTCAGCAGACGTGGCAGATATTGTGGTGTTTCTAAGAGCTGAGTGATCTGCAGACCACAGGCATTACAGGCCTTGTATTCCACGGATCTGGGGTGTTCCAGTTTTTCATACCTCTGATAAGGGAAGAACAAGAGGTCATACACTTTTTATATGAACTTTATTGGTTGATTTCAATGGGATTGTCCCTCTGTCTTCAACAACTGATTTAGCTTGTGTGCCCTCTTTTTGGTTTTGCACTCATATTTATCACGATCTCTGTTTACAAATGGTTGAAAATCTCTCAATATGTGGACAAATAGATAAAGATGAATCTTTCTCCTGAATGCGGGTGTAACAAGATATACTTCTTTATGTAACACAGCTACTTGGCAAATAATCTTTCTTTCTGTTATTACAGCTGGTAATGTAAAATTTAAGCTGAATACTACACTATGTTTTGGCTGCCAATACTGTCTAAATAATATATTACTTATTTTTTAGCTGTTTTCTTTCAGCATAAGACAGAAACATTTGCACTGTAAGACATTTGAATATATGTTTTTTTAATATTGTTTGTACAGAATTTCTTCAGTGTTCCCTGATGGACATAGACTCCTTTCTGTGCTGGTGAATACCAGCAGGTTCAACTGCACCTGTGTCATCTTGAATTTGGTGGTCAGGAAAGACTGACTGAACGGCTCTCTGAAAGAAGACAGTTTTCCCCCCTGGCAGAGGGATTTCCTGCTTTCTCCTTTGGTCCATCAGCCACAGAGCTTAAGCACAAAAATCTCTCAGGTGCTCTTGAAGTTCATGTGCTGAGTTGGTAAAGTGCTTCTCAGTTAAGAATGTTTCAGTCATTTAGAAGCCACTTGTGCCATGAGCAGTAGTATTTTTATCTCAATAAACCCCATTTACTGATGACACCACAAGTCACAATCAAAAGTCCAGGCAGGGAAGCAAAACAAAAAATCTCAACAGGGATTTAGTCTTACTGACCTATACATAATATATGTTTACAGTAGTGTGTACAGTACCAAATTAACATACAATCTTCTCTCACTGGAGGCACTGTTTATGCACTCCTCAGCTTGTTCAGCCATTTGATTTATCTCAGGTTATAGAAAGGAAGAGCCCTTCCTCCCTTCCATACACTCTCACTTTAGCATTTTTGCATCAATTTCTCATAAGGAAATACTACAGAGTCTTGGTCTTTCACAAGCAGAAGACATCCCAAAAAGAGATCACTCAACTTTTCTAAAGAACGGTACACATGTCCCCTCCCCATACAGATGACCTTTATTCTGCCTAACAAATCCAAGCACCTAAGTTAGATGCCCAATCAGCCTAAACTTCTTTTATAGACAAGGCAGAGAAAGAGTATTTCCAGATAATGATTTGGGGCTTTTTTAAATTTTTTTTTGGTGAGTTGAATGACGTCTACAGTAGGTATGTGGGAGTACAGGGCATCTGTTCTTCCTCTTGGCTATCTCATACTGCCTGAAATTAGGCTGGATACAGGTCTAATAATCTCCAGTGAGATGGACTTAATCTTCCTTGTGTGCATCAATTTCCATACAAAACTTTCAGCAAGTTACAAAGAGTCCAAGTAATACTTTCAAAAGTGGTAAGACCAGGGTGGGTTTTTCCGTTTTCATCACATGAGAAAAGTAAAATTCTATATAATACAGCCCACAGGTTTAAAAAGGAAAGTAGCATGGTACTTCGCTCGCACCATATATTGAAAATTACTTCTGGTGCAGAAACTATAGAACCCTCCTCTAACATGGAATTCTTGCATGCTGTGATTGTAGCCCTGTAGAATCCTGTGAATCATGAATTCTGTTACTAATACAGCCAGACAGACTTACATGGGTAGCTCTTTCTCTTTGTTTCAGGATTTCAAATGTATTTAAATCATAGAATCATAGAATCAGAGAATCAGAATATGCTGAGTTGGAAGGGATGCATCTAGTCCAACTCCTATACATTAATAACTTTTAATTGTCCGTGTAATTAGCATTCCTTGATATCACCTTTATCACTGCTTTCAACAAGCAGTGCACTCTGTCCCTAAACATTCGTTTTTGTACAAAACTTTTGAGAACCTCCAGTACCTCCAGTATGGGACCACAGTGCTCGGACTGGGAATTTTATAGCCTAAGTGGACTGATGAAACAGTATCTGCATTACAGATACCTAGTGCTCTTTATAGGGCTCCTTTTTTACTTCCTTTCTGTGGTAGTATAACTTATATCAAAACTTCCCGGCATAAAAAAAGAGGTGGAGTTGGAAATGAGGTAATCCAAAGCAGTTACTACAGCTTCTGCCTCCAAAAAACTCATAAAAACCCGGTGAGCACCTGGAGAAGCTCTCTTTTCGGCTTCTGGTGGACTGACAAGACGTGCCTTTCCTCTCCCCCCTTGCACCGTGCTGGTGCAGAGGGGGGACGGGGGGGGAAGAGGAGAAAGAGCTCAGACTCATCGTTTAATTTCGCGTGGCAACATTATGCGGGAGTATCAGGATGGGACTCGAAAACATCCATTTTCTCCCCCACATAGAAAAGGAAAAAAACAAGGACACCTACGAGAGGTACAACATAAAGACTTTTAAGTTAAAGAATGTAGCCAAGCCTATATTTAAAGGAAGAGATGAGAAGTGCTTTAATGTTAAATTTCTCTTGTAAGGACATGTTGATAAACTTAGCTATAACATACCCTGTAATATATGAACACTGGTCTAAAATGGGAAAAAGGAAAGACATAATATTCTAGGAATAAGCAGTGAGCTGAGAACTCTTATGTAAATGTTCTTTGCCCCGGAAATAATAGCAAAAAACTTGTGTTGCCGATGATGAAGANCCTTTCCTATTAATGTAAAAGACCAAATCCATCGTTGATATAGCTGCTCTGAAGCCAGTGAAGTTACTTCAGGGATGAATGTGACCCATTTTATGCTTTTCAAGAACCTAACTAACAATAAATGTCACATCCCTGTCACAGCTCTAATGCTGTTCAGGGGACAGATGTACAATACCTCTTTGTCTTCTTCCTGCTCGTAACGAGCAGTGTAGGTCATCTGCATCATTAACATTTGCAGCTGATGCATTTGTGTAGTCTGTACACACTTCTTGGAGCTGCATAGACCTTCTCATTGTTTTCAGAACCTTGATTTTTTGTAGTATTATCATCATCCAAATGTATTTAAGGATGAAACTATTAGAAACACAATTGGTGAATTAATGTCATGAGGACTGCTGCTGGCAGCTCATCAATTTTTGATATGCCACTCAGACAAATGAAACATAAGCCACCCAGAACAAGGGGACCTTTTGACACTTCAAAGGAAACCCCTATGGGTGGTTTCCTCTTGAAGCTGCACTAAACTGGCTCAATCTCCTCAGCTGGAAGCTGCCAATGTCTCATTAACCCCTAAACAGGCCCTGCATGAGCTTTTCTTTTCAGCTATAATTATGCCATGCACTCCTGTTATGCTGTACTGAATTGCAACACTGTCACCAGCACATTATAAACATCCACCCTAATTGAAAAGCAGATTAGACTCGTGTTAATTAGCGAAAAAGCCCGCCCACTTGCATGCATTATGATTGCCTCTTAAATACTGAGGATGTTGAAATCCCTCAGAAAGACAAGGCAGACTTAATTGCAATAACCTGCAAATTAAGTTTAATTTACTTTAAATTTACCGGTTTAGCAGGCTCATTTGATGGTGTTAATGTTCTAGCAAATTAATTATCTGAATTAGTCATGCCTGGTGGAGTTTTGCAGCAGAATACATTGTACAGTGGCCTATTAATAACAGACAAACAGGACAGGATTAATGAGAAGCTTATGCTAAAGTTTTTTTTTTTAAAAAACAAGGATCTTTCATGATTTCAAATATAATCACCCAAGTGCAAATACAAACACAGAATATAAACAAACTGAAATTTATTACACTCTATGGCATGCCATCTAGGAGAAACAGTAAAACATTACCAGTGAAATATTTGATAGAAAGAAGCTTCTTCTATGCACTCAAGTAGATCACTTCTCACAGCAAACCATTTCCCATTATCTGGTATGTCTCTATGAGACTTCAAATACATAAGTGCTTTCGAGAGTACTTGTACTATAGAGAAAGAGCTGATAAATAAATTAGAAATAACATCTCATACGTTAATTCCATAGTCCACTTTGTGGCTTATGAGGCAGTAGAATTGCTTTTTTGCATTCCATTGCTAACCACTGTCTGCTCCAGTTCAAAAAAAAAAGAAAGGAAGAAAAAAATAAGAAAAATACCCTCCCCAGAGATACAACTGCAAGTAAACTGCAAAAAGAAGGATCCTTACTTGCCTCTGCTCCTTATAAAAATACAAGTTGAAAAAAACATCTTCTAATAGCCTTTGGAATAACTCTCAAAATAAAGAAATAATTTGCTTTGTAAACATTGTCAAAGTACAATCATTCACCCTGCAGAAAGTGTTGTCTGACACAGTGTGAGAAACGGAGATAGCAGTAACAAATACCCTTTTTAGCTCATCTTGATCATGAAAGTTTAGTCTGCTTATTTGCTAAGTGTTGTCTCTTCCATTACGGTCCACAGCCATCCCAAATATAATGAGATATATTAAATTCAACTCTGTCTCCCTCTGGATGACAGGAAAAGCCTATGGGAGCACAAAAGATAATCCTCGATGAGTGTGAACTGAATGTGATTGAATATAAAACTCTGTATTATTGATTGGAATGTGTATGTTAAAGCCATCGGTCACTGAGAGTAGCTGTGTCTTGTGTTGGTTTCAAAGGGCTCTCGTGTGCAGTGCCCAGTGAAAACACCCAAATTTACATTATTCTTGCATATAGTGTAATGCCTGGAAAATAAAAATGTCACCCCTTGAAAAGAAAGACTGAACAATGCATTCCTTAAAAACAGATTATCTCATTAAAGAATGAAAGGTCTGGTAAAAGAAAAAATATGCATAGTTGCTTTATGGGACATATTTTAATTTTTGAGGAAAAAAAATAAAATAAAAAAAATGGTTTCAATATATTTTTGGTATTGTACTGATATATCATGCAGACCCTTTCTGCTTTTCTTATTATTTCTTCCTCTCTCTCAGATAAAATTACAGTTTGAAGCACTAAATGAAGCTGGCACAAAAGCAGCCATTATTAAAACTGGGCTGAAAAATGAAAAAAAAAAAAAAGTAATTCTGCTTTAAAAAGCTTGTACAGGAAGGGTTGAGATGACTTTAGTAAGAACCCGTAGGGAATGGGAACTACACAATGAAGGAAATGGATTCCTGTGACACATAAACAAAAGGCAAATGACTAATATATTTACATATAACATGTGGTGTATTCATTGCCCACCATGGTGACAGAATTGTTTATTTCATTTATAATTTATACAGCAAAACCTTATTATATGTGTAACTAATTTGCCTGATGATAATATGCAGTAGGAGATTAGGTTTCCATTATATTCTGTCATTAAGAACAAAGGATTTTCATTCATTAGTTAATTTTTTTTCTTAGTTCCCATCCCACAGAACACACCCTACGCATAAGTATATTTCTCTAAAATCATTGTGATGCTGAGCTACGTAGAAAGTAACAAGGAACTTCTGAGAAAAAGACCCCTATAAAATCCCTCACACACAAATCCACTTTAAATACTCTTTCCTTCTGGAATTTCTTATGGTATCAGTAATGACGGTATACCAAGAACCTCTCACAGGTGATATGCATGTACCAAAAAAAGAAATACAATAAATACAGGCTTCAGAAAAGCTTTTCTCTGAGAGAGGGGAAAAAACAATCAAACATTTTACCAGAAGCAGCATTAGAATATGTGACTAGACAGTTCATCTCAGACTACAGGGAGCGGGTGGGTGGGTAGGCAGTGATGAGGGAATTATCTTGATGTATTTTCCACTGTGGCACACAAGACAGTGCAATTCTCTGAAAGGAATTGCTAGCACCAAGCCAGTAATTCCCCTCTGTGGTATTGCAAAGTGTGTGTATTACAAAGAGGGAAGGGAGTATGGGGGAGAGAAACCTGTGAAGTGCTGTACATGTTTCCAACACTGTGAAGCATGTATGACCTTGAATTAATACAAACATGCTTATCAAAACTTGAATGCTGTGTCAGAAGCATGCATAAATGCACACATGTTGAATTTATATCTTTGTCACCTTTCAGAGAGCAAAACCCAACTCTAATAGATTTGTTAGGCTGTGTAGTTGCTTAACCCTTTGCAAGTCTAGTTTGCATTGTAAATAGTGAAATCAGCCTATTGAAGAAAACAATAGGGTGTTTTCCTGTTTAGCTCAGAGCTCTAAAGCACTTTTTAAAACAGCAGGTCATGTCACTGCAGTCTAAAAATCTGTGCAGATGTCATAGTTTCTAAAGAGTGCACTAATACAAGTACTTTCTTTGGAAGTGACACAGTGTTGTGGGTGTACATAAGAAACTGAAACTTTTGCAACCTAAATAATGTTCTGCAAAAATATCTCCTTGTAGACACCCTGACAGAGCCATAGTTTGTTGACCATGTTTACTGACAAGTCTGAAAGTTCAGGGGGCAGTTGAAAAAGTGCATCTCAGCAAGCAGAGAGTGAGGAGGCAATGGACACTGCCTGTTTTTGGGAAGTGTAGCAAGACAATATAGTCTGGGGACCGGCCAGCTGGGCAGCAGTTTTGCAGAGAAAGACTGCAAAGATTGGTGTTCTGGCGGACACAAAGCTGACCATGAACCAGTAAAATCTGCTTGCAGGAAAGATGGGCAGCAACCTCCCAGGCTGCTTCAGGAAGAGGTGCTCCTTCTCTGCTCATCGCTGGTGAAGCACCTCTGGGGTGCTGGGTCTCACTCTGGATATCCCAGTACAATGGAGGCACGGATGTACTGGAGTGAGTCCAGCAGTGGGCCGTGCAGGTGACTGAGGGACTACAGCAACTCCCATACTAGGAGAGGCTGAGAGAGTTCTGGGTTGTTCAGCCTGCAGAAAAAATGGCTTCAGGAAGATCTGGTGAGAGGAAGCAAAGAAGATGGAGCCATACTCTTTTCAGTGGAACCTAGTGACAAGACAAGAGTCCGTGGCCTCCAAATGAAACACAGGAATTTCCGTTTAACTTTAAGGGACAATATTAGATTGCCCTCTGAGGTTGTGGAGTCACCATTTTTCAAGGTATCGAAAACAAAAATGTGTTCCTGGGCAACCTACTCTTGTTGTCCTTCCTTGAGCAGGGGTGAGTTGGACTAGGTGGTCTCCAAAGGTTCCTTCTGACCTCAGTGGTTCTGTAGTTTTGTGGTTATGTGGTCTTTTCTGCACTGAGCTGCAACAGAGAGGACAGAATCCCTGAACCCACACTTGCTTCACAACACTATTTCCCCTAGATTCCCACACAGCAGAAAAATTAAGAACCTTCAAGGAGATTTGTCATTTGTCAAAGTAGAGCAAAGAAAGAAGCCTTTAAAGAGGGCTATCAGAAACATCCAACTGGGATGTTTAAGAGTACCAGGTTACGTGACTTTGTCCTATGAAAGTTTTGTTTGCTCTCTTTTCATTACCACTACAGTTTAACACCTGCACTGGAAATCATGGGAAATAAGATATTCCCAGGGAAAATCTGCCTGCAGTGTGTGTTCTCCAAAATATCTAGTGAGATGAAAGCTCAGCACAGCCCAAAGTGATTAATGTTTCCTTAAAAAATTTTAATCTATTTATTTAATTTTAATATATCAACTGCCATTGAAACTAAGCTGCTAGAAAGGGAAAAGATGAATGATACTGGTTTTGTCCTTGATTTTCTTCAAAGCTTAGTCCCCAATAAGGCAACACTCCTACCACTTTCTAAAGGACCAGTGCTATTATCTTGATCATGGAAATATGCTAAAGTGACAATGTGACTGCTGGTTCCAGTGGTTTGAGTCTGGAGTATAAGCCTCAACATAGACATTGTGAGTTCAAACACGCTTGCAAAACCTGTGCACATGTATCCTGTGTAGGAGTTGAGCATTGGCCCTTGTGAGAGAGCAGTGGTGGATATTCAGGAGGTGTATCGAGGGATGGGGGAGCCTTAGCTGAATTTTGGAGATTATTTGCTTGTGTGCGTAGATAAAATATGCTTGGGCATTCAGATTGTAGTCTTCAGCTGTAGTTGAGTAAGTCTCTATTCATGTTTCAAAACTGTGTAGCATGTGCAATTTATTAACAATCCATTAACAATTCTGATACTCAATGAGGGTAAATGTTGGCTGGACTATGGTAGGGTTATACAGTACTGTAACATCTGCAGATTTATATGGGTTAGGAAAAAACTAAGGATTTGCAAAAAATAAAGACAGGATTCCTTTTCAGATAAATTGAACCTATGCAGTATTAAGGAAAGAAGGACTTAAGGTATCACACAGATCTTGTTCAATGTTCTAAGACAGCAGCCTAGGTTTTCTGCTTGGGTAATAGGAAAAAGTAGGTTCTTCCAGGAGATGCTTCAGAACACCTAATTATGGCTATATAATTCAAAAACACCTGAAGCTCAATACCTGAAGGCAATATTAACATGCCATCTGCTATTTTAGATGAGACTATAAAAACTTGTCTAAGAAACATTGTAAGCCTATATACATAGTCAGTGAAATTAGACCATTTTATCCATTGTTGCCCTTTGTACTGTGTCAGAATGAGGAAACCACAAATTTTGAAAAAATCTTTTTCTCTAACATTTTATAATAAACAGGATGGACAATATTTTTGTGCCATGCCAATAGATGATTGTTTCTTTCCTTCTTGCATTCAACCATATAGGAAAACTTTAGCAATAGCAATTGTTTCTGTGACTGTAAAGGTCTTCTCCACATTTTATTCCATTGCCCTAAGCACCAGGGAAATGTGCACCAAGTCCTACCAAGACTGCAATCTAGTCCTGAGTCACTGCATTTTAGTTTGTGTGATTCAGGCTAATAGCCACTCCAATTAAAAGGAGAACTGAGTCTAAAACATGATGAATAAAAGGAAACAACCTCAAAAAAACCCCCAAAAAACCAACAAGAAAGAATGTGAGAAACCATAGGAGACTGCTGAATGAATTCCACACATGGACAGATTCTTCCCATGTAAATTTATGAGCCTTACTGATAAGTTTGATCTAAGTGGCCTTAGGCACCCAGTATAGCGGTCAGAAAAGAGGCCAAGGTGGAAAATCCACATTCCACTTCAGAGGGTGTTTTGATACAAGTTGATTTGATCTCTGGGAATGTTTGTCACTATTCATGGATTTTCTGTGTACCTTGATCAACCCAGCTGGGCACTCAAAGTTATCTGGAGTTAATGTAAAGTTTGCTTGTACTTTTTTCAAAGCAGGAATAAGCAACAGTAATTACTTATCCTACCTGATGACATTGTTAGTTATAATTTTTAGAAGTTAGCTGCAAGTATTTTCAGGTTACAGATAATCTTAACACAAGTCTCAGGTTGTCTCACACATAGATACAAAAACACCCCATGTAATTTTTGGATTTTTAAACATCTGTCTTTGAAAATAAACTCTACAAATAAAGATGGCTCTAGAAAGATAGCCTGTCAAGTAGTCCAACCTAGCACCTTCTGGTCCTTCTTCAGCTGACAGTGTTCCCCATGCTATGAATACCCTCAGGATCCCAATTGAACTGTGTGCCAGGAACCCAGTGGGGTTTAGCTGTCCCCATTCAGCTGTCCCTACCTTGTAGATTCTTGAAGTGCTACTCAACCAACACATGAAAAACTTGCACACACTCATCTATGCAGCAGCAAAAAAAGTGCTTTATACTATGCACTGGTCCCAATATTGCAATGGTTCAGAAATTAATTCTACATCTGAGGTATGCAAATTGTGCTCATTATGAAGATGCTGAGCTCTAAGTGGCAGTCTCTGAAGAATGAGACATAGGAACCTGAGCAGCACCAGCTTTCTAGAGTTGGTTCTGAGCAGTCAAATCCAAAACAACAGAAAGCCATTAAATGTTTGTTTTAGCAGCCTGTCTGCCTCCTTTCCTCCTCCCCCTGTAGCTGCCAGAGCTGTACATGTACAAACTGCAATGTTGATGGTGTCATGGTATCATACTCACAAGGTTGCACAAGAGCTGGGTATTTTTTATTCACTGAGTACCTGAACTCCTTGGCTGTGATAGATCAGCAGAGCTCAGGTGGCTTCAACAGAGCTCTTCTGCTTTATATCAGTATATAATGTCTGTATTCACTTAGTCTCCGCTGGAAATATTTGAAACAAACTACATAAGTTATCTCTTTTTCTGTCCATTGCTGCTGATTTAGAAATTATGCAACCTGTAGGAAATTTTAGGGTTTTTAGTTGTAGTGTGTGTCCTTATTGCATTAAGTCTGTGGCCATCTAAAAACTGGAACTACCAGCTAAAAGAAAATAACCTAAAATACAAAATACTTGGCACTCAGAAGCCACACCTGATTTGTACTGGGTGTAGGTGGCAAGAGCAACACACCACAGGGCACAGCTGACCCCCTCAGCCACAGTGGGGGCACCTAGGGGAAAATCTATTTTTAAAAAAGGAAAAAATGCCACATAGGCACAGAAAGAGGGAAATAAGTGAGAAACAGTGCGAACACTTGGGTTTTTTCAGTCAGAGGAGTAGCAGGGGAATGAGGTGCTCCAGATGTCACAGCAAATATTTCCCTGCAGCTCATGTAAGAGACAACTCCAGAACAGCTACTTCCCTCCCAGAGCAGTGGAGAATGCTATGATGGAGCAGGTGAATGTTTTTTTGTGGAACTGGGACCTGTGGAAGAGCTCACAGAGTGAACCAAGTTTCTCCTGAAGGAATGCAGCCCCTGTGGAGCCCATGCTGGAGCAGATCTTGAAGGAATGTAGCCCATAAAAAGGACCCATGCTGGAGCAGGGGAAAAGCACAAGGAGGAAGGAGCAGCAGAGAGCAGCTGTTATGGACTGATTTCAGCCCTCACTCCCCATCAGGGAGAGGGTACAGGAGCTGGCAGCAAGGGCGTAAAACTGAGCATGAGAAAAAAGGGAGTGGGAGAGAGGTGGTGTGTTATTTTTTGGCTTTGTTCCTCACTACCCAGATCTATTTTAAATGGCTAGAAATTAATTTTTCCCAAGTCAAATATGTTTTGCCCGTGATTGTAATTGGTAACTGTTCTGCTTGTATTTGTCTCAACCCACAAGTTTTTCCTCTTGTTTCCTCCCTTCACCCTTTTTGGGAGAGGTAGTTATTGAGCAGCTGGGTGGGAATTTGAACCTTATCCAAGGTTAACTCACTGAGCTACTCTGCTGTAAGATAGTTGAAAACTTGCTTTTCTTTTATGTGGTCTTTAAGTTTCTCTAATTCAAAATTTTACATTGAAATAACACTGAACCATTTCTATTAATTTATTTATCTACTTACTTTTGATGGACAGTGAATTTGTTGAAAAATTCCCTTTGGGAAGAACTTGAAATATTACAAAAATCTAGGTCAAGTTTATGGTTTCAGAACAGAAATAAGGATTACATTTTGATGATGTTTAAAAATGCTATTTTCATACTTTGAAAACAAATATTTGATCTATTTGGCTTGAAATTTTTCATTTTACTTAAAAATTTACTTTCAATTTAGAAAAAACAAGCAAATATTTATATCCTCGCCGGTATCATTGTACATCTTAAAAGACCTCTGTTTATTTATGCTGAACTAAATTTTGAAGCTTAATGTAGATTAAGTTTTAAATTGTTTTTTCCCATCTAAAACTGGGAAATTATATATTCCTTGAATCATGTTATGGGGGGCAGGGGGTTGTTTTGTTTTGTTTTGTTTTGTTTTGGTTTGGTTTGGTTTGGTTTTGTTTTGTTTGTCCCCAAATTCCCCTTTCAATACGGGTATCAACTTCATTTTGGGACAGTTCTCAGGTGTAGCACTGACTGTAGATTTTTTTCCTACTCTCACAGATGCTAATCTTAGCTCCCTGTACACTTAATTTTAAAAAAATTTTTTTGAGAAATAACTTATTTGCAAACTTCCCACTTCAAATTTCCAGTTCCTGTTAATGGTCCTATGTCTACTCTAGCACTAGTCTTTGTCTGATAACTGCTATCCTTTTTTCAGATGGTGTACTGGGAAAAATAATTGCAATAAACCTAATGGGTATTTTACAAGTGATTTGACTGCTATTTTCTTGAAACTCTTAAAAAATCCTGATGTCCTATCTTCATGTGGCAGCATGAGAATTCAGTTTACATTTCAAAAGAGAAAACATCAGCCTTTGCTGTAAAGCTTCTGAAGAAAATCTCAAAAATTAAAAGTAAATTAACTCTATCTTGTGCAAATTATTCTTTTAAATCTCAAAACTATAGTTCAATCTTACTTTATTCTTAATTTTTCATTCACTTGGTCTAACAAGTATTGCCTTGCCAAGGGTTCATGAATATTCTAAGTTTATGGGAAAACATTATGTATCTTTGTTTTCTTTCCAGATTAACTTCTTTTATATTATCTTATTGCCCACCTGGCATATAAATGCCTGGGTACCAGAGAAGCCAAGGAAGTTTCCTCACACAGATGAAGCATAACTGAGAAAGTGGTAACATTCTTTTGCCAGGCTCATGTTCTCTGCTCAGCCCGTATGGCAATTTTGGCCCACGGTGAAATCACAGAAGGAGAAGCATGAACAGCAAATGTCACCCATGTAGGAGACACGTGGGACAACCTAATCCAAAGATGTCATTAGTCCCAGGGGCTGTACTCTACACTGCTGAGTAAATACACCACCCTCTTGTCTGGCCAGGTAAGGCTTCTCCATCTCACTACAAACTATGGACTGTAGCTCCATGTGAGCAAGGCAGAAAAAGGTGTAAATTCAATTCTTCAATAGCCTTGAAAAAGTAGTTTTGGTACTTAGAATGGAGTATCAGGAGATCAGTCTTGATCTGGCATTGGCCTGTTGTATGAGTGCTGAGCTTTTCTGAAAGTTTTTTCTTTAGATGCTTTTTTCTTTACCCTTAATGAAGACAGATGATCTCTAATGCAGAAATCCTCCTATAAGGCAGCATCAAGGACTGAATAGGTCAAGCACTCACTTTTAAGTGATTTATGCATTGGACATATGCCTATTGCAAGATATGTCAAGAGCACTAAAATCACTGTATGCTTCCTATTGTGCCAGAGTAGTGACTTTGGATGCAAAAACATGGACTTTAAATAACGGCATACAAGTTATATTTATTTCAAACCAGAAAATGCAGAAGTGATGAAAATAAAGGCAGATAAATATTCAGGCTGCACTATATATTGGACTGCATTATATATTGACAAAAGGATAAAAGAGAACTGGCTGTCCTCGGGGTTCCTAATGAGATATGGACTCCTTTACTTTTAGGTCACCCTTGTGAATCCCAGCAAGGTCAGGAACTAACAAAATGTGGACTGAATTGGCGATGGCAATCCAGTTCCTTACTGCCAGATGTTCAGATAATAAAAGTAACTACAGTGACTGGCAGCATACTGTAGCCTTGTCAGAGAATCCAAATTACCGTCTTCACCAGCTACTGAGAGGCCATGGAAAAGGAGTTCCTTAAAAAACTGGTCTGAAACATGTGAGGAAGTTCCAGAACAGCTTCTTGTGCTATATCCCTTCTGCAGATGCACAAAGAACACCCCTTTCTACAGCTATCAAATCAAAACTAATTTAATTTCCATTGCAGATTTAAAACAACTAGAACATACACCAGTTTGTGCTAACATTGACCATGAGAAGGAGTAAGCAGCTAATACATCACTCCTTTCAGCTGGGATTTGTTGTTCATCATAATTCAGTATGTAATGGCAAACCAGCACCTCACTATTCAGTGTTTATTTTCTGTGATATTGCCTGAATATCAGAGGTTCCTTCCAGTGGACTAATCAGCCCCCTTTATCAGATGCAACCGTATATTCATGATCCTATCGGGACAGATAGATTCTCTATAGTTTGATAATAAAAATATGTGCTAATGGGTCTCCTTGCTCTTGGTTTCTTACATGAAGAAAGAGGAAGAGTGGGCATTATTTACCCACAGGTAAAGTAAAAACTATAAAGGTAAAAGGCTTTTCCATGCAATATACTGCTCAAATGTAATAATCCCTGAGATGCTTATTTTAGTAAATGAATCAGTCACACTGAGCCAAGGAAGGGAGCCATCTATTACCGTGCTATAAATGTTAAAGACCCTATTTAGAGCCTTTATCTCTGGAAGAAACAAAGCCATTTTTGCTGATATTTGTATGACATCAACAATGGTACCTCACTAAGTTGTGAGTAGATGTTACAATTGCAGTTTGCCCAATTTTTTTTACTGGTCATCAGGGAAATTCATCTAAAACAACCAAAAAAACATAGATATGTTTGCATCATATTAATAAGAAGAGAAAGCAAGATATCTGCCAATTGGCAGCAGAGTATGTTTTGGTGGTTTGATAAGGATACTAAAGAGTTTATGATGTGACAGATGTTTCACTACACTATTGTGAAATGAATAGATTATGAGAAGTAATTAGATGTACATTGGAATCAATGCTGTTATCATCGAGGCCTTCGGGCGATGCAATAGATGAGAGTCATGGCAGCAGGTGGTCCAATGGCTCGGAGACAGGAAGACACACCGCAGGAGACTGAGTGACAGGTTTCACAGATCCAGGGGGTGAGAGATCTGAGCTATTGCCTGCATTTGTAATCTTTACTCATGTATAAATAATAACAACTACACTATTGACTTCATATGCTATGTCATACCCTCTGCTACCCTCTACACACACACGTACACACACATATACAAACACACACACATGCATACATATTCTGCATTTTTTCCCCTCAGTTAAAGCTATTCTTTAATTTTCACATGAAAAAAAAAGCCTCTATCCCTTTGATTCCCGTACCAACTGAATGTTCTTTGATTGAAACACTTAAACAGGAAACCTGGCAACAGCTTTGAATACAGTGCAGTGTATTGTGCGCCTAGTGCAGAAATGTATATGTGCTTTCCATGGGAGACTTAACAGAAAGTGAGATTCAAAAGGCACAGTTTTCACAATGCCGCTCTTTTTTGAGCATTTCATTATTTTCTTTTTTTCATCCAGCAGGTCCCAAACAAGGAATCATAGGTATCATGGGTGAATTACCTTCGCAAAGGAACTAGCGAGCTGAGTCATCAGGATAGATAACATTCAAAATCTGCTGACCCTGGGAAGATTTGGGTCCTGATCCAGAACGTCAGCTGTTACATGTCCCCCAAGCTTCAAACTGGAACTTCTGGCCTCTCCTGCTCCAAGTGGAATGGACAAAAATGGAGACCTAAGGTAAGTGTCACTAGCAGTCAGCCTCTAATTCCATGACTGGTTCACAGTAACAGGAGGTGGCTCTGGAAAGCCCTTTGGTGCTGCTGCTTGTCAGTCCCTGCCTGCAGGTTTTTGCTGTGAAATCTTTTATTTTATTGTTGACGAGAGTGGCACTACGATTAAAAGGGAATATTGAGATATTAAAATGTATATTTCAATATTCTGAGTGCAAACCTGAATACCAAGATTTTTCTTTGAGGTGCATGAATATCAATGCAAATATATAGTCATATATGTGATGTGTATTTGAATAAACCATTTGTTCTGTATGAACACCTACCATGGACAGAGATATGTATAATTTAAGGTGATGAAAGGAAAGAAATCCAATGTAATGGAAAAGAATAATACATAACCACCAGCTTAAAGTGATAAACCATGATGGGTCTTGTTGAAGAAGGAGATAAGGCAAAACTGTCAAGTATACATACATATATATCTAAAGCAGGCAACAAACGTGTTGGTCTAGTATTACAATTTAAGGAAATTTGACTTAGCTTACAAAAACCCTTAAGAACACCTAGTTAAGTTATTACATTGATAGTTATATTTAGACATATTGGTCTGGGAAAAACATAGAGGTTGGGACCCTGTACAAATACAAGATAATACCCTGAGATCAGAAACATATGTTTTCCCTGTGTGAAAGAGTATACAAACAATTATCCACTTATCAACAAATATCTCCTATCTCTCCTGTCTCCCAGAACCACATATAACTGTGCCATTCTACCTCCACAGAAGTGAAGAACCTGTCAAACCTGTTGGGCCAACTTTCAGCAAAGTGGCGCCTTAGTGGGGCTAACAATGTCAAGGAACAAGATGGAAATCAGACAGAGCTTGTCCGGAGTGGTGGGACTGCAAATCCAAATTCCCTTCTGAAAATCTTGGTCATTTCATGTGCATTACCTGCTAGACTAAGTTAGTAATTTAAATAGTAAAGCCTCAAGAGACCCATGCATTGGCGTAGCCAATCTATATCAAAAGAGGTGAGGAAACCTATTGCTTGGTTGATTGAATCTGACTGAGGTTCAATTTTCTGTACTGATAACCTCCTCTTTAATTCTTTTGTTCCTCTTCTTTCCAAATTATCTACACCCTCGGGTACTCAGAAAAAAATGAGATCTCACCCAGTAATATCCAAGCTTTTGTTGGCCTGTCTTCAACCCTGAGAGGGTGTGAGCAGCACCACTAATACCTGTGGTGTACTTAACTGCCTGTATCAGGACTGAACCAGTCCTACTAATTTCAGAATATCAAATTCCTTTTGGTACTTTGCTCAGGAAGAACTTGGCATCCATGACAAAGCTTGCACATGGTGAAATAAATTGCATTTATTAAACACATTAAAAATAAGTGTATGTCTTCTTTAAATTGTATAGCAACATACACTGCAAAACAGACTATCCAGAAAAAAATGCTTTATTCTTCTAAACATGAATTCCAAGACCCTTCTTATTAGTTTAATACTATGAGATAGGTAGACAGACATATGTTCTCCGTTTTTTGGACTTTCAAGTATCTTGAGTATTACCAGAAACTACATTCAGTTTCTACCATCAAGGCCACCTGGAGGTAAGTCCTCCTAATCAGATTTCATGGGTCAATGCAATGCCCTGAGAGGAGGAAATTCTGAGTGCAGCTCTCTCACTATTCAAGCAGGAACCAAATCACTGTGGGGCATTGTCTTAACAGTATTGACATTTTCGACTTTTAGAAAGGAACTGGCTCACAGTCACCCCTGGATATCTCTGGTGTCAATACAGAACCCAGGGGAACTGTGAGGTCTAACAGCCTTTCCCAGTTTCTTTCTGTGTTCCCCTGCCTTCACACTGTATAGCAGGATTAACTCTACCCCAGCCAAAAACCAGTGCAGGCAATAACATCAGAAAGGAAAAATGCCCCTGTGTGCACATCAATATCAGCCATTCAGGGATATCCTTCATATCAATCTTCTTGCCATTTTCTCCTAGTCTCCCTTATTCATTTGTCTGGTCTTGTCTTTCTTCTCTTTGGTTCTAGACCCTGGAGCCCACCATCAGGTCATATCACTTATGTTCTTGTCACATCCATGCATATCTAGCCCAAAAGGCAAACAAACAATGAACAGAAAGGAGAAGCTCTGGAAGAAAAATGGCTCAGGTAATAGCAGAGAATGTCTCAGTAACTTCAGTATCAAAACCCCTTATGTTCATACTCTTCCTCTAATTAAATATTGAGATCTGTGTTGAAAGTTGTATTCTTTATAAATGCTAGCAAGTGATTACATACCTATAAGGACCTATAAGGATAATCTATAAGAAAGGTGCATTTCTTGACAGAATGATGGGAATCATGCTTCCAGCAACAGTGCTACCTTAACTTGCAAATTATTTGGGATAGGACCTGTGAATCTTTATGTTTAGCTAAAAAGGTCCTTTCAAACACTGGACAATATGGGATCACAAACAATAACAATCTTCCAAGATTGGGTCTTTTACAGTTAAGGTTCAAAGGCTCTTCGACTGTGAAAATGTTGAATCATCTACCATTTGCTGAACTTCCTGACAAAGCCTCTGCCTAGAGGAAAAAAAATCAGGTGAGGAAGAGTTTGAGGTTAATTACACAAGCCTTTTTAAAGTTGCTGTGCAATAATAATTAATATGTACTTAGCTTTTCAGTAGGTTTTGCTGCAGTCCTGGCTTTCTATCATATGAGAGTCTCTTTTTTGTCGTGTCACAACTCCTTTGTTTTCCAGTGAGTTGTCTATATAAGCACTTCTTGTCAAGGAGGACTATTTTATAGGCTCCTTTTGCCACAATGTCAACATTTCTAATTCTAAGAAGTCATGTCTTGTAAATGCCAAGCCAAGTGTTATGAATATTACATTCATTTAAGGCTAATTTTTTAAACCTTTCTTTAAAAATCTCTGCTCTTCCATTGCATGTTTTGTCTCTACACATGAAAACATGCACACACACTCATATTGAAACACATATCTGTGCATATGATATGGATGGCCAAAGACAAACAACATGAATTTGTCCAATCTTTTACCTGTCATCAGTTTAGTGGCTTTTTTCATGGTACCACTGAAAGAACAGGATTTAGTATTTGAAACATGCTGTGGGAGACTGACACTGGCAATGAAGGGGTAGTAATGCTGTGGTGTCAGTGCAGATCATATCAAGGACAGGATCACTGCTATCACTGGTATCTCCTTGGGCAAGTTTTCTTGTGCAGTTTCACTTTCCCTTTCTCTCCTTCAGATAAAGAGAAGTCATGGATAAATGTATTTCTATAAAATCCATAATGCTCAAAAATCAGACAGGGTTGTAAGAAGAATACTTATTTGATGTAAAAAGTGCAGTAAATATTGAATGAAGATGTTGAGAGTGTCTGACACATATAGAAGGTGATTATTTGCATATCACTCTGATTCACCACATCTTTTCCTGGGATAAATTATATTTTCTGATCTAAACTGCTCACAGATAGAAAAGACAGAAGACATTTAAACTTCAGTATTTTACTCTGCTCTGAAGCTGAGGCTACCAAAATATGTGTGCTGGACAGTTCATGTACCACAGACTGGAGATGTCTTCTGTACTGACCCCAGCAAATCTGTTTTTCTTGAATAACTCACCTGCCCCAATCTGCTGTAAACCCAAATACAAATTAAAAAAAAAAAAAAAAAAAAAAAAAAGAAGAAAAAGAAAAAAAAAGAAAAAAAAGAAGCTAGTTATTCCTATTTTATTTTTACATATTTGTCTTATAGTCTGATTACCAAGAAGCATCAGAAAGGCAACGAGGATGGTCAAAGATTCCTCGTGGACTATTAAAACTTAACTTTGATACTTAAGGCATGCGTGGGCAAAGACTTGTTGAGTTACCAAGGCAAGACCTGACCAACTCCGATTAGGAGTTTGCCCAAAAGAAGTAATGGACAGAAAGATATTTTAAGAGATTTGTGAACTCAGCAAGTATGAAACCCCAAAAGCATTGGGCTGACATTCTTTAGTTTCCTGAAAGAGCAAGAACATGGCTGATTCTCTAGATTTACTGTGGTGGCAGTTTTTTCTTTCTACCTTTGATGACCTATACATGAAGAGCTACTTCTTGTCTGATGCAAAATGTAATGACAAGGAATAAGCATTCCTCTAACTGCAGGACTCTTTTTCCTGCAATTGTAGGGCAAACTTATTGTTAGTATTCAGTTGCAAGCAAAAGTTTGGTCTGCAAACTTATTAATGAAAAATGGAGTAGAACTAGCTTATACAACTAAAATATTTTGGAGTTTTGAAGGAATATGAACTATATTTTACTTAAATGAATGAACCACAGAATAATATTCATGAAAGATGAACTACAACTGTATATGTCTGCAGCTGCTAAAAAGGTATCATACCTAATACCTAGTCAATGACAGAACTTGTCTTTCTCTCTGCTAATACCTGAGATCAAAGAGAAAGAAATCTTTCACCCTGCTTTCCTGGTTCTGAATTTAGTGAAAAAATATCCAAATATCTACCTATGGAACCATATAACATATTAATCTAGTCATTTTAAGAGTAAAATAATTCATCTGAAGTCAATGGAGTCAAACTGGTATAAATGAAGAAAGAGGATAAAGTCACGCACAAAGAGTTAAAGTCAGTGGTAAGTACAAGGATATACCCTTGGCAGGTGAACATTTAGAGACATTCACTCTATAATAAGAAATAATGTTTCATAATGCTCTTAATTCTCTCCTGGCATTCCATTCATTGGTGCACAGCAATGAAGCCAGGCATTTTGTTGGGATCATTTAAATAAACATAATAATTTCATACTTGCTTTTAATATTGGAACCACTAATAGATGCTATGTTCAAAAAGCATAAACAAATCCCTAGACCTGCTAATCAAGGTAAGAGCCATATGTACAAAACAAATGGAGTCTTCCTCACCTTTGGCTTGAGAAAACAAAAAGAAAGGGATTTCAGCAGCATTGTCTTTAATCCAATTTACTTTGGATTTAATCTCCAAAACAACGCTGGCCTGATAATTCCCAATTATAATGGCACATGTAATCAGAGTCCTCATTAACAAAGACTGACTATATTGTCTATTAGGAATGGAAATCTGAAATGCAAATTCAGCAAATCAAAACGTTAAATGAGCTCTACCCAAGATGCTTAGAGCTCCTGCCAGGGCAGCGCATGCTGGCCGACACCTGCCCTGAATTCTCCCTCCAGCTGAATGTTTCATTCTGTTCCAGTCTTTGCCTCCTAATTGACCTGCTTATGATCTCTGCTACAATTAACATATGCTTATTAGTAATGGCTGGTTAAAGATTTCAAACTGCCGCAGTTTACAAAGTCTAATAGAGATGGCACACCACAGGAAAGATGAGACCACTGTTTTCCTCATCAGCAGTGTCATAGTGGTTTGGTTTCATGTGATTCAAATGAGATAATTTTTCACATCATCTGATGTCTGCAAACCCATTCTAATTGAAACTGGAAATCTGCACTCACAGTGGCTTAAGGCTCCTGATGCACTAAATGAAAATCAGTTAGGCAATAGGGTTTTTTTCCCCTGTACTCACATGCTTAGAGGTGATGGGAAAAAGATTTTTTTAAAAATAAGGGGACAAGGAAACAAAGAGGAAGAAATGGGAAAAAGCTAGTTTGAATAATAACAAACAAGAAAATACCCTACTCACAGTATGTTTAGTCAAATTCCTTAGTACATTTCATAGCTGTTAATAAAAGTTTATAGATGATGAATCATCAGTTTACAGATAATGAACTGAAGGATTTTTTTAAAATGTTGCAGAAGAAAAGAATAATTCTGTCATTATCAGAGTATTGATTGCTATTATTTTGTTCATGTTCCTTATCCAGGAAAACATTCTTAATTATAACAACCAAACCAAACCAAACTAAACCCAATAAACCAAGCAACTAATAAAAAAAAAACCAAAAAACTGTCACTTAAATATGCAAAAGTGGGTTCTTATAGGATGACCATTATAATACTTTCTCTAATATTAGGGTAATTTCATATTACCTACACTTTCTTGTATGAGAAATATCATATTATTGCTTATTTGTTCATTAAATTTTCGTCTGTGTTCAGTGTTTTTCTGTATTACTATCTCCAATCTGCAGGAGTCAGTAGGCAACAAATATATCTCCTCCACCTGGTTTCATTCCAGCTTCATTAGCAAAGCACTAAAACAGCAATTATGTCTAATTCTCTCTCCTAACTGCATTATTATTATTTATCTAAGGTTTCTTGCTGACCATATTTATTCCTATTAATTTTGTTCCTTGATTTCACTTGATCATAATGCATTCTTAAGGAGACGATTGGGCGTTTCACAGTCCTTCCTTTGTATTCTCATGTTTGATTATATAAGCCACTTATCCCTTTGAAGTCTCATACTGCCAAAATCCCAGGGGGCTGGAAAGAGGGCAAGAAAATATTTGGGTCTTGTGTTTTGCTCCTATAACCACAGCCATTTCCACTTCTTACAGACAACTGCAGATAATATTTTTTTTTGTGGAGGTTTTAATCCTGGTACCAAACAAATTCAATGGCAATTTTGTCTTATTTTCCTGAAAGACATTTCCTAAAACTAATGTTTCATGCTTCATTTAAAAAACATGTACTCAACAACATATTCTTGAACCCAGGATACAGAACTGTGTAGTTGGCATAATCCACACATGCTTTGCAAAGGCATAACAAGACATGCACTGCTCTGGAAAAAGCTACATTTTAAGTCAGACAAATACAATAGGCAGAAAAGATTAGGTTCCAGAAAAGGTGAGGAAAACACCAGAGAGGAAAGTCATCCTCAGACGTACAGTTGACTTGTGGGCTTTATGAAAGGATTTAAAGGAGCTGGAGTGTATAGTCCAGTTTGTAGGAAAAAAATATTATTGCAATCTGTGGGAAAATGTATGCATTAGAAGGCAAAAGAAAGAAACAAAGATATCTCCTTAAGGTTGGCACTTAAATTCTTACACTTTCTGTTTTGTGGATTTTTTTTTTTTTTGAGAGTGATGGCCCCATTGACTTTTGTCTTTATTTTGAAGCCAGTGAAAAACAGATAGCCTCAGATGTTTTCATGTAATTGAAGTGAATGAGATTGTAGTAAAAGAAAAAAAAATTTGTACTCCTTGAAAAGAAAATGCTCCCATGTCTCTCAGCTTCATGGCCGTTATAATCAGCCTTGCGCTCTTTTAACAAGTTAAGATTAAAACTTCCAGGACTAAATACAGAGTTAGCATATTCAGCTGCAGAGTTCCAAAAACCTTTTCTGCCCTTGCTGTGTTTGGTTATTAACTTTATAGGATGTAGACTTGATCCTGTTTATATCAGACCTACCTTTTCCCTTTCCTTTCCATTTTCCCTGCAGCTAGGAGCATAATTAACATGAGAGTGGGATTTAATTTACTGAAAATTAGCTGAGTAAAAGTCAGGGCTCTCACTTCAAGTGCTCTCCAAGGCTCACTTTCTAATCAGCAGAGGGAGAGGCATAACCAGAGTGCAATTCAACCCATCCCAGGCTGGGTGTTGAAGGTAGGGAGATGAGTTGGTGTTTTCCATTTCTACTGATTGTAAAGGAAGGTTCAATGGTAACTTTAAACTGTTCACTTAATTTTAAGTAACTCCTGAAAGAAGAGGTTATGATATCCCTCAGGAACATAACTTCACAGTGTGTGAAAAGAGATGTAAGAGGAACAAGAATCTAGCATTTTGAACACAGTATTTGGTACAAGGGGTTTCCCACTGCTCTTTCTGCTGCCATTCAGCCTGGTACCACATTTCCAAAGGGATTTGTTTCAACAGTTCCCTACATTTTTTTCCACTATCTGCAGTGAGTGCTGTTCTAACTATTTTACAGCAAGGCTATGACACGTGTTTAAAATTAGCAATATCCTTTGATTTGATTTAACATCACCTCCAGCTGCTCAGCAACACATTGCTGTTGGCCACACTACTAATTTTTCAGAGCAAGAAACGGGAAGTGGCAATTTTACAAACTTATAGATCAGGATTCTGAATTGAGTTCTTGCTAGTGTTACTTGGGAATCAAGGAAAAACTAAGGGGAAATAGTGAGTGCTCAGTCTTTTCAGTACTTGGGATCAAATCAAGTACAGGATAAGATCTGGTGATTGTACATAAGTTCACAGCTAAAATAACTACAAATTCCTGTCTGTTCATTGCTTTTGACACTAAGCCTTGTTAAAAGCACTTAGACTCCTCTGTGGCTTGGGATACTTCCTTGAATAAAAGTATTACTAAAACCCCAGGAAAACTGTGCATGCCATAAACTAATATAGACTGTTATTTGCATTTAATTTTCATCCAGGCATATGCCTTGAAGGATAATTTTTAAAGTTTAGTTTAAGTGTAATAAAATTAAATGCAGATTATCAACTGATTATGAATTAAAATGGAAGGTTTCATCTTTTTCACTATCAAAACCTTTGAAATATGAAAACAATATCACACAGATGTTAATACATTTCCATTGATAGAGGAAAATTTTTGTATAGTTGAACTCTGGCCTTGGTACCTAGTTTCTGCAATTGAATAGAGATTTAGGCACTTGGTTGAATGCAGAGTTCAGTTTCATTCTTTTTTTCCCCAAAATACAGTGTCAGCAAGTTTATTTTAAATTTTTTTTAGCAATCTGCCCCAAAAAAATTAAATAATAATTTCCAATACTAAAATATAATTTTTCGCTCACATGCATGCCTTTATATGTGGTGTTTCATGGTAACACTTATGTTTCTTCCTGAAAATAGCACCATTTTTTTTCATTCTCTGCAATGTGATAAATGCTCTTCTATTCAACTAGACCTGTGTGAATCTGGCTTATCATTCAAACATGCCTAATACCTTCACAGCAATCAGGGATAACTCATTTGATAGGGTCTAACCTGAACAACTGTAAAGGAACAAAAATGTAGGGTGAAGTTGATGTGAATGGAAAATAGTCACTACCTCAGAAATGCAGATGCTTAATCACTGTGAACTCCAGTTGACCACTTCTTATATTTTTTATTAAAAAAGAAGAAAATACTTCCCAGTTTTGCAGTTTTTTGGAAAATGCGTTTCTTCTTATTCATGAAGTACTTGGATACTGTGGTAATGGAAGCCCAGTGGACACAAATGCGTTCCTGTTCTGCAGCTGCTAATGAAGTTAGCTCTCGCACATGGAGTTATCTGTCTCTAAAGGTGGAATAGTGGTAGCAGCTATCAGGGACAGCTGAATCTGTATGGGCACTCTGGGATTTTCTCTTGCTGCTTGTAGGACAAATAGACAACTTCTGCTCGCATGCTCCTTCTTTCCTGATTGTGTGGGAGGTTATATGCCTGATTAAATTGCTATGTTCCAAGGAAATTAATGTAATATATTTGTAGTAAAATTACTCCAGACTGTAAGTAAAAGTTAATATTCATTTCATTCCTTGAAAAGTGTAGGCTTTTAACTCCAGATGGAGCTTAACTTGCAATGAAGTCATCTTCTAACAAGTAAATCTGAATGTGGTTTTTTAAATGAAGTTCCTATTTGGTAGGAGGTGTATCTGTGTTGTTATATATCTTACTGCTACAAAGTGCAAGCTTTCTGAGCATTAATAGTTAAAATTTCTTTCCAGCATGTAGACTTTCATCAAACAGACTATCACAATTTAACTGGAACCATATGATATATCAGGTCAGTGCTGTGTTGTGTATATATGGTGTGTTTATAAAGTGAAAGTAATTATTCAATTGGATATTGGATACTGAATTTTCTTATGTTCATTGATATATTTGTATGTACTTGAAATGCCTAAAACAGGAGGAAAAAAGAGGGAGCTTTCATATTTTTTCTTTTTTCATTTCATTTATGCAGATGCTGTGTTACAGAATGGGGAAGAAAACAGGAGCAAGTGGATGAAAGTACCATCATCTGTTTTTGCCATCATGTAACTTAAAACTGTTCAGATGAAAAATTTTATACTATTATTTTTTAAAGGAAAAAGAAGGAACTCACTCCGGGGATTTGACTTTGTATGCCAAGCTCATGCCTTGAAATAGAATTTTAAAAATAGAAAATCTTGTATATATTGTAGAATAAATGGTGCTGCTTTAATAAGAACACTTGGAATGCAAATGAATCCCGTAACCAGTGTGTGAAAACATACCCAAAATGAAAGAGAAAAGAAGAAAGCAACATAGAAGATGATTTATTTACTACCCCTCAGTTCCTAATTATAATTATTTTTGCACTGTGACGTCTTCTCCAGCCTTTTTGTTTCACACTATCATCAGTAAAGTGATGAAAGGGCTGTTAAGTAAATATGTGATATCATCTGTATTTTCAAGATTACGGATGTTAATCATGGACTCTCAGTAAATTCTATTTTGCCCTACCAACAGTTCTTAGCTTCGAAGAATAAAGCGCTTTTATTAACACAATCAAAAATTATCGTCCCCCAGTTTCTCAGAGGACTTGCTGCTGCAAAACCTACCAGGGCACTGGAGTCTGATCTTAGCACTTTCAGGGCTGTAATGTTCCATTGCAGCAGCACCTGGCCGTGCTAGGGATAGTCAAGGAGCAATGCTCTCTTGTTCCAGCGCTGTGCACACCTGTCAGAGGAGCAGCCTGTGCCTCAGCGTAGTGACAGCCTGTGTGTCATGTTCAGAGAGGAATTCATCTTTCCATAACATAAGCATCAAAAATGCTCATAAAGTATCCTCCAGATGTGTTTGTTTCCTTTTGTGGATTGTAGAGGAAGCCTGGAGTGGTGATCTTACACAGGTGGTCCTACACGTAGATACCTAGTCTAGTGCAGATAAACGCAATCAAGGGGCACATTCTTCTGGCACTGTGCAAATACAAACCAGAAAGATAGTCCTGTGCTCTGAACTCTGAGGCCCCATCTTCTGGTGGTGATAGAGACTCTTTCCGCTTAACCACCTCAGTACTTGAAGCATTCTGGATTTGTCTTGTCCAAGTTCCTGATCTTCTGAAGCAGTGTCCAAAGTACTTTCTCTACTATGGAAAAGTAGTACCCAAAATACAGTGGCAATTATTTCCCTAATGTGTTTCACTCCTTATTCTCCATGCAAAAGGTGACACTGCTGACCCATCCACTTGCTTGAATACTTTCATCATTACACCCATTATAAAAAGACAAACAAATATCACCCCCACCCCCACCCCCATCTATTTTCTTATATCATAGTATGTAGTCCCTCTTTTCTGTACTGGTTTACTAAATTAATGACTATTATCTAACAGCAATGAACACATAAGAGAGCAACAAAGAATTTTTAGGAAAAGTTAAATGATTGGAAATACCCTGAAATACGTCTTAGTTTGTCATTAAAATAATATCAATGCTGCTTTAAGTTCTGAGAACACTGAAGGTAATATATGAGTAGTTCTGTGACATGAATATGGATGAGAATTACACCTGCAAAGTCTTCATTTTTGGTGGACTTCATGGAAATGATCATACACTCTGTTTCCCCAAACCATGACCAAATGTGCTAGCAACGTGTATTTCTGAATCTGAAGACAAATACAATGATTTTTTTCCAGTATATTTTGGGACTTCTCTGTGCACTTTTAACACTATGCACTCCCACAGGTAAATAAAGAGATGATTACCAGTCTATAGAACATTCTTAGAGCTTCTGAGTCTGTTATAAAACACCATTATTTTTTTCTAAATACAAAACATGAATGAACAAGAAGAAAAGTCATAAAATTATGATTGATTATGAAAAGTCAGTTTTCACAGTGATTTTGAGACTTTCATTCCTTCAGCAAAGTCATTGGTATAAAGGCTTTACCATATCTTGTAGGATTACCTTTGTGTTGCTAAATCAGTGTAGCTTATTTAATTAGTACCAGAATTGGCAGCAGCTAGGTCAGCTAAGAAGATATATTCCCCTGGCATCTGAACACTGAAATAGCTTATGTATTGCTGTAGAGTGTTAAACAGAACTGTAAGGGAAAACAGTTTTCATTGTGTGATTTTTTAAAAATATAATTTTTTCCCCTTTTCATTGTCTGGACATCTGATTTTCTGAAACTAGTTTTGGTTTTTTACGTGGCGTTTTGTGGGGGATTTTTTGTGTGGTAGAGAACCCGATGCTTTTTGCAGTTTTTGGATAAGAGGAAGACCTGCGTTCAAGACTGTTATTCAAATAAGAAAGAGCAAAAATACAAATCTATATCCCATAGAAATATTTTATTTCAGTGGGTCATCTCTTTTGGTGGAGATCATTGGGCAATAGACAGAGTCTAAATGTACAACAGGTAAGGACAGTGAAGTTAAACACCTGACTTCAAATCTCTTTATTTTTCTATATCCTAGAAAAATACCACAACAAGCATAATCACTGCAATTCTGTAAACAGATTTACTGAACTCATCTCCACAGTCAGGGGGTGCATTGTTTATGGGGTCACTTGTAGCCAATGCTTGGCACTCCCAGAACAGCCACCTGAGGTGGCTGGGGAAAGTCACAGTCTGGAAGCACCTATCTTTTACCCTTGATTATAGAAGGACACTGACTGAGATCAGACGCCTAACTGTGGTTAACAAAATCTGGGTGGGGTGAATATCACTCATGGGTAGTAAACTTGCAGGTTCTCTGCTGGAACCTGTTCAGCACATTATATGTACTGCATAAAGTACTGCAGAAAGCCACAGAATCACATTTGAAGGTATATAAATAAGTGTTGGTTGGGATTCACCAGTAGACATGGCAATTGAGAAAGTATCTAGGTAAGGCGGCCACTAGTTCCTCAGCCATAATGCATTGTCCTTTTTTTTTCAGGAGGACAGATGAAAATCTCCTAAATCTGTTGTGAAGACATGGAATTTATGTGTGGTGATTTTATTTTCTGTTGATACGTGTTGGTGTTGATTTTAAGAGCTCCAGCCAAGGGAAGTAGTCAGCTCTTAAACATTTTTAATTTAAAAAACAGAACAAAAAAAAACCCCACAAATCTTGGATATCTTTTATAAGCATAGTGAGGCACTGGAACAGTTTGCCCAGAGAAGTTGTGGATGCCCCATTATTGAAAATGTTCAAGGTCAGGATGTATAGGGCCTTGAGCAGGTGTCCCTGCCCATGGCAGAAGACTTTGAACTAGATGACCTTTAAAAATCAGCAATAGAACTTGGCTGCTGTCTTTTTATAACAGTGAATACTAATTATTTATTATGTTATTATATTTGTCTCTTATGATCACGAAATTGTCAAAGTACTCACAATGTACTTAAATACCACTCACCTTAATTTTTAACAGAAGAAAAAACTGAGACACAGAACAATACAATACTTTTCTGGGAGGACAAATGTCAGGTTAATGACAGAAAATTCCAGTCTAGTCTAATTATGCCATCACTTATTACAGGGATATTCTGCTGTTTTATTTTTTCCATTTTATCAGTGTTCATTGCTATTCCCACACCAAGGAAAAGCCTGGAAAACACACACTGAGAGATTTTCCCTAGGTGTTTCAGAGTCTTAGTCCCCTGTTAAGTCTTGAGTAAGCATCTGTATGATCAGTACAAACTTTATTTTAAGGGAAAATTAATGTTTGCTGTTTTCAAAGCTTTTTTGTGTTTGCATGTGGTTTTGTTTTTCTTTTTGCCTAATTTCTTTCTGCGAATTGTCAAAAGGACAGTTATTACTCTGGGGAAGATGCCTTTCTTTTCACCCTTAGCCTAGTCTTTTTTGCTTTATTTCTGCAGCACTCACAATGCCTTTTTAGTATTTGCTCACAGAGTTCTGTGCTCCTAGTGGGACATGGTGTGTAGTTTAAATATGTTTCTCTCCTGATATTCTAAATGACATCCAATTGACCTCATAAATGTCTTATGAGACCAAACAAACTCCATGCTCGAACAAAAACTGTCAACCAATTCTACTTTGCTTGTCCTCAGGCTGCTCTGGCATGATGCCATAAAGCATCAGTATTGATATTTTGTGGCATTCAAATTGTAAAGTACCTAGGCTAAGCAATAGTAGCAGAGGTATTAATACAATCTGGCCATGTCACTGATAATTACCCCAATATAAACTAAATTTATAGCACATGGTACCTTTGGTATGAATTGGCAGCAGGCATCAAAACCTTTTCTTGACATTATCCTGTAAACCGAGGAGGCATATAGCTTGCATTTTGTGTAAGGTATTTTATAGAGAAGCATAACAGCTTCAGAAAAACTTCTGCATAGTTTTATCACAGCCTTCATCAAGACTTGCTTATTGTCAATAGTGACTTTTACCACAGCAAAAAAAAAATTCTTGTAATGTTTTATAATTTTAACTGAATAAACTCATAAATGTATTCAAAGTGTCAGGGAACACAGCTACACCAAGCAATATAAGTTAACATGATAATTCAGCTTAAAACTATGCCTCTGGTTTTCCAGATTGAAAGCAATTTCTCTCTAATATGGAAAACAGAACCTATCTGAAGGCAGCCTTTTATGCTATACTTTTACGTTAAAACTTATCAAGTGTCTGGGGAAATGTATTCTTGAAATCCCGTCATGATCCATGTGTCATTGAAGACAAAGATCCGATGTGCTATGGAAATTTCTTGATGCATATTATGAGCTGTTGTTTGCCATAGTGTCTGGATAATCCTGCTTCATTTATTGGAGGGCCATTTCAGCTGCACTGTCAACAGCCTGGGATGATCGGGTCACCTTTCCCTATAAAATTATGTAAAAGCTGTCAAATGGGCAGGATTATAGGTACATTAAAGGTGCTTTAAGATTTCATGCCTATAAATATTAGCAAAGAAGATTTAAAGGCAAATTTGTCATCAGTACATGCCCACATTTCTACAACCTTGTTTTACAGCACTGCAATGTTATCACCTACATTTTATCATGTAACTGTGAAGTGTTTTGGTGGGGAGCAGCTGCTTGCAGCCTTATCTATTTAATTCATGTAGCAGGAATTAAGCATTATTTAAAAAAAAAAAAAAGAAAAAGAGGTGTAGCTGCCTCCTATTTCTCCTCCTTTGGAAATGAGTTCTTAACATTTTTATTTCACAGCAAAACAATTCAAGTAGATCAACACAAACATTTTGTACTTGGAGGGTCATTTTATTAAAAAGCCATTATATATTTAATAAAGCATTTTGATTATGGCACCAATTACAAATACCTTTGGACGAGAGTAATAATGCAGCAAATAATTTTGCCTAGTATTTACTTTCAAGTTGTGAACATTTTATTATAGTGTTTTGGAATGACTGCTCTTATTTATTGTACATTATGAATGCCATGGGCACCTTCAACATAAATAGATATTGGCAGATTCCTAGCATTTCTTCAGAGCTCTCTGGTATTCTTGTTAGACAAGCGCAGCATTTTAGTCATATTTTTGTGCTGGCAGATTTCTAGCCAATCTCTTAGTTAAACAGACTTAAAGATCTCAGAGGAGGAAGAAAATCATGTTCCCCTACAATCTTACAGGAAAAAAGGGATCTCAGACCCCTACCAAGGAGCAGAGTAAATTGTGAGCAATGCTATGTCAGTTGTAAATGTCTGCTCTGGGACTCCATCCAAACTGCATGGGCTGCAGTAGAAAGTTTCCCATTTCTGTGAGCTTTGCAGTGGCTGCTGTTAAGGCAGCCTGTGTGTGCTCTCTCTGCCACAAATGTCCAGGTCAGAAGGGAGCCCTGGATGGAAACCTATGTGTAAGCTGTAACTGGTGCAACAGTCAGCAGAGCATGCCTCCAAAGAATTTACTCTTGCAGAGTGAGTTAGGAAAGCAAATGCTTGAAAAATCCTGAATGCAATTAGGCACAACATGGTTATTCTCTCCAAGCTTCATTAGGTTTTGCTCTTAGTTTTCACATTCCCTGTTGGCTTGAATAAATGGCCAATCTCCAGTTAGCTTCAGTGGGAGCAGAAGTGTTGTGGAGGAAGAGGGTTTATCTGAAAGATGAGAAGAAAGGGATATAGTGCCTGAGCTGACAGCTTGCTGAGGAATAGGGGAAGGGCAGAAGATGGTAAACAAATGGTTTGCTCAATGCATCTGGGAGAAAGTAAATACATCAACTACCAACAGGGAGGCAGCAGAGAAACTTACTAACTGCATCCAGATGCAAATGCTTCTTACATATGGCTTCAGAGTCCCTTAGAAGATAAATTGTGGACCTGGATGAAGCCCTCTGTGGGTTTGCAATAAAGGGAATTGGTGGCTGTTGCCCAATAGCATTAGGGCTAAACAAAAAGTTAAATAGGAACTTTCCTTGGAGGTGGGCAAGTGGGAACAGAAGCAGCATGTCTGATACGTCAGCTGAACTCTTTTTTGTTTTTCTTCTGGCTCAGGGTCAGAAGGTATTTGTTCAGGATATTGGGTGCAGAAAAAGTAGCCGGTCTGGAGGAGATCAAGAAAAAACTTTCCACATGCACAGACAAAAGAAAGCTTAAATGCACAATATAATGGGGGCTCTTTGTTCCCTTTGCCAGTGTGGGTTGGAAAAGGTAGAAATGTTCCAGCCCTTACGGTGTCCACTCTGGAACTATACACAGTTTCTGAAGAGTAGCCCCATGGCAACTGTGAAGGTGACAAAAAGAGAAAGAGAGAGAAGGAAAAGAGACTGCTGAGAGATCTTTTCTTACATGGAATGCTCATATGGCAATATGCACATCCCCATAGGTAAAAGGTTGTCTTTTTCTGGGCTAGGGGTTGAGCAAAAGTTGTTTTTTGCAAGCAATGTTACTGGATGAGAGCAAAGAAAATTGTCCAGACCACAATAAAGAGCTATCCAGTCTTGGACAAACCAAGCTATGGCTGTACAAAGCAATGATGAAGATTTATGTAGCAGAGTAGAAGATAATGCAACTTCTGAAGTTTAAGAGCTTGCTGACAGCTGCCTATAGAGTTACCTAGTACATTTGAGACACCCCATAGTATTGGGTGAATCCTCTTAAGAGTTCATGGATATGGCACAGGAAGTCCTTTGGCTTTCTGGAGCAGCAGAATGCCACAGAAAATTGGTAACAGACATCTATGACTAAAGACATGAATTGAGCTGTGGGAAAATGAAAATGGTCCAGCTAAGCTCTCAGTGCTGAGAACTAAAACTGAAAAAAGGGGAGTGCCAGAGTAGCTGTGGTTAAAGTCTGTCACCCACTGTTAAACTGAGGCACTTGGAGGCATGTGGCAGAAGTTAAAAATTTTCCATAAAAGTCCGTGCTACCCATGACCTGGGGTTCAAAGAGGTGCTATTAATCCTTGCCCCATGAGATACTGAGTAAATGTGATCTGGGACTTACTCTTTTGTGGATGCCAATCTTTTTGTGGGCACTTTAGCCTATTTATTTTTCCAGGCAAGGTAGACTTGAGAACCTATACAACCCAACATGTACAACACACCTGTCAGTAGGGAGACCTGTCAGGGAAAGAAATAGTCATTCACTCCATTCTTCAAATAACACTTTCAGTTTAGAGACAGAGCAGGTATCTCTGCTCATTCTTTATAAACTGGCAGGATTTCAGGCATTGACTAAGACAGCTGGAGATACAGCAGACTCCTTATTTCTTGCCAGAATTTATTTATTATTAAAGACAAATTAAGTGATGGGAGGTGGGTTTTGAATGTTGGATAATCCATTAACCAGTTCAATGGGATTCCCCTGAAAGGAGGAATTTTTTGCCGGAAGGTATTTCCAGTGCACTTTGTATAAAAAGGAACTGGGAAAGGGAGAAAGAAGTTGAAAGGTAGTGCTGTGAATGTGAATGTTTTTATGAGTGGTGGGGGATGTGTGCTGTCAGACCAAAAGGTCTGAACAGGTGAGCAAGACCTTGAAGGTCCATGAACTATGAAGAGGATGGATGTGTATGTATAGGTATGAGATCACCTCTTAAGAACTCCTAAAAAGAAACAACAATCATTGGGGTACACAAGTCATCCAGGGGAGAGGGCTCCACCTCCTCACTTGTATTTCTGGCTGTCGTGAGAATGATTAGCTGTCTGGGAACCCGACAGGGCAGCCCAGATAATTGCTGGTCTTTCCTGATGGCAGGTGACCAGTGCCTAAGTTTGTTCCCCAGGGCATCTCCTTCCTTGATAAACCAGGGTTAGAAGAGAATCAAAGAGCAGCTACTTGCTAAAGAGGCTGAAGAAGAGAGGCTCTTGCAGCAAATAGGCAGCACCCTCTTTGCAGCTCTTAACCTTCTTTGCAAGGGAGGGCAGGGGGGTCCCTGCTATGAGTGGCAGCTCTCTCCAAATGTGTGGAAACAAGTGAAGAAGAAATGATGACCTGCACCGAGTACGTTATTGCTGAATGATTCCCAGGTGAGTTCAGTTAATAAAGTCACAGACAAATTAAACCACATCCCTCACATCTTGTCATTATTTCTGCATGTCTGGAACAATGAGGACCAAATCTTGTTCTTAGGTGCAAATACAGAAAAATTAATTTAGTATATAGAAAAGCTATAAGGTTTTAGCTGGCTGTAGACAGTATTTCTATAACAAAGCTAACTTGAAACATGTGTGAGTTTATTTTATTTAACAGATATTTTTCTTATTATAAGCATGGATGGTAATGTAGTCTATAGATTGTCTTCTCTGTTTTAATTCCAATCTAATTATTCTAATATTCCATATTTATCAACATATTTTAGGGATTCTAGCTTCTTCACTAGTTATTTTTTTCCAGATGAAATGTTTCTGCCATCTTTGACTATCCCTCCTCAACCTCTCCCACTCCCCTTCCAAACCCCAAAAAGAGTGTTTGATGTACACTTCATAATAAATACCCTAGCAGCAGGCAACACTGCCCACAAACCTAATCTTGCATCTCTCTAAAAAGAGGTCAGATAGATGACAAGATAAGCTAATATGAGGAACACATGAATTTGTAGAATAGCTCTGACAAATTCTGCAACCTTGTGTCAGACTTACTGAATGCTTTGAGTCCTATCACACACGTTGAGACTGCTTTTCAAAATTATATATATATATATCATCATCACTATTTACTTAGCACATACTTTCTGTAGTCATACATATTCTATGAATAACATTAATTATAAACATTTGGTATCTTACACTAAAGAAGATTGTTTTTGTTTGATTACATATCTCAATCCATTCTTCATCAGAGAATTCTAGATCCAGATTGCTTTTGCACTTGGTCTTAGCTTTTATCTCCCCTGAATTTATTCATCCTAAAAGGATATCAAGTGCAGATTCTTTTCATGGTCTTTATCCATAATTAAAAGCTAGCATTCGAAGGGAATGAACTCAGGGGTACAAAAATTCCTCATTTTATCTCCCACAGATAATGTCTTATTTGTAAATATCTATAAACGTGTTGTTTTGGTGTATGGCTTATATTTCACTAATCTCTCGAAGGGCCTAAATATTCTTTCATTACAAATATCCTTGAGAGTCATCATGTCAAAATCATTCCACAATTAATAGAGGTTGCCTCCAAGGGCCTCAGGGAGAAGAGGGCTGTTAATTAGTGGACAAATAGGAGATACTCTCTGGCCTGCTTTAAAGTGCTTCAGGACATTATGCACGTGCCAGCAGGTGAGGCGTTGATAAATTCCCAAAAATCTTTCCTGTTCACACGTGTTTTTCAATGGCACCAGAAAATTCTTATCAATAACATGAAGATGTGAGGTCCTCTACTATTTTCTTACAGCCACCAAAAATAAGAGGTAGATCCTTTGACTTATGCAGAAAAGCATCAGTAAATGAGGCCTGTCAGCCTGAGGTGCAGTCCACAATTCTTAGAAAGAAACTTCTAAATCTTGTCTTTTTATTTAAAAAAAACACACTATAAATGTTTTGAGGCTAAGGGAGCATACTGTTCTCCTTAATTTTTGAAATGGCTAATAAGGATTACTGGATAGTGTAAGAGTTCTGCTCACTGTTTATCTCACCTGAGTTAATAGAGAGTGTAAATTCCATCTTTCCGTTATCATTGCTCAAGTTAGTGAGAAAACATTTTGCCTGGCTAAATATAATTTTTCTGCTTTGTTTTGTTGTTCTCGTTTTCCAGTTGGAGGATATTTGTGAAGTTTAAACCTACTGAAACTCAGAAAAAATATCTTTGCTCCTTCTTTTTGTGGGATGGTATCTGGCAATTAAATATAACTATTTCTTGAGAATGGTCCATTTAAATAGTTTAAGAGAAATTTGTGTTAACCATTTGTGGACAAAAAGTCGTACATCTGTGTGTTTTTGTAGTCATGGCTAGAAATAAGATATATTAATGTATATATCTGTAAGATTGGAGCAGGTTCTCCAGTTACTTTGTTGGACTTTATTGAGTAGTCATATAGAAGATTCATACTGAATATCAAAATCAGCCATAAAATGGGACTGTGGTTGTACCCTTAATTATGGAAAGGATATCCCCTCCAGAGGATCATAATCCGGTTTGAGAAGCAGAAAGGCGGTTACTTCCCTGTGGGAGTCTGGGAGCGATCCTCTCAAAAGCTTGGTGACATAGTCCTGTAAGCCTGATATGATTTCACTTTCAAATGTATTTAAAAATTCTACAGCAAATCCATCGGGGGCGCAGGCTTTCCCGCTTTCAACACAAATACTGTTTCCTTAATTTCATTCTCTGTCCTGGGAATCTGCAACAGTTCTTTCTGCTCTTGTGTCAGTTGTAGCTGCTGTTATTCCACCACTGATGAAAGAATCGGGTTTTAATGTTTGTTCAGAGGTACGTAAGTTGGCATAATAATTGTGAATAACTGTGATTCTCCAGGGTAAAAAGGAGTTTGGCCATAGTATTTTCCGGTTTACTGGGTTAGTTTGGATTATTTTTTCTTTGTTTGTCAAATCAACTAACTTAAGGATACTTAACGAATGGCTACTAAAAATAAAAATTTCTTTCTCAGGTTTTCATAAAGGGACAGAAATATATCTAGAGCTAAATTTGTAGATCTTTCACAAGAGCTATACTCCTGTGCTTTAAATTTGTTGGAAGACAAACCAGTCTTGAGTGAGTAATTGCAGAATCTGATCTTGTCCCAACATTTTTTTAAAAGGATAAATATTTTATTCTGAAAACAAAATATCTGTCAAACTCTGTGACTCGTGGATCCAATCCTCTCATCTACTCTCCCAATACTCCTCCAATGAAAAAAAAACTACTCATAGGAATTATTTATAAGATTTAAAAATTATCACAATATGAAGAATTATTTACCCAATTGTCATTTTCTTTATTATTTTCTTTGAGAAACACTAGACTATTTCTGCACGTTATAAACAAATGTCATCCTTATCCATAAAATCTCTCTGATATGAAAGCAGGCAGAAACTCCAGTTTAAAAAAAAAGTAGAAAAAGTCAGAGAGGAACGTCATGGACATTCAGAAAAAATGGGATTAAGTTCTCAGTGGAGAAAGATAAATACTTTTCATCCTACAAAATCTGTAAAAATTACCAGGGATGTACTAATCTTTGAAAATGCCTATTTATTTCAGTCAATTTTGACTGAATAAATGTCTAGCTTAGACTAGAAACAACTGACCTTCAGACTGACAAAGTTATCACAGTCCCATCCTGAAAATCTTTATGAGATTCACTGTGAATGTCAACTCCTGTCAAGCTTTCCTTGTTCCAACTCTTTTTATTTCCCATTGTTGTCAGGTTTTCAAGACAAGGACTGGTCCATCTCAGTTCTGTGCTAGCTTTATATTTCCCACTGTCAAGTAAGTCAAAGTGCAACTTGCATTTATATGTTTCCAAACCCCTAGGAATAAGTTGATGTACACTTATGTGTTTTCCTTTTCCTAAAGACCTGTAAGCCCCCAACATACTGTCCAGGCAAAGTGCAGAGTGGAAAACAACTTCCTTTATGGTCTGCTGTGACCACTAAGACTATATTTCTGGACAATAACACACAGGTATAAGTTGCTGCTTTGAGCTTTAGTTTTCAGTAAGAAAAGGGGTTTTTATCTACTCCTGTTTTCTGTTTTTTCTTGAGTGCACAATCATAAGTACCCTTCAGTTGTCCAGATTTATGTCATAAGACTCATTGAAAAAATTGCTGATCTAGTGTATTAGGCATAAATCACCTTTTATCCTTTTCCTCCTCAGAAATTGTTTTCTGTTTGCTTACTTAATTGTTTCAGAAGCTACTTATGGACATGATTTAACAGCTATGTCACTGCAAGACTTTCCCTATTTGTTTTGTTGTCTTTACAATTTGCTTCAAATGACGATTTGTTGTCTTGAACATTGCTACCAGCACCAACTTCATTGGTAACTCAGGCTTTCTGATCATAACTGGAGGAAAAAAAATTGATTCTTTTCTACTTCCTTCTTCTCATGTTGATTGTTTTAAAGGTTTAATTGTGGAGACGTATAGTGTTGTCTTTTCCTGCTATGCTTTCTTGTAGAAATCATCTTCTGTTTACTCATTTTGGAGGAAAGAACTGACCTCCTCTTCCTCCTCTACCAAAAGGACAGTGGGAGTCTTTGTTTCATCGTGGGTTTTCCTTTAAGCACTTCGTTTATATTTGGTTTGTCTCTTCCCTAGCACAAGGAAACTCCAACCCTGTGGATGTTTTCACTCGCTCTCCCAGTCCTGCTGCCAAATCTGCTGCTGCTGCTCATCTTCAACTGTTTTGAACAGAACATCTCCTGCAGCACATTGATTAAGTACAGGAAGCATTAGTGACCAGCAGCTCAGGGCATTGGGTTGTTATTGACTCTGACAGACCAATTTGTTTCTCCAATGTTCATTATTCTACAAAAGGGGCACATCAGACAAGGCAATTGAAATGTACAATATTGCCACCTGTCTCTTTTCTGCCTTGATTATGTACAGCCTAGACTTCAGTTCCAAAGTACATTAAGACCTCAGAGATATGAATTGTAAAAATTAAGATAATTAGAATTCCAGACTGGCCCAACTTGGAGCAAAGATAACTAATGCTAGAAGTTCCAAATGAGCACACATATGACGAGTAAATAAATTTAAAATTAGCAAAAGTTTCTATATTTCTTGGAATTATTAGTGTGTGGTCACAGTGACACTTTGTGTTCATTGCTGGGGAATGCACTCTGTTGAAACGCTGCAGTGTGCTGGAGTTAGCATCTATTATCTAATTACATCTAATATCTAACATCTATTATCATTAACAATGAGTGACCTAATGCCTGCAGTGAGAAGACTGCAACCGAATTTTGGTAAGGTCAGGAGCTATTTATGGAGCAGCAGCTACCGGATGTAAAAAGAAAGCCAAGAAGAGAATGACGCAGTTTGAAACATGTACTCACACTAAAACTAAAATATATATACTGACACAGTGCACTGCTTCTTCATTTTTAATGCATGTGCTAACATGTTTGTCCTTTGCCATGGAATGGCACGTGACTTTTCCCCACATTCACCTTCTGTCCTTGCCTGTCAGCAGATATTTGGTCTGCATGTCTCCATTCATAAAACATAGGGACCTACTAACAAGACATTCCTGGGAACAGCAAAGATATTAAATTCCTTAGGAACCGCTCTTGGGTGCAGTCAAGAGTCAAAACATAATGCCATTGACAGATTCTGGTGCTAATTCCCACTGTGATCCATCCATTTCCTTTTAACTATCTATGTAACAGCAGAGAACATACCAGTGTCCAGGAAACTGTCTGTGATTTTATTTAAAACTGGAAAAATTCTCCAGAGAAGTTTTACTTACTTGCTTTCCCCTCTCTAAAATTGCCTACAACAATGATAATTTTTTTCTTATACCACCCTTATGTAATTATTCTTTCCCACTAGAAATAATGTTTGCTTCCTGCCAGTGGCTCTGATTCTCCCCTGCCCTGCCCTGTGCCTCACAGCAGCAAGAAGGGATAGACCTGTCTGCTTAGACTTTCTGCATTGCTCTGGCAATGTGAAGCAGCTGTAAACCCGACAGGGAGCCAACCCCAACAAGCCCAGTCAAATCAAATTTACAGATGTTTTACATCACCCAAACAGTGCAGCGCAGCCAAGGCAAACCTGTGAATCTGGCCCTCCAGATGTGTGTTGGTTTTAAAATTAAAAGTCTCAAAATAAATATATTATTTAGATTGGGTATTCAATAACATTCATTTCATTTCCATAAGTTCTTGCTAGGACCTGCAGGTTCTGACAACAGGTTTGATTTTCTTCCTGATCATTTAAACCTGGGTGCTGCTTTTGATGGATGTGTAACATACATATGGTGAGTCAGGAGCCACGTTTCCCTGCACTTTACAAAACCAAGACAAAAATATAAACACCTTTAGTCTTTTGAAAAAGATGGATGTTAATTTATAGAGTGCCCCTGAGCACAGTAAAGACATGTATGGCAGCATTCTCACCAATCTGAAGGTGATAGCTAAACTTGGCTGGGGCCCTCTGGCTTCTAGTATGATGGGATTTTCTTACTGCACTCCTAGACACTTTGAGTTGGACCACTTCTGCAAAGTGAATTCTTCTGCAAAAATATCAAAGAAACAATCACAGACTCCCTGATGCGTAGAGGAGATTTTCCATAGGTGTAGAGCTGGACTTCCCTGACAGTGAGTGCCCATTCACCAGAGATTTCTTTCCTGAAGATGCAGTGGACTTTCAGACTGCACAACTCAGTGGATACAGTAGTTTTAAAAACTCTGTAGCAGAATACTTCAATTATTTAACACAAGTATTTACTAGGTGAGTTTTTATCAAAGAATTCCTGCCCTGGCTATCTACCAAAATAATCTTATTTAGCACTTTTCCAAGACAGATTATTTTATTAAAATACCTGTAAGCAAAATTTTAACTTACAAAAAATAATTAAGTTGAAAATATACCAACATGCCTATGTGTTCTGGAAGGTGTGTGTGCTTCTCTGGGATATCAAAGATGCCTTTTAAACAGAGAAAAAAGTCTGTACACTTATTCCATTTCCAAAATTCTCACCAAGCTGTGAGTGGATTTGACAGCATTGGATATTATTTTGCATTTTATTGCTTTATAGAGATCTACTTATTGTAGGAGAGATGCAAAGAGCCATTAAAAATATATATTAAATCAATGTGTTTAATCAGTAAAAAAATGATTAGCACAATTATTATTCTTGCTTTTGTTCTAAGCTTCAATAGCACCGTATGTGCTACCCCCAAAGCCCAGATATAAATCTCAGAAATCCTGATGAGTCCAAATCTTCTGTAAGACTAACTTTGCAAAAACAAAAGAGGAACTTTGAGGGGGTTTGTTGCTTAGCTAATGGGGCTTTTTCCTTTTTTGTTTTTTGTAAGAGCCAACTGTGCACCTTTGGTTACAACCTTGGAAGGGCAGAGTGGTGCTCCGTTCGTACCAGCCCGGGCGCAGGCTCAATGCCGTTTCTCCCTGCTGTGCCTATCTGCCTGCAGTGTCAGGAAATTTGCAGGTCTCCCTCTGGTCGTTTTAGAGAGGTTTGGCCCTGTTTCCTCCTTGTGGGATGCAAATAACTCCCGTGGACTTCAGTGAGGGTTATTCATAACCTACAGCAGGGGGTGAGGGCTGTGCTGATCACTCGTAGGGCTGCAGTCCCAGATGTGGACAGCTGCTCTGTGCCACGGCTGCCCCTGCCCACAGGAGCCAGGACCAACATACCAGGAGGAGGAAAGGCCACCCAAACTGGCCTGCACCTATGTAAATTACAGACAGACATCTTGAAAATCAATTGGGAGCTGGGGGCAGCAGAAGGCAAGATAGACTCTTAGCAAAAGCAGCTTTGAGTCAAAACAGACACACGGCATTATCCAATCACTCACATATCAGGTGGCTGGGAGGCTGATTTATCACAGAATGGAGTATTTGAAGATACCCCTATATGGCTGCGTGGAAGGACTGCCAGCCCCAGCTGCTGCTTTAGAGGCTGGCAGTGTGCCATTTAACTCTTGTCAATCAAAGTCCATAAATGGGAGAAGGAGGCGGAGAAGAGAAAGAAAAGGGTAGTGGGAAAAAGAGTAAACCCTGGAGGGAGGGAAGCAGAGATCTGTAGGAATATATGCTATACGGAGTGAATGTGAAAAGGCTAATGTACCACCCAGAGCCTCCCTAGCCTCGCATTAGGCTGCGTTTAAAATTCTTACCCATGCCATATGCACTCCAAAGCAGTGTGGGCTGGTCATTTTTACTGCTGTTGCTCTTAATTTGCTTCAGTTTTTGTTCGTGTGCTGAGTGAATGTAACTGACATAATTTTGATGTTGTTTCAAAAGGGATCATAAAAAGGATCTTTTATTTGAACTCTGCACTCATAATCAGATCTCTGAGGATCTCATACTCCTCATGTCTATGGATACAAATACTTCTGTAAGAAATTGTTATTTTGAAGAGGTATAGGTGTTTTGAATTCTTAGCAAGGTAATGTGAGGGAGAGGTTCGGAGAGGAGNTTTGGTAAATAGGAGTTATTTTTAATATTTTAAATAAGATGACTTCTTGAACATGCCCTGAAACTGTAAATATTAGAGTCTGAAAACAACCTACAATCAGAAAACAAGTAAACAATGGAAAAGATACATCAAGAATGCCTCATTACAAAACATAAAAGATATAGATTATGCTTTTCTCACACACGTGGTAAGTTTTCAGCTGCCTATTTCTCCTAATATAAGCACTGTATTTGTGTACACAGGGAGCACAGGGTGCTATCATCAAATGAGGCTGACCAGAACCACTTCTGAGCAGTTCCTTCAGCTGTCTAACAAAGTCCAAAGCAGACATCTTTATCTTAAAAAAAATCCCGAGGTAAATGCTTCCTCTCGACCTGAAATATAAAAACCTTTCCCACAGGCTCTTGCTGTTCCTTCACATATTGCATTGTAAGCTAGTGCTACAGACAGACCTCTGTATGATCACATTACTAGACTAGACAATAAAACTTTACCAGGGATTTTTGTTATGTCACAGATTTAATGTAGTTTCTGTAATGCTCTCTGTATGTTTCTGTATATGCATATGGGAGTAGACCTCTCTGTACAGAAAATAAGATAAGAAAACACAGTGCGTATGACTCAGAATGGATCAATAAAGTCTTTCTGCCTGTCCTAACAGTTCCATATCTATGGTTTGTATAGGAGAAAATGATGTCACCTCTCTGACATGAGTATGAATTATAACAAGAATATATATGACTATTTCCCTTTTCACCAGTGGGTAATGAGAGCTTGCTTTCCTCCTCCCCCTGCATTAATAGATTCCCAGAAATCCTTAGAGCGACACCATCTGTGGATTGGAGGCAGATGTCAGCACTGAGTTGATGACCTTGCTAAGTTGCTTAGGCCAAGAGGTCAAGTTCTCTTCCCTTTTGCTCATCCTTAGAGCTATTTCTCTATGTGAGTGAGTGCAAAGCATGTTAACGAGGGTAATGTGTACCTGCTGGTTGTGAAACAGCATCATAAGCCACAGTCCTGTCATGAGAAAGAACTGAAAAAGGAGGATGGACTCCTCTTTTCAGGGATGGAAATTCCCTGAAAGTCTTTCCTCATTTTGAGTGTGTCCCTTTCACTGCTCTCGTTGGTGGGAGAGATGACAAGTAATGATATAAGTGATGTGAAGGCAATTGCCTGGGGTATGACAGCTTGAGGGAGGAAAGAGACAAATTCAGCAGCATATCAGTTTATGATTCTTTAAAAGTAATTGCTTTAATCCCTGAACCATAATTTAAAACCTACTAAATTTTACTGTCTTCTGCTCTAGTTTTCCCTTATGACAACAACAACAACAAAAAAGGTCACTCGTTTAAACTAATTTATGTGAGTTCCACCAAAGTATTAGGCCACTCTACTGCCAATAGCACAGGTGAGCAGTGCTGAGTCATGAGACCAAGTGGTATTTGTGTTAAAGAACATGTTAAGCTTCATCACTTTAAACTACAGCATTTAACCAGTTTGTCCTTGGGTGTCCTGCATCAATGCTTTTCAATATGTCCCTTATTTTGACTTTAGCTGAGAAATATATTGTTCTGTATTTACTATAGTTTTAAACATAAACTGCTGTACTATTAATGTGATTCAAAAGAGTCTCTGTAGGAAAAAGAGTAGTACCGGAATTTTTTAGTCCACTTATCTTTCTTCAAAAAACACTGTAATATATACCTTAAGCTAAAATGTAACAATCAAGTGCATAATAACATTTTCAAGAAAATTGTATATAAATGTGCTGGAGCTGAATTCTGCAGAGGCAGCCACCTCCAAAAATTGTAAATAATCACATAAAGACCACAGACAGCACACACTATGTGACTTGGACTATAATCTTTTTACTCTGCCTATTTACAGTGGTTTGTCAAACCCAGCCAATGGTTTCTCAAGCCAACTTACTAAACAAATAATAAACATTTCACCTAACTTATAACATTGCCACATCCTTTAACTGATACAGCTCTATACTTTCTTAAAATGAATGAATTCATATTTCTTGGGTGCTTATATACATTTTTTTTCTGTACTGGAGTAATCCACAGTCCAAGTATCAGACACAAATTATGGATATTCTCCTGTTTGAAATGGTTTCAAAAAACTCAAGATAGTTCTGTGCTCAACTCCTGTTAACAATTTATAATTTTCAAACTTAAACAAACTAGTAAAAAACCTCACAGTTTATCCAGTTTATCTACTTGCTGATCTATTTTTGGTCTTGGATAGTTCATTTTTTTTTGGTGATTTTCAGATCCTGCAAGATGGGAAGTCATGGGGATATTTATAGGAACAGGCCTTCTACAAGTGGAGGGGCATCCAAAGTATTAGTGGATGATTTTCTGCTGTCATGAGAGGAGAAAGCTGTGGCTATTATCCAAAGTGGCATGAGGGTTGATGCATCACACCCACCTGTGATCACCTAGAAGTTGGTGGTTTATGTAGGTAGAAAGAGCAAGCACTCTCTTGGAAGGATTGTTTAGCTCAGCAATGCTAAGTGCTCAGTCAGGGTGGGCTCCCTAGGACACTCCCCTTTGACTAGAAGGGGAGACTTGCTGACTGCTTTAAACTAGATGCCCATGATTAAATCAAAGGTGATCTAGAAACTTCAGATTTGGCTCTAGGAGGTGAGGGGTTGATCTCTGGATCCAGGTTTGGCTTTTAGGAGGTAAGAGGATTCTTGCCCAAATACCCAAGTATAGGTTTTTCACTAAGAATCTTAGAAATGATGGAGGGAACCTCCCTGTGAAACTCCAGTGAAAGTTCACAGTGTGGCTTGGTTCATTAGCTGCTGTGTGTGTTTTCAAACTCAAGACAGGTAAGTGAAAGAAAGGAGAGGAAGCAATAGACATGAGTGCTAAGGACAAGTCTGCTGAAGAGGTGTCTGGATGCCTCCAGATCTACCTGGGGGGTGTTTCAGACCATGCTCTGTCAGAGAGGTAAAGCACATTGCACCTTCTCTCTGGCCTTGCCTGTGGAAAATAGAAGGAGGAAGAGACTGCAGATCCCATTCTCATTCTGATAAAGAGGTGATATGTCTGAATCATTTACTCCTCAAATGCCTGGATGACATCCCAGGACCAATAAAAGATGTGCCTCAACGCCCAAAACTATGACTGCTTGAAAGGGGAAGACATCCTACCATAGGTAAGAAAAGATGGTAATAAGCATGGCTTGTGTCATCCCTCTAGCCCCTTTCTGTATCTCACAGTGATTTTTAGAATAACCTAACAGAATTTGTCTGAATGTTTCTCAACAAAATGAAATTTCATTGACATGTACTGCTGTTCCTGAGCTGAAACATTTGTGGAGATTGCTCTTTGGGAATGAGGTGTTTAAAAGACTTCTTGATTGCATGCTCATTGGCTCCAGATTGTGCAAGCATGAACATGAAAGATAAACTACCCAAATGTAACTTTTAGAAACAGAATTTAATTTAAAATTTCAATTTTGTGAAAACTGTTAAGAAATTTTCAGTTTTATTACAATGCAGAGTGGAACCAGTCTTCAGAAATTTAAACACTGACAGTCTTGACAGTGTCTAAATTATTTTCTAACACTTTAGGTTACACTCTCATTTCCTCACTACAAATTAGTGCTAGGTATCATACAATTACATTTGTAGCTTTAAAACGTAATTACTGGCAAGTGGATCCCAGGTCTTCACAACTGAGTTATTCTGGGTTTCTCCTGACTATTTTTATTTTCCTGCTAATCTTTGAACTTGATCCAGTATTCCTTACTCAGGCTAAACTCCCACTGAAGTCAATTTTGCCTGATCAGGAATTGCAAGATCAGACCCTTTGTCACAGAGAGGGTACATCATCAAATTTCATTTTCTCGCATAAATCAGTGAAGAACTCAGTTAACAAAGCCACGGAATTTCTTCCACTACCCTTTTCTGTAAATCCACCTTGTCCCCTCCTCTTATGGCCCTGTTGGTCTGATACAAGGAGTCAAAAAGTCCACTCCTTCAAAAATACAAGGTTCTGAGGGAAAATATTCCTTATGATTATGTACATTATATGAGACATTAAAAGTCTGGTGTTGTCTTCTTTACAGAATATGGAAAGGAAAATAGGAAATAATACAGTTCAAAGCCATTACTGTGGAAAGAAGTGAAAAGAGGAAATACAACAATGAAAATTTAACCCATTCACATGTTCTTCTTCACTGTACATTGGATTTCAGAGCGTAATGTGCATATAATCAATTTAGACTTGGTTTGCAGTCATATATTCCCTAGTGGAGCCCTAGTATCTTGACCATGAATTTCAAAATAACTACACAAAGTGATGATAAAAAGTAGATTTTTCTACTGGAACTAATGGTGATTCCTTCCGTTGTTTTGCACAGCATATGCTGTTCATAAATAATGTCAGAATTGGGCCAAGTCCCCTTAAGAAAGGTGGTCATTTAATGTAAGTAAATCCACATTAAATATTGAAGATCAGAAAAAAGCTGCCTTTTCAAAGAGGTCACTTTTAAGTGAAGGAAACAACAAAGCATGTGTGCGGATGGCCAGTTCCACACTGGGTGACACAGAGTTAATGGCTCATAGAGAGCATATACATGTTTTTTAAAGATGTTTTATTGCTTACAAAAGGAAGTAGTCTAGAGAGACTGGATACATAAACTGGCTCCAGCCAGCTGCGGCTGTCAGGCTAGGAAGGATCCTGTTCAATTAGTGTTGTAAAATAAAATACTTTGTAAAGGAAATAAACACTATGAGAGCTAAGATTCATGCTTTCAAATATACACAAGGTTTGAATTTTTAATTAGGGCTGCTAATTACAGTCATCAGAAAGCAGAACAGAATAGATTTTACCTTACATTTAGCAGACAAGCCTTCAACCCCAGTGTATTTTTCAATTTCATTAATATTTTATGAAAATGGCCCTTGCAGCTTCAGCCTATTCTGTGCCTCCTACAAAACTGCCCCACATTATGGATGCCAATGCCTTTAAGCCATGTGCATTAGTGAGATGACAAAATGCAAAACAGCATCTTGTCAACCATTGCATCAATTGATTCTATTAGATAGTGTAAAAACAGTTGGGTGTGAGTTATAATTTAGCTGACACTAATGATGAAACAAGACACTGGCTGGGAGCAGACATTAGTTATAAGCCAGAAATTAATGCTTCTAATATTTTTGAACAAATTAACCTTAATGAACTGGCCATGTATATACTGTAGTATATACTGATAAGTCAATTAGTAGAGAAGAGAGGTTATGTATATATAGATATATAGAAAAAAAATGTATGGTTATAGAGAGTTCCAAGCACACAATGCTATTAAGAGCAATTCTGCAGTAAATTCAACTTTTTTACTTTTAAATACATTCTAACTCTAATGTACAAATATCCAGTCTTGTCCATTTCAGTGAAATTTTGTATGCAAACAAATATAAAATTCAGTATGTCATCATACTGATAGATCAGATACAGTATTGATGTGTTCACAGAAATGTCTAAATTTCACTGATATTTTACCATTACAAAGTTTCGGAGCTGATGATCCAATTTCTAACTGCTTTCATAATGTACTAACCAAAATTTACAGTCTATTTCCTTTTTATTCATTACCATTTGTGAGCAAGCTCTGACAGAGATTCTTAGATGTTCTAAATCCAGTCACTGTCTAAAAGGCTGCAGTAGCATTTTAAAAGAATACAGCTAATATGAGACCCTAAATTCTAGGAATTCCATTTACAGGCAGCCTAGAAAACAGAGGCGGTTAATTTATAAGGAAGCACAGAACAAAGGTAAGGCACTTGCCAACAGTAGTTTGTTGGTTTAACTTTGACTTGCTTTCCTGGGAAAGAAGAAAACAGAATTTTCAATGTGAACTGTCAGCCCCACTTATGACAGGGCTTCACTAGTTAGGAATTCAGAGTTCCTCCTCCATTGGCAGAATGATGTAAAGAAAACCACCAAACAAAATTCTTTCAAGTTTCAACTACAACTCTACTTAAATAATTTACTTTTTAGTTTTACTCAGACTATTCTTTTTAAACTTAGTTGACATTTTCGTTGACAAGCACATTTTATTGCACAAGATCAGTAGTGGAATTGGCAGTGAAAAAGAGAGAGAGGGGAAAAAAGCTGGCTCTACTCAATGAGAGAGCTACTATCTTGCCTTTGGGAAAAACAGTGCTGGCAGTGACCCTTTCTGAAGCCAGCAATAAGTGGTAACCCAGTCACTGTAAGTAAAATATTTGATAACTTTGAATGTTTCCTTCTGCTACAAGAAGTAAACTAGAGGCTGTTTAGCTAACACATTTAAATCAAGCCAACAATAAAAATGGAACAAAAAGTTGGGTGTGAGCATAAAGCCTTTAAATTAACCCTTTCGAAAAAAAAATACATTTTTAAATTATTGAAAATCTAAATAAAAAGCCTTCCCTTATGAATTACCGAGTTGTTGCTAAAACTAGTGGAGAGAACAAAAATACATAACTCAGAAAGAAAAAAAGTGGAAATAATATCTCACGTATAGCTTTTTTTCCCCAAGATTTCTGTCTCTCACATTCCAAATGCCTAATAGTACTTAGTGAACAAAAGAGAAGGCAGTCTAAACAAAAGGTATGTTCAAGAAATTTGTAGATATTTGATTTATATACTTAATGAGTGACTAATCCTTCCAAAGTGCCTTATGGAGGACACAGAAAGAGCTACAATAACATCCCAACGAATATTCCATTCAAAGAGGTCTGTTCCAATAAAGCCACACATCAAAGCTGCTCTAGGAGTATTGAAGCTCTCGGCTGTTAGCCACACCACACTCATTTGGGAAAGCATCTTAGAGAGCTGTGTGTAACACTAAGTCAGGAACAGGGATGGGCATGCTTTGTGCCTTGTGTCCAGCTACTTAAATGAAGGCAAATCAATCAGTTTGCTAAACCAGTTTAACAAGAAGTTGCTCTGGGTTTAATCCCAAGAGTTGCAAGGCCACTTCAGGTCCCAATGCCAAATGCTTATGTCATTGATGTCCAAGCAAAAGGTCACTTAGGCTTGATTTTTGACCAGGTGGAGGAATTAGGTCTTAAGCCAGACAACACTTACTGTTCTGTCCTATTTTTCCTATTTCTCCTCTATGGGTAAATACCACCATCATCACCACTTTCCTAAAGATGTTGTATTTTGAGGTAATTTTTCAGGCTGATCTCTGGAAAGAGCTGATGAATTCCTCAAATGAGATCGACATCTGTAGAGAATGTCCATTGTTTAAATCAGTGGGATTTTCACAAAGGAGTTCTTGACCTAACTAGCATAACAATGAAGGAAAATACATTTTGCCTAGTGAGCTCATTTCTGAAAGTTCTGTAAGTAATCTGCTGCAATGAATGTACAGTTCTCATTGCAGATTTTCTTAGATGCTTCTTCCAACATATCTTCCACCGTAACATAGTTGTTGCTACACCTGTGCTGGGAAATACAAGAGCAATGAGGTACAGCTTCAAGCACTGGCCTGTCTTTTGAGTCTCTTGTTTAACCATTAACACTCAGCCTGGCATAGCTTTGCTCTAGGTTGATTAGAGCTGTGCTGAATGATGGCTGGGTGTTGCTCAAGAGACAGAAAGCACTATAGATCTTTCCCAAAAGGGGGTGTGAAGATGGCCTCCATGTTTTGTTGGAAAGTTTAAATAGGTAGATGCAAGTCTTGCCATGACACTTGGCCTCAGATAGAAGGAACAATGCCTGACCTGCCTTATTTAAAAGTATAGGTGCTTAATTTATTTAGCCTCTGTAGCCATTTCTGATACATTCTGCTAATGACCATTGCACTGCACACAGCTGTGGGAGTTAGGAGCAGAAAGGTGTGCTTGATATGAACTTGAGCTGGAGCAAAAGTATAAAAATATAGAGTTGTGGAAACCTAGCTTCTTTGCAGTCTTTTAGGAGGAATCTAAAGCTGTCTCAAAAGTTTGTTCAACATATTTCACTGTTCCTGAAATTTCCCCCTTTAAAGTTTCCATAGAGCTTACAGATGGCCAATACACTTCACGGGACAGAGAGGAGAATTTTGTCCAAAAGAGACTTCCATTTAATTTTCTAATACTGACCAAGCCTATGAGTGTATTCTAAAAATTCACAGAGCTCTTTAGGTTGATTGGATGAAGAAGGCCATGTGGTGCAGGTTGTTTAACTTTCTGTTTTCTGTGCTCTAAACTCTCCAGCTCCTAGTGACCATTTCAAACACCTTACTGAGAAAAAGGTCTTGGTGAGGTAAAAGCAAGGATTTTCTAAGGAAAATATCAAGCTTTCTGGGCATCAAGATTTTGTACCCTACTATCAGCAATTTCTTTCTTCTGTGCACCTTGATTAGAGAAGAACTGCAGCACAAAAAATGAAACCTTAAAGAGACTTGTAAGAGAATGACCCATATGGGGATCAAACCCTTAACCTTTATGTTATTAGCACTATGGTTTAACCAAAATTAAATTCCTCTTTGCAGCAATTTGAACCATGGATCACAATTCTGTCAGCCTGCTATTCAGACATATCTTTAATTCAAAAGTCAACTGGGGACAAAACATTCTGCAGTCCAGCTGTGAACCCCTCACCTGCAAAGATTTACAGACCACAGGAGATGAACAAGTGCTATGTTCCTACTGCATTAAATGTGTCAACACCAATCCAGCTTCTTCCAGTGGTCTGAAAATGAAGTGAGGACTCTAACCCTTCATACCTATCTTCCACAGATTATAGGGGTATTTCTGAGTGGAAGTTCAGCACATTATGTAGACAGAGAAGGGATGCTGTGGTGCCAGCAGAGTGGAGCACTTGTAAAATTGTCTTATCTCAATTTTGTTGATTAGGATTTTACCATGAGAGCAGTCAGAAAAAAAGGTTTTCTGATATTTTAGGTAAGGTTTGATCCCATAGGGTTTTTTTAACTTCATTAGGACCTGCATAAAAATCCATAGCTGTCATGGTCAGTCGAGTTCTTCAGAAGAAGGTGAACCTCCTGACCATCCCTAAAAGTATGGAACAAAGAAGAAATTAATCTCTCCTGATCACTGACAATTAGTCTCAGCACTGTCACTATTGCAGTCTGAATAAAGTGCTAATGTTGATAATCTTCCTTCTGTGAACCCCCAAGTTACCCCAAATGTATCATAGAATCCATGAAGTTCAATGGGACGAATTTTGATTGCCAGATCATGTCAGGTCACAGCTTGACAACAGTTGTTCCCATGTGGAAGGCAACATCTCTATTTGATTCTTTAACATGCCTACATAGATCATTCAAGGTAACATCTGTCAGCCATAGGAGATACTTGGAGTTCAAAACTCTCCCTGGTGTCTGTGGGTGCTGAAGTTACTCAGCTACTGGCTTGATTCCTCTGGGAGGACATTTGGCTGAAATTCCTTTCTAATGCTCTTATAAAAATAGATACGTTCTTTTTCAACTCTGAAATCTTTGCCCAGTAACACCCCATCTTCAGTTTATGTCCTTATCCCTTGTTTGCTGTCTCTTAAATAAATACAAAAAATAAATGCAGACACCAATTTTACCAGAAGAATGCATTCTTTTATAACTGAGTAAGCGTGTATGCCATATAAATGCAATTCAATCTCTCCTTGGGAGTGATTGTGGAATTTTACCACAGATTGTGCTGTATTTATCACACACTCCCAGTTAGGTAGTCTTGGCAAAAATGAAGGCTCTATGCAAGCCAAGGCTAAGCCCTGCGTTTGGGGTGTAGTCCCTTGAGTCCACATGTCACTCCTGTCCATTTCTGACCTGGTGACAGCATAAGGAATTCACAAAGACCCCGTGCTTTGGTGAGACTCAGTCCATCTCTGACTTCATTAATGCATGGGATGAGAATACACACTACATTAAGACCTGTTTATGTGCATCCCAGACCTACTGAACCTATTTAATTTTGCTCTCCCAGGAATGTGCTCTGGGTCAACACACACTTTCACCTGCTAGATACAAATTAGAGCACTGAGAAGATGTATCCAGAAAGAGGACTGGGGGGATGGTGTCCCCAGGCTCCAAACTTAGAAAAAGGCGGAGAAAGCAGCTGGGAATTTGCAGAAATACACACAAGTTTGAAGTGAGAGAAGCAAGCATAAGATTAGGAAAGGAAGGGAAAACTGCTTGAATATCTACAGATCTCTATGCTGCAAAAGCTAGAGGTTGTTAACTAGGCTGGAGACAGTCCCATTACCAGGCTCCACCCTGACAAGTTAATGCTGTAGGTGTCTTGCTCACTTATTTCCGTGTGGATTAAGAAATAATTACAGCCAACGCTAACGCTACAGTAACGCTAACCCTTTCTTGAACACTTCTCCATGTTTTACAGTATCTTTCCACCAAACCACACCATATGCAGTATGCCACTGCTATTTGCATTTTTAAGCATTTCAGAATCTACACTGAGATAATATCTTGCTGAAGACAATGTGTGGATCAACAAAGGCAAAAAGGTGGGAAAAGAGGGACTATCTGTACTTCCCTAGTTTGTGACACTGCTTGGGCAAGGACCAGAAGTTCAGGCTCTGAGTTCCACTTAGAGGCAATAGGAATTTAAATGAATAAAGGGAGCTCACTGTATATAGTCAGGTATATCTAAAAGTGATTCTATTGCCCTGTTGTTTGCTTAGACAGAACTTTTATCAGCTTTACTTGGAGGTTTCTCTGTGCAAAGTACAGGACATAAAGTAAGGACTGCAGCAACAGATACTGCATATGCTTTGATTTATGGAACCCACATCTGACTGAAAAATGCATAACTCTCTCCTGCATTACATAAAAACAAAGGATGTAAGAGTCCAGCTGAAGAGCCAGAAATTCTTGCATAACCAAGGAACAAAGAGTTATGGTCCTAACATAGCAAATTGCCATTAACCTCAGCCAGAATTTTGCCTAAGATCTGAATAGGGGCTAAGAAAACTGCAGGCTTTAGCTCTGTGTGCACAAGGGGCTAAGACTGCTGTTTTCATGTAGGCATGACTGAGTTGTGCTTCAGAAGCACATTTCATCATATGCATGCAGAAACACTGACCTTTCAGACCTATGAAACTTACATCCTAGTAAACATTTCGCTCAGCAAGGAGGAAAACACAAGCCAAGAAATTCATTTAAGGGGAAAAATCCAATAAAAAGAAAGAAAAAAAAACACCCAAAGAATGTTGTATTTTTTCATATAATCACTAGAAGAATCATTTTATGGTGTTTCCCGTGTAATTACTGCCAGACCTGTTTAGCAAATGTGAAATACTCATTAGCAATTACTTAACTATACATATATTAAAGCTTAATTAGTAAATAAATTAAGCATATAATTAATTGCTTTAATCAGTAGGCTTTTAATATTGTAATTATCACTTGATACATTAAGGGCATGTTAAGAATACTTTTCTCAAAAAAATACATTGTTAATTAATCATTAAAACTTATCTTACTACATGCTCATTAATGATTTATTACAGATACTGGGCCAAATTCTTCTCTCAATTACAGAAGAGCTAACTCTGTTGAAACCAATAGAGCTTCACTTGCATAAATTAAAGGAGAATTTGGTCCTGCTAATTGAACGTAAAGAGTTTGTCAGAGCATACCACCATAGATGGAAATCTGTAATGCCTTGCTCACTTTAACTCAAGAGGGGCCAACTGCCTTTCTTTCAGGCTCCTTTGCTAGGGGCAAGTGTTTTCCTTCTGTAGCCTGAGCTCAAAGGCAATAAGTTGGGCTCAATTTCTAGCCCTGCCGTTACCTCTGAATTCCAGACCAGTGTGTGGACAAGAGAGTTGCCCAGATGCTCTTTAAAGAGACAACTGCTTGCTTCCAGGGACAAGCTCACCCCTTTTTCTCCCAACACCTAAATGGAGCCTGAAGAATCAGGCTCTAAGAGTGTTAAATTGAATGGTGACTGTAAGACTCAGAGGTCAAAGGACAGTTAATGAAAACCAAACACAAACTCTAGCCACATTTTTCTTATCCTAGATATGGTTTTTCTATCTCAAATTTATAATCTCCCAAAGAAGGGAGTTTTTTTCTTGGAACTTGATATAAATAAAGTAACTGCCATAATGGGCCAAATGGCCTTAGTTAAGCTTTTTTAAATAAAAGTCTTCATACATAAACAGTCACATAATGAATTGTTGCAGAGAAGGCAGGATGAGGATGGGGAAGGAACAACTAAATTTTGAGCAAGGGATATCTATTCATAGATGTAGAGCACAATTGCTGAAGCCTTTGCAATATCAATGTGAAGCCTTCTATGGGTTTCCCTCCACAGTCTCAGTGGGACTCTCCCAGGCCCAGCCTGTTTGCATGGAGGTAAAGTCTTGGTTGCATAAATGTAAATGTAGAGTAAATTAAGAAATTGAGATTTAATGACAATGGGCTTGCGGGCTTTGGAATCTGGATGTGCTTATGCAGCTTACTATTTGCACATACACTTATCTCCACCAAGGCTTCAAACCCTGATGAAAGGAGCCATTTTTCTGCTTTGGTGAAAGAAATACCTGTTGTAAGTACGTGAAACTTAAACAGCATTTAGTACTTGCCAGGAGGTACCTTATGGGACCAGTCCAAGGTTTGTGTTAAAAACCTGATATTCTCAATTTATTACTGGGTTTTGGGAGGGGTCCCAATACAGCTTTCAGAAAAACACACTAAAATCTTCATTTCTTCAGTAAGATAGCAAAGAAATAAATGCATTAATGCATACATAATCATATTCAATCTCAGTCTTTAAGAGACTATTCCAGATAGGAGAACAAGAAGAAAATATTTAATTTTAAATGGTTTACGATTAAGCAAACCTTTCTTCAAAATAATTTACAGCAGCCTGTTTCAGCACTTTAGCACACTACAACCTATTATTCAGGACTGCAGGGTGAATAAAAGAAAATCCCTACCTTAGAACCATCCGTGAGTTTTGAAACCATGATCAGTCCTAAGAAAAAAGTCTTCCCTCAAGTCCCTTTTCCTGAGGCTAAGAAAAGTCACTTGGAAAAAAGAACAGATTGTGGAAGCAACCTTCAGCGGTCACGTTACACTGGACCAATCTGTGATGGTAACAGCTACTACAGTCTTGTAGAGTCACTATGTAACTCTAAATATTTGTGCTTTGTGGAGAACCTTTCCCAAGAAGAAAAGACAATGAGCATAGTGAATCCTGCTTACAAACCCTTTCCTAAGCTTAGAGGCCAGATCTAAACAAGGTTTAGACATCTGCTAAGGGAATTCTAGGGCAGGATGTGCTCACAGGGCTTTTGGCAATGGGAGTTATGTTATCCAAGGGATGAAGAGGAGGCTTCTCACTTCTGTGGTGCTCTCCATAGGTTTTAGAGACTTAAGCTTGGATGACAAAATGGCTAAAGCTACCCAGGTCCCCCACCACAATGGGGAAGCTTCAAAGTCAGAAAGGAAGCCTCTTCAAGTTTCATTGCATCAGTCAAACAAAACAAAAACGAAAGACAGGTGCATGATGAAAATAAGTTTATGAACAATTATGGTGCAAATTTAAGATTTAAAAAGTACAAAATCCTTGTTGCTAAAGAATTCCTTTCTTTGTATGTCCAATGAACTATTCCTGTGACAACTTCTTTGTTACAAAATAACAGTGCTTTTTCTTATCCTGCAGGGACTAATCTCATTCTTATGTGAGGCATGTAGACAGTGGCAACTTGGCAGAACATATGTAAAGAGAAATGGTTCACTTATCTTCAAATTTATGTTAAAAGATATTTGGTTCTGACAGAAGCAAAAGCATTATAAAGGCTTCTTTTTCTTTAAGAAAAAAAAAAGGAAGTATACAATATTTGACACAGTAAACAAGACATTATAGGCACAAGTTTTTGGTACTACAAACTACGTGCTCATGTGCTTGACCACCATTATTCAAGAGGATTTTAACGACATTGTGAAAACACTCCTGTAAGAAATTCAGCTTGATTGTTCTAATAGCATTTCTTCATATTGATTATTGTCGCCCTGGTTTTACAGGGCCCCATAAGTTGTAACACTGTAGCTGTAGTTTCCCATGCTTGTTCTGTAAACATGGTCCTTGTTTTTCTAAACCGGCCGGGATTGTTTTGCACTTGTGGAATTGTTTTTCATTCCTTTCCCTGGGGTGGAGAAAGATGATTGACCATGTCTTTGTCCTGTAAACTTTCAGGGGTGTTGACCCCTTTCACCAATCTTTGACTGTCCTTAGAACCCTATAAAAATAGGTAAATAAAGAAGGGCAGGGCTTTTGGTCGGTCCTGCCTGGTGAAACCACTGCTGCTCTGTGACCCGCGTGTTTCTTCTGTTGCTAACTAACCAACAGATTATGAGTCTGAATGTAGACATTATTCACTGTAGAAATCATTCTTCTTAACAGCAAAATAAATATGATAGAAACATGCTTGCAATCTCCTTAAAACAAACAAATAACCAGTATTGGCTTGCGTCTTCACAGACAAAGGTGATAATTGTTTTTCTGTTATAACTACAATTTTTTAATAAATTTATGCCAACGTCATGGAGAAAGGTTACCCTGGTTTAAATTAATTTAGCTAAACTGATTCTGATTCTTAATAGAAACTTAAGCTGGATTCATACATGTGTATGAATGTATTTATTACTTCAACTTAAAGCAGTATATCATTAGTGACCAAAATCAAAGTAAGCAAGAGTTAAATCAGTGTAAAATGTTCCTGATTAGGATGTGCCTCAATTAAATTTTATGATATAAAGTAATTTCAATTAAGCACATGCAGCTTTTTTTCAATGCTCAAAAGGTCTATAGAGATACTTAAGTAAATCAATATTTTCTGAATT
>VZTZ01000041.1:0-20576 GCA_013400955.1 Drymodes brunneopygia
AAGAAAGGCAAGTGCCTCACAAAATACTTAAACACCAGTTTTGCCAGAGTTGTCCTCCTGAATGGAGCTGTTAGAAAATTCTTACCTTAATTTCAGTACTTGAGCTCATCATTCCCTATAATTCTTACTCACCGAGTTAGCTGAATGCATCTGCACAAGCATCTGTGTGTTGTCACTTTGCATTCTACTTGTATTCTATAAAAATTGTTTTTGCTTTGCTTTGCATGATATGGAGCCACATTCAAGTACAAAATTCTGTGTCTTATTTCATCATCTGTAGTTAAACACATATTTATAAGCACAAAAGGAAGACAGAAATATTTTGCTCACATTTTAATACATACAGTCAATTCCCAATCTTTACCTACAGCAAGCAGAATAATATTGTCAACATTACTTCATTGTAGATCTTAAAGAAAACCATTTATGCAAAAGTTAGGAAAAATCAGGAACTGCTTATTTTTTTTTTTAAGTACATATTGTATTTCTACAATTACAAGAGCAATTGTACATCTATATATCCCCTTTCAAATTTGAATTACTGTGTATGTGAGCCATTTCTCATCCTCTTGATGCAGAACAGTGCTGATAATACTAATAAAGAAATTGAGGCATGTACAGATTTAGGGCTAGCTTTTCAAAAGAGCACAGCACTCCAACTGAAGCCAGATTTCAAAAGATCTCTGATCCTATTTAGCAACAAAATAAATAGCCAGATTTTCAAAAGATTTCAGCACTTTGGTAATCTGATCATAAGAAGCAGCTGCTGAGCACATTTGCAAAGCCAGTAGTGACTTTTTCAATATTCCATGAGAAGTATGTGTTAGAGCAGGGAATAGAGCCCTCTTCCCATGTCCTGAGACCAAGAGTCCAGTTCTTAAGCAATAACACTATCTGCATGTCCTTTACAAGAATGCTATATTTAATGAAAAGAAATTTAACCCGTTTAGAAATTGAACCCACATCTGTGAGAAGATATTTTTCAGAATAACATGAAGATTTGTCCTCAGGATACGNAAACACTATCTTTACTTCTATATATCAGCTGTTTCTGCTTATTTTGTGTATCAGTGCTGTTATTTAGTCTTCTTGTCCTGCTTTTTATAACTTCTGTCTCTCTGACCTTTTCTTTTCTCTGCTATTCTTTTGCTCCAACATCCTATCCTGAAGATTTAAAGGGCAAGTTTTCTTTTACTAATGTTACTAAGGAGCTGAGAGGAGAATTAGCAGCTCACCTAATCTCATCATACATTTGGCTTTGTATGGTTTCTTCAACATTCTCATGGAGCTTCTTGATTCTCCAACCAACTCATTAGACATGAAGGAACTGTATTTTACATACAGGCAGCTGTGTTGAGAGGCCATTTGCTATGTATTTACTCACTCATCACTAACTTGGAGTCAGCCCACCAGATGTTGCTTGGGTAGAAGCATCTGGCAAAGTCAGTGCTCAATCAGCTTTACACTGTGTACTTCTTGGCAGTTTTGGTGTATTTTGGTCTCCAGCAGTGGTTATGCCAGACAGTGAATGTGGCATGGGATGATCTGTGAAGATGTCCACATCTGCCTTGAGAGGGTTCTCATTTTACCAGTCAAACAGGAAGGTGAATTTTGGAGACAGTGTTTGTTCAATCTGAACTGAACTGCACGCAAAGGGTGAATGTGCTGGCCATGGGTGATTGGTCCTGGAAGTGCAGAGTGCTCGTAGAGCTGTTGTGTTGAGGTTCAATGTTGAGCAGCTCATGAGGTACAATGATAAGCATCCAGGCTGACTTCTTGCAGACCTGAGACAGAACCTCATCCAGTATTTTCTGCATCTGCTCGAGACACAGGCTTATCTCTTTGGAAAGTATCTAATGTTGATGTAAAGCATTTAAATGATAAAGAATCAACTACATCCCTGGACAGATTGTTCCAATGGTTAATTACTGTCACTGTGAAAAAAGTGTGCCTCATTTGTAGTCCTGTTTCAGCTTCAGCATCCCAACACTGGATCTTGTTATGCCTTTTTCACTAGATTAATGAGCTGCCTACTGTCAGAAATCTCTTCCACATGTAGGTATTGTGATCCTCTTAACCTTCTTTTCAGTAACTAAATAAATTGAGCTTTCTTAGTCTTTCACTATAGGGAATGACTTTTAGAAGTCTAATCACTCTTGTAGCTCTTACTTGAGTCCTATCCAATTTTCTAACATATTTTGAGAATGGAGGAAACCACAGATGAACAGATACTTCAGTAACAGTATCATAAAAGCCTAAAGTAAAATTTGCAGTAGCTATTCCAATGTGACATTCTTTGGTTTAACTCAGAGACATATATTTGATACACATTTTCATGTAATATGGACATGTCATTTTTGTAGGTTTTTTTATGTTGGGAATTAAAATGAATGTCTGTCTCATTATGATGTGGTTCTGGATTCCTTTTGCTGATAAGGATTGAACAATGTCAAGAGGTAAATTCTCACAAATAATTGCAAACCCTGAAGGTTACCCTTGATTTTATATTTTGTTTCAATGGCATAATTCTTTCAGCAGGAATAGGTTATGATAGAAAGAACTGAACATATAGAATAGGCACTACAAAGTGAGACTGGGGAAGTAATCTGGGGCAAGTGGCTTTCACAGTGAGGATATTGAATGGGCCAGGATAGTACAAGTGCAATATTATCTTACCCACGGAATTCAGAAGATTTCTGGGAAAAAAAATCTGTTCATAGTTGTCTGAAAAGTTCCTTATGACACCTTCCAGTCTGATACCTGTCTTATTCAGACAACTTGCATTGTCATGTTGAGTATCAAGTTATATCTGGACAAGGGAAACCACAGCACAGCCAGACTGAGTGAGCTTAGAAGATCCTTCCTAAGCACACAAAAATGGTTCCCTTCAACCCAGACCTGCCTCAGAGGCACCTCTACAATCCTCATACGGTGGCGCACAGAAATTAGGGATCTGTGAGGAAAAGTAAGTTACTTTCTAAGAAAGCATATTAACTGAAGCCAGAATTTGTGTGGAAATAGGAAGAAAATAATTCTTCCTGAATTCAGACTTCCCCTCGTTCAAAATTAGAGTTAAGTAAACTCAGACTATCTGCATGATTAGAGCTCAGCTGTCTCTAGTATTTCCAAGTACTGAAAAGAGATGAGACATCTTCAAAAACAGCAACAACAACAACAAAAAGACTGCTTCAGAGTCAGGTCGTTTCTTCAGAAGTGGAAAGAAAGCCACAGACTTTGCCAGTAACTTCCTTCAGCTGTGTTCTCAACAGTAAATTCTGTAAGTAACAGACAAAGGTTTCAAGCTCTCAACCATTTACCACTGTGAATCCTTCTGGGAGACAGATATTTTACTTTCTTTTTAATCCCATATAAAAGCAGTCTCCTCAGACTTCTGGGTCAATTCCTTTAACTTTCAAAAATGCAGCTGCACTCAGTTAACTTTCCTAGCCCAGCCAGCAATTTTTGGTCAGCACAGAGGAACCTGTGCTTCAGTCCTCACTTCAGAGTCCTGGGATTTCATCTGTCCTCAAAAATTTGGAGTGATTTCAGAACTTAGGTCTTGCTTCTCTTGTTTGTGAAGTGAGTAAGAAAAGAGAAGTCTTGCATATGTAACGGCTAACTCGCCATTTCTCTGCTGGGAGGATGTTGAGTGTAGGCTTATGAGCAGACAAGAGACCATTGACTCTCTAGCTCACTTTCTTCCCTCATCTCATATTACCCAAAGGACAATTTTTCCATTGTCTGTGCCCATATTTTCTCTTATGTCTTCCCCAAAGCTAAATACTAGGGTTGTGCAGTTCAGAACACTAGTCAGCATTTAAGAATGCTTTGGCATCTTTGCACAAACTGTTAGCTATGAGTTACCTGATAATAAATAGTATATTTATCCAAGGATAAATAGGATAAGTGCATTCATTTGCACAAGTTCTCTATGAAATTATTAAAAGATTCTTTCTTTAAAGGAAAGTCTGAATATTAATATGTAATACTTGAGAGGAAAGTAAGTCAGGTTACAGTTTATTTCTGCTATTAATGGAGTTCTTTGTGTATATATAAATGTGTTTTACTAAGTTACAATAGAGGAAAAAGAAAGTTGAAATAATCTGGATCCATCTGCTGTATATTTTGTGCTTCTAACAATTTCAATTTAATGTCTCCATTTAGTTTCATACTGATCATTTATACTGACAAAATGAAGGAAAACAAGGAACCTGTCATCAATCATTCATTTAATCAACTAGCAAAAAATAGATAAATAAACATACTGAGTTAATTATTTTTCTGTATGTAATGATTGACAATAATCTTAATTTATTCCCCTTTTAACCTTTTACTGTCAGTATAGTTGGGATTAATAGGTAATGACAAAATGAGAAGAAATAAATTTCTGATAGCCACTGAATGTTGCTGACATTGGAGTGTTTTCCCCTGAAACTTCTCCCTGAAGATGTATCAGATCTCTGTCATGTGTTATTTTTCACACTTTTTTGTACCATGTTTCATGCCATTTTGGTGATTGCTATTAGTTTACAGGCATATGGTCAGGAATATTTTATGAATGAAGAGTTTTCTGGAATGTACAATATTACTTCTTCACATTTATATGAGAATTGTAATTTGAAGCTCTCAAAATACTTTGCACATGTTATTCCAGAGTGTATTCAAATGCTAGCAAAAAGGAGTGCTACATCTAATAACTTATGTTATCTGCTCCATCCGTCAGACAGTATTTCTTTACTATTGAATCATCTATTCCCCCTTTGCACTTTTTTACTGGATCCATCTAAGTGAAGAGGGTATTTTCAGGCAGAATTCCCAAAGCAGCTCTCCATGTTTGTAGTGCAGGAGGACTAGCTCAACTTCCTCTCTCAGCTTTGTGCCACAAAATTGTCTCCCCACCTGTAAACAGGCATCTAAATAGACTCCAGTCAATCAGGAACTCCAGCTTCTAAAATATTTTTCTGTAGTGATATTCCCATACATTAGTAATAGTTGTTCTGAACAACACATGAAGAGAATATTTCGCAGTTTTTTTAAATACTGTGTAGTATGTCATTCAAATAAGTGGAAGGCATAGAGTAGGATGTGCTTTTCATCCAGTTTGAATGGTGTATCAATGCACACAATACTTCAGTTCTGTTAGAAATAACCAGGTTTTATTCAGGTGTGTTTCCTGCAGTTTCAATAAAAGTGTTGTTGCGTATTTCAGAGATGAGAAAGCTCTATATGTGGATCTATGTGTTTTGATAATGAAGGCCAAAACCTCTGAGGCACAGTTACATGAATTTTCATTTCACAGATTTTGTGTTTGGATTCCTGAGTTGAGTTTTTTTTTTGTTTTCTTTTGTTTTTCCCTGAAAGAATGATCTAGTTACATATAGTCAGTCCCCAAAATGGCTTTTTTCAGAGGTTCAAAAGCAGAAATTATTTCTTCTACTCAAAAAATATGTGCATTCTGGGTTTTTTTAAGGAACAAAGGGAAACAGAGGTGGTAAAGATATTTGCCCATACAAGAAGGAAAAATAGGAAAGAAAAGAATCCCAAAGACTCCAAAACAAACAGAAAAAATTCTGAAAAAGTGAAAGCCAGTTATTGATGTGGTGTGTAGGCATCAGTCTTTCAAAGGCACACTTCATACTTGTGTCAGAAATTTCCTGACTGACCTGCATCCCTGGGGACAGACACCCTTGCTGCTGCATGGCCTTGAGGGACCCTGTGGTTCTGCTGGAGTGCAGCTGGTGAGGCAGAGGCTGGAGCTGGGCTGTGGTAGGGTGTGCAGCCCCCAGAGAGCTTTGGGCTGTGTTCATGGCACAGCTGGGCTGGTGACCCTGTGCAGGGGCATCCCACACCCTGCCTGCAGCACGAGTAAAGTTGAGAGGCCCCTGATGGCAGTATGTGGGCTCTAAATGCTCCGAGGCATGGGGGTGTGGAGCAGGCTGTGACTGTTAATCTGTAGGGTAAGAGCAGTTCTATGTTCTGCAGGAGCATTAAGTATCCACTGTGGTGGCTGCCTGAGTCCTGACTCTGAGGTGTCGCCCTGGTTTTACNTCTGAGTCTTGACTCTGAGGAGCTCATCTCTGTAGATAACTAGAAACAGAGCATCTGGTAGGTTTTTTTGAGGGTTTGTTGAAGGGACTAAAAATTTTACTCTTTGGGAAAACAATGAATTTTCTGACTTGGGTCATAATGAATGCTATATATTCACTGAGAAGTATTCTAAATCAAGATTTTATTTTCAATTAAAAAAGTAGCAAAAAAGGTTTAGAATTATTTTCCCACTTGGAAAAAAATGTAAGACTTCAGCTGTGTCACAAAACACAAAATAGCAGACACTGCTGCAAAAATCCTTGAAAGCAGTTTGCCTAAATTTTTCCTCTACAGCAGCATATCAGCTCTGTCCCTTCCCTGGGCTGAGCNACCAGCTGTGCAACACTGAGGATCTCATCTCTGTAGATAACTGGAGACAGAGCACCTGGTAGGTTTTTTTCAGGGTTTGTTGAAGGGACTACAAATTTTACTCTTTGGGAAAACAATGAAGTTTCTGACTTGGGTCATAATTAATGCTATATATTCACTGAGAAGAATTCTAAATCAAGATTTTTTTTTCAATAAAAAAAGTAGCAAAAAAGGTTTAGAATTATTTTCCCACTTGGAAAAAAATGTAAGACTTCAGCTGTGTCACAAAACATAAAATAGCAGACACTGCTGCAAAAATCCTTGAAAGCAGTTTGCCTAAATTTTTCCTCTACAGCAGCATATCAGCTCTATCCCTTCCCTGGGCTGAGCACAGTCTAGCCCATTGTGTGTAAGAGCTTTATGTTTATTAGCAGCTGTTTTCTCCTAGCTAAGCTTGACAAAGGGTAGGGGATAAGATTAAAAAGACTTTATTACTTTCCTTTCGGGTAGGAAGGAAGGAATGGCAAATGTGAGTCATCCCATTGCTGGTGTCCAGTTCATGCTGGTGCCCCCTGGTCCCACCCTTGCTGAGGGAAGATGGTTCCCCTCAGAGCACAGCTCTGCTCTGCGGATTGGCATCCCTGGGAGCTGACTGACACTGGGCAGAACCTCTTGTGGGACTTTCTGCTCTCCATGCTCATTTTTTTGTAAACCATACATGTGCTAGAGAATATAGTGCTTCTTGCTCACTGGAGAAATAGCCATTTTTTTTTTAGGGGAAAAGATAAATTTTTCAGTCTTATTTGACTATTACATTTCTAGTCTTCAAAAAATCATAATTGATACAATATTTCAAATTAGGCATTTTAAAAATGAATATAATATTTTTAAAACAGTAACATAAGAATTCTAGTCAATCTCTAATTTTGCTGGGGTATTAGGAGGTTTAAGGAGCTTTCCTTAAGGAAAACTGCTGGTTTTAAGCAGATATTATACTGAAACCCATTTGTATTTTTAGGATTCATGAAATTAACTGGTCAATGATGGCAAATATTTTGGAGTATCATATCCAAATGTACTCTATTGATAGGTAATTCTTGGTTAGATGACTTTGCAGATAGTTACCAGTCTACCAATTCTTCTATCAATAGTGATCAAACTACACTATTAGGAATGCTGAATTCAACTGTTTTTCAGCTCAGTATATGTCTTTAAACAAAATTTGATTTTTTTTCCCATGTTTGGAACAGATATTGTTATCAGTAATAATCTGAAATATTTAATGGAAATTCTTTTGTTTCCAATTAAGATTTTTCAGAATTTCCTGTCTTATATAGCATTTATTAAGTGCTTTAAATAAATTTTTCTTTGTATTTTACTGTGTAGCTTATGTACTCAAAGCATCACCTAAGTACCAATAACACATTCTTGACTGAATAATGATGTATGTTGAATGTTACTTTTTTTGTCTTATAAATGGATGGCAATTTACACAGCTGTGGATGTGGGATGTTTCAATCCCAGACCATGTTGTAAGAAAAATTGAATGACAGTGAGCAAAACAGCAGTAATTATAAAACTAATTACTAAATGCTGATGATGCCCATAGGCTTTGCATAACTAAAATTAGAAAAGGAAATTGCTTTCGGCTTCAGAGAGGCAACATGCTAGTTATTTCACTGTTTCAGTCAAAATGGAACATGGTGTATAAAGTTCAATCACAAAAAAACCCCACATTAGTTTATGCACATATTTTTCATACTAAAATGTTAAAGAATTCAGCCTTTTTGTCTTTTAATACAAACACATCTGTAAAATAAATCAAGAAAAGTGACATGAAACTACTTGTTGGACTTTTTTCTATATCATTTTACAAGGCAAGGCCTATTTTACCATGGAATGATTTTAGCTTAATGTTTATAAAAAACATACATTAATATAAAAAAAGGAAGGGTTTCCTATCACGTAGACCCAAATGAATTAAATGTTTGGGATAAAAACCAGGAGACTGGATTTCAAAATTCCCTCAGATGATTTCCAGCTCCTATTATATGTATCCTTTGGGTACATATAAATATATGTGTATGTATGGCGACCGTATTAATGTCTTACACTTATATGTGTTTTCCCAGGGACAGAATTGCTAGAATGACTCATTTGAATATAGTATATTTTTATACTTTTTGTTCATGCCTATGTTACATGTACATTGATGCATACACACAGACATAAAGTACCTAAATGACACACATGTATTTTATAGACAAATTTAATTTTCCTTATATAGGAATGCAAAATATATTTCAGAGTGGTGGGGTTTTTTAATGCTGCCTTTATGCTTAATCCTGCAGAATATGAGAATATCATGCATTCTAAGCATATTTCTTTAAAAAATTATTTTTATAAAAATGGATTAAAAGGTCCATGATTGCAGCTTATAAAACTCAGTTTAACAATTAGAACTTATGCTGTTATTTCATAGAAAATTACATAGACATTATGGGATTTATCCTTTGAATTTAAGGTTGAGATTTGTTTTGGTTTTTTAAAATTCTTGATTTTTCTTTCACTTTTTTTTTATCTGTTCTGGGAAATATCTATTCTTGTCCTTTGTGAGCAACAAATATATAGCAACTTCTCAAAGGCTTGAAGGAAATGCTCATTGGATTCTCTTGCATCACTATACATCGAATACAAACCACTGAGTCTGTTTTTTTATCTTTCAAATTGTTGAAATACACCTAGAATTAGTACTGTTGATAATGAATCTAGACATGAAACATACATTCTGTATAATTTTCTGTAATCTGTAGAATTTTCAAGATTGCATATCCTATTAAATTTTCTAGGGTTTGATAAATAAACTAGAAGCATTAGGATTCTATTTAAACATTTATAGGAAAGCATATCTTAAGTGTAGTAGAGTTGTAAAATACATTTCCATGTATAAACATTATGGTAAAGTAAGAGTTTTTTGGTTAAGTAGACCACTGAGTAATTTTTGATTTTGTATGTCCTACTAAATTTGTACTACAGCAGATGAAGTAGATGGGTCGCATGTTACCATAGAGAATAAAAAGAGAGTGTCTGCTATATCCAGTTTTCTGAAATCAAACTGCACAATTCTCACTTCAATAAAGTCCCCCCATTTAAAGGCAAGTTTCTGCTCAGTTGTTCAGAGCAGATTTTACCTAATCTCATGCACTGTTTATAACATACACAGTTCCAGCATAGGTTTGTAAAAAAGATTCAAAATAGTCTTGAAGATATAAAGAATTAAAATTTCTCTCCATTCTTGTGGATTTTGGCATTAACAGCAGCAGCATTATTTGTAATAATATTTCTCAATTTCATTTCCAATTCTGCTATAAACATTAAGTGATGCTGGTGAATGGAATTGCCTTCAAGAAGTACTTGAAAAAGCAAGTAAGAAATGCTTCCTATGAGGATGAAACCACTTTCTCAAAGGTTTCTGTCATGTTACACTTTAGCAATCTTTCTGTTGTATGGAAAGAAACAATTTATTGTCAGTACTTGAGGGATAGAGAATGTCTGATTGACTGCCACCCTAGCTTGTTGTTTTTAACATAAACATTACAGCTGTGTTTGCTTTGAAATATTTGGCCATTATCCAGTAAATCTGTGCTGGAACACTAAATTATCACCTTATGCCCTCCTCCATCATAAGAAAGTGCTTTTGTCAATAAAGTATTATTGTTTTCTTTTCCTACTTTTTATTTCTGCATATTCAGGAACTTTGTTTTGTTTTGTTTTTAAAAATCAGACATTATGTAAAAGCTTCTAGCTAGTGAATTTCCTGAGTGGGTAACCTAGCAAGCATGCGGAAATAAGATGAAAGTACATAGGCTAAATTGAAAAAATTATACTTGTCCCTAATTTTTGTGAATGTTTCCAAAATCTCTCAGATTTTTAAGGATTTGATTTATCTGGCTCTTCCATCATTTTTTTGACAACTATGAAGAGAGGTATATCTTTGTCATCATCTTCCTCTTTCACAGATTTCACATTGTATCATGTAAGCATTTCATACAAGCAGAAGGCAATTAAAATGGACAAAAATGGCAAACCCAGCATAATCCTAGTTTTCACAGTGTTAGTAAGTAGGCAAGAGTTACAGAACTCATCCTAAGTTATTTTTCTGTTTCTTTCTTCACAAATATTTCAAATTTATCTTCTTACCTCAGGATAGTCAGTCTTTGATGCAGAAAAAATGGGGCTAGTAACGTCTCTTCTTCATTAATGCTGTTATCTGAAATTCAGCAAACAGTGCAGTGCACAAGGCGAGTTGTTTTTCCTGTGTATATCTGTGAGGACAGAGGAATTACCTTGTCTTCTACCTTTCTCTCCATGTTCTCAAAGATTTCCCCCCCATATGATAACTGCTTTTTCTAAAGTTGAAGACTTTTTACAGGTAGTTTTTAAAAATCTTTCTACTTTTCATTACTCCTTTTTGATTTTTGAAGGACTTTCCAGTATTACAAGTAACATCTCAAATCTGAGTTAAGAAAAAGATTGAAATGTATTTAGTCATGTAATCAGTTCCATGGATTTAAACTAGATAATTCATTTGGTTTGAGTTAATCTATTTCAGTCTTGCTGAACTTGAGTCATAACAAAAAAGGCAGAGTGGATCTAATATTAGGACAAGAATTACCTTCCCCAGCTTATTATCTTTTCTGTCTTTCTTTGTGTTTGTAATCCTTTATCAATTTATCAGTCTGTATGACAGGCTTATATCTTAGACAATTTGTATTCTGTTTTTCAAGTCTCTTTTTGTGAAATGCTAGATCTGTTGATTTCCTGAAGCCTGTTCTGTATTACTTTTATTGCCTTCTCTACACAGTGTTTTAAAGAACTTACAAGATTGATTTTAACCACATGAATTAGATTGCAGAATTTGGTTTGAAATCATGGCATAGACAACCAAAGCCCTTGTAAGTTAAACCTCTGAGATGTTATCATTGTATGATAAATTTAGCTGATTTCTGCCTGGTCTGTGTTATTGGCACAAGGGAGCGCATCAAAGGTGTTTAACACAAATAAACTATGTAGTTATCTTAGAAAAGAAGCTTCTGTTTTTACCCAACAAGATCAGGTCCACTTTCTCTGTGATCAGAGTATAACAAAGCTAGTAAAGAATAATTTATATCAGAAGTTCTGTGATGGAATGAAATGGAGCTCTTTTGAAGTATGATCTCTGAAAGCACAGCATGAAGCTAAAATAAAGTGAAGGACATTCGCTATTACAAGTAATGTCCTTAATAATCTTGTTAGTCTAGTCTCCCTCTGTAAGAGACAAATGGAACATTATTGGCTTATGGGCTGTAGTAAATAATTTAGTTTCCAATATTCAGGCTGCTTTGACAGTAAATTAAAATGACATGAAAGGGGCTTGTTGAATAAAGAAAGTATCCAATCAAATTTAATTGGCATGACTAAGGCAGTAGAAATATGTTTTATAATTAAACCATGTTGTCTTGGAGCTTTATAAGCATGTATGAATCAAAATGTCAAAAATTATTCTTTGATATTGTGCATTTAAAACTTTGCATGGTGAATAGTTTTCTTAGACAAGGTTCTAGACACGCATATTGATTCAACATGAAAATAGTCTTAAAGCTTTAAATAATAAGTTCTTAGCATTTGTCTACTGATCTGACAATTTTCTGTAAGGGACTAAAATAATCTTGCAGTCCTCTCATATTTAAAAATCTGTCTTTTGTACCAGTTTAGCATGATCCAGCCTTTTACCGGCGTATAAATGCATTTTTCACCTGTTTTTATAACACCAGATGGCTGAAATCAGTGCTAATAGGTGCAAGCATAAAAAAGTGAAACCAACAGGAAGATGCAAAAAAGAAAAAATAAAATATGTGACAAACTAATAAATAGTTTTCTGTTACTAAACTGATTCTTTTAATGTTTCCTATTTTAATTGAACAGTTTTAGAGTTCACATATATTAACCAAATTCTACCAAATATTTTTGTTCAGTTCTTATCTACTTATCTCTTTGACAAAGACGTTTCAGAAAATGTGTATATTCCTTAATTGCATAAAGAGAAAACATCTCCATGGCTCTAAAAATGACAGTACCTCTAGACATTTGCACATTTCTAAAGATTCTTTTGTTCTTATATACAAATCCCTCTATTATATAATACTCTTATTTGCACATCCCTATGATACTGCTTTTTCTAAAAAGAGAACATACAGCTAGTCTGGCCATTTAAAATGAAAGAAAATTTCAGTAGAAAAGTTTATCTATGAGAAAGTTTTCCAAATTAACCTCGTCCTTTGGGAATTATAGACAGGTGATTTTTATGATAAGAATGTTATTTAAGTTACTATGATCTATTGATGTACTTCGTAAGTCAATGCTAGGATTCTAAAATTGATTAAACTCTGAAGCACAAGAGGAAAATACATAGATATAGAAGTGGAAATGAATGGTAGAATTCAATTTCTGTTATATCCTTGGTCAGGTGAGAACAATGTACTCTCCAAGTGTGACATCTTGCAGTGCCAGATGCTCTGGTTTCCAATATAACTCTTCAAGATGATAAAACCGATGCTACATATACTATGGAAAAAAAGTTGAATATCTCTTATCAGCCTCAGCTAGTCTTGCCTTTCACAGGATAAGAGATTTCTGTATCTTTGATAGGTGTAGTAACTGGATGTCCAACTGCTTGTCTAGATCCTATTGTGTTCATAGATAAGTGGGTGAAAATTTCCAGCTTTTAGATGAACAAACTCCAGGTGAACCAGGGATAAACAAAGGCTCCATCTGGTCTCATTCTACTGCCAAAAGCCTCATTGCTTCTAAAAGAAGAACTGAGAATTGAATGTGGGGGGAAATCTGACTTAAATTTCTACTTACGACAAATCACTTATCATCTTAGCATATTGTTCCTTCACACTTTTATTCTCTCATGCTAGAGAGTGCCTTGTAGAAAGACTTTGAGAGTTAAGTGCAAAGTCTTAAATATATTTTCACTTCCTCACCTTAAGCTACATTCTGACTCATCAGTCTGCTGATAAAACAGAATTTTACCAGCAGTGACAGTTTAGTCATTGATGTTTTATATCATGCCATCCAGATTCCAGTGGATAAGCCCTCCATTGTAGTTGATGAATCCTAGTAAAACTCCAGCTGGGGAGCTCACATTCCTCTAGCTATGTCGTATTTACATCAGTATAAATATGAAATACCTTCCCTGAAAATTTTTATTCAATTGAACTGTTGGTACACATCAACTTGTATTGTTATTCTGGGTCTCATATCTATGCAGAGTGTTCTGATAGCCAAAATTTTTCTCAGTTTATCTTTAGCTCAAAACAGCCTAAAGAACTGCCTCTCAAAAATAAATTCCCATTGTAAATGATCAGTCAGTGAGCAAAATCCATGTGTAGTGAAACTGGTGGCAAAACTCAATGTCAAAATAGTGCCAGCCCTTCCATTGCCAAAGAAAATAGCAAGTTATTTTCAACAGGTCAGGATTCCACTGCAGAATTAACTTGTTTTGATGCTGATACCCCAAGGTTGTCTGGCAAGACAAACTGATGCATTTTTCTGGAATACTTTTTAGTATAGGGGCTAGTTATTGCAGGAATAAAGCTTCTGAATGATTCTTCAAAGTGAAGGACATACTTTTGTATTGTATTGCATCTGCTTGGTGTCAGCACGTTGCTTTAACCAGTCTTGAAAAAATAAGGTGGAAAGTAGACAAGAACTAATTTTTGAGATTTTTTTATTACCTTTTTTTCCTATTCACATGATTCTGGTTTATAGTTTCTCTAAATTTCAGATTCAGAGTTGCTCATTTTTTCTTTACTGTCTCTTGTTTTCTAGACCTAGGCACTTTCTTCTTGCTTCTACTAGAATTTAAAAGGTTTTTTCCATGTATCTTTTGGTCAAGGAAATGATTTGGTAGAATAAAAATCAGTTCAGACAGATTGACGATTTAGACCATATTACTTTAATTTATAGTGTTTACAAATTTCACAACTCAGAAGAAAAAATTACAAAAAAAAAGAAAAAAGGCAAATTCTATTTTGGTTGTTCACTGCCTTTCTTCAAGTGTATTATTTTGATATTGCACAAACTGTGTTTCTACTTCTTTGACACTGAAGAAGTGTACTTTTATGAGAATGCAAACAGGCTGTTTATTAAGAAATGATATGTATTTGAAAAATCTTGTGAAAAACAGTGATGTTTTTAGATTTGCTGACATGTTAGTGAAATCTAGTGTAGGGAGGTCAGAGATTTTCTTGCTGTAAGTGTGCTGTGGTGTGTGAATTGCTTTAAAAATTTATTTATTGCATGGTCCATTTGTGTTGAAGTGGAGATTGTAATGAATACCCAAATAAGATAAAACTTGGAGCAAAATAGATTTCTTTCCATGTCTATAGTATTTTTCAGAATTAGTACTTTAGGGCCTACCTTACCAATTTAGCAATAAACAAACAAAAGAATACAAAAATTTATTTTTATGACATGATAAAATTAACTAGAAAACCCCCATTATGTCAAGAATGTAATTTTTTTTGTTATGAAGTCTAGATTATACTCAATCAGTACAGAATAAGGCATGGGAGCTATATTATGTGAAAAAATGATCGTATGGGATAGACTTTTATGGAATAAAATTCACAGTGATACAATAGCTTACCTTTTCATGGTGACACTTATTAGAACTTATGAGAATCATAGGAGGTAATCTCCTCCTGGAGGCAATGTAACTTTGTTTGTTAGAGCACTGTGTATTATTGGGGAGATACCTAGTCCATTTTGTTTAGCTACGGCAGTGCTATACTGTGTGCCACAGTATCATACCCACGTTCTTATAAACATCTTACTTATAGATATTTTATGGTTTTATGGCTTCAGAAAAAAATGTTAGATCTTTTTAAAACTTTAACAAAATATTATGACTATTTTTTTCCCTTCTATATTCTTTACCAACCTTGTGTAGAATATGTGTATTTTCCTTCTCTGAAATTTATCATCTGCTGTTTCTTATACGTGAAATATGAGAGTAAAAAACAGTAGAATTTTTAAGGCTTTTGTGTAGACTCAAGAGAGTCTTTCTTGCAATATCTAACTGACAAGGTAATGAAGTGTAAAATATGTTGAAATGATTAGGGATTAAAAATCTCTGGTGTGTAGTGACAGTACAATTATATTCCACAGTAAAGGTTTCTTATATTAAGTGTAATAAATAAAACTTTTTTTTCACTGTGATTGGTTGTCACCACTGTAATGATAGCTTTGACCTTCTTCCTCTTCAAATGTTGTTAGCCTGTGACCAACTAGTCAGGATGCTATAGAATGAATTGGGATGGCTGTACATGAAGCCAGCTGTTGAAACAAAGAAAAAAAGAGGAATATGTGAGCACAAAAGACAATGTTTTAACTGATGAATCTTTCTGCTGCTTTGTTTCCCATGCACGACTACTTACATTTCCTCTCTTGCAACATGGTAGTTTATCTTAAGGTGTCTTTAGCCACTCTAGCTATCCCTTTAGATCTAAGACATCTAGGTAGCATGTTTAATGTTAAGATGTACATACCCATAGCATGTTGCTCTTTCTGTTCAAATGAAAGTAGCCCTATTAGTCACTTTGTGAGGACCAACTAGATGACTGCAAAATAATTTCCAGTTTCTTTTGAAAGGTGGGACACTCAGATGGAGTACCATACAATTTTTTTATTAATAAATTTGGATCATGCATCACCAGGTGTAGAATGTAAGTCTCATTTAACATGTAGTCTGAAGTGTGAACACTGTAGAAATATTGAAGGAAAGTGACTAGACATAGATCTTCATCAAAATTATGTCTCCTTTTCTTTCGCCCCTACTTTTTCTCTGGTACCCTGTGTCTGGCTGGGGCCTCTGACAAGTAGCTGTCTTGATAGCAGACCTGTTTATTTCTTCATTGTGCTCTTCCTATATGAAATAACTGTCCCTTTAGTCTTCCTGGAGACTTGGAAGCATCATTCCTACTAATAGTTTAATTTCTCTTGAATCAGGGAGCAAGGAGTACAACTCATTTCAGTGCTGCAGCTTTGGGATCTGAACAAGAACTTTCCTTGTCATCTGTCATTTTTAGAGATAGCTGTTTGTCTAAAAGGAAACCCTACCAGGCAGCAAGGACCATAAAAATACAATGCATTTGTACTAATATTTGGTAGAATTCATAAATATTATTGCTCTAACTATTTTGTGCAGTGACACAGTAATGTGTCCTTCCACTTTAATGATCTTGTAAGCAACTGTATTGGTTTCTAAAACCATCTAAATAGTGATATTTCTTCTCATTTAAATGGGTATTACTCATATGGCCAGCTGCAAGAAATGAGAGTTCTAAATTTATCTGAACCTTGAGATGGGAGAACTGAAAACTCCTTCACTTTATGGGAACTTTTGATTAGGGTTTGGGTAGGTGGATAATGAAAGAGTGTAACATTGAAATGTGCCTAAATAACATGCTGTTACAAGCCTTATGATAGATTTGTGTTTGACTTAACAGCTTTTGGAACCTAATAAAAAGAACTTAATTGACAATTTCTTGAAATTGCTAAGAAAACCTAGTGATGTTGGTAGGGTATAATAAGGAGTTTTCTCATCACTGTCTCCGAGATTGAGCCTATACAAAAAAAAAGGATTTATCTCTGTGGTAACTCTAAGTAATTGATATACAGACAAGGTTTGGTTCCAATTTTCCAGCAATAAAGTTGTAATAGGGTTTTCTCTGCAATTTTAGCCTTAATGTGCTCATTCCAAAGAGCAGTATTTTTCCAAGCGAACAAATAACATCAGTAAAGCTTACGATCAGTAATAGCCCCACACTGATGCTCACATTAAACTTGTTAAATCAATTCACTAGACACTTTCTAAAGTGGACTGTCTGTTTACTTTGACTTGCACCCTGTGAGGATTATCCATCAGTTACATTTATTTGAATGATCTTTACATTTGAAATATGTAATTGTTCATGCATGATTGTGATTACAAATTTGTCTTCTCATGTTTTGCAGCTTTATTTTTGTGACTTATGATTTTTCCAGAGTTGTATGAAGTATATGGATATCCAGTGGCACACAGTAGAATGCATTGTATATTTAGCCTTATCCAAATCCTAAATGAGCATTTTGCTGCATAATTATGGTGGCTTCTCTTGGTAGATATATATTTCATATTGCTGCTTTGTTTACTGAAGGTACCAATCCACTATGTGCAGTATTGTTCTTCTAGGATAAAAAAAATTAACATATAAATAATGTAGGATTACAGTATTTTGAAATAATTAGCAAAACGTGCTAAGTACTAAATGATTTATTAAAGATGTAATTTAGTCAGATTTGCTGCATAAGATATTAGAGTGCAAAGAGCCATACTGTACTCTGCAAGGAATCATTTTGTAGATGCTTAATCTACCAACTAGGCTTCATTTTTCACTCAGAACAAACCTGGTATGCTACTGCACACTGCCTTTTGTCAGTAAACACAAAGAGAAATCTGAAGTAATCAATCTTTCTTATCAGTAGCATTCAGTATGTTTACCTTTATTTTATTCTTTGGCTCAAAAAATCGAGACTAATATAAAACAAAATGTAAGCATTTAAAAGTTCGGAGTTGTTTATCTGGTAGCTAAGTACACATTTTAAAAGATAGCATGAAAACAAAATAATGCATTGAGGAAACTGAAAATGTTTTAGAAAGAACTGAGGCCCTGGGAAAATAATGGGTTGTGTGTAATGGGAAGTTTCAGGATAAGGAAGCTCAATCACATGTTTGTAGCTAGAATCCACATGGATTGTTATTACTTTCTACCATTTTGTCACACTCTCAAGGCTGAATCCACATATGCAGGACACTGAAGAAAAACCTGCTGTCTGTGAAATGTTACAGCTGTTCCTTACATGCATTGCTTCCCTTCCTGGTGGAAATAATTTTCTACTTTCCCCTTAAGTTTAAATAACTTTTTATAAGGTGCATGTGATATGGGATTTTTTTTGTTTGAAATGGTAGCCAGCTTGAGTTTCAAAATATTCAGACAAGATGCCTGACAGAATACGTGTCATCATATCCCCTCCCAACCTCACCCCACATTTTTTTTTTAAACTTTACCTCACATGTGTCCTTATTTTAGCTGTCTGTCTAATCTAACTCTATCTATTTTTATGTATTTTCAAGGAAGTAATTAGGCATAACTGGAGTGTTGATGTGAAGGGAAATGTCTGCTCTTCTCCAGAATATACCAATATTCTATAAATAAATAGTACTGCAGCTTTAGAAGAAACAGGAAAAATGAAAATTATCATTTCTGTACATATCAATATTTCACCCAACCTTACCATTTTCTTGTTTCATTTGTTATCATTTCACATTGGAAGAATGGATTCTTCCCTTAAGCAACTTCTCTTTTTTTTCCTTTTTTCTTCTATATGGAAAAAACCAGACACCTCTTGCCTATTCTAGCCCCTGCACCCTCCTCAGCCTAGAAATAATCTGATATTCCCATTTTCTGCAGAACAGAAACTCCAGAAATATACTCTTCAGAAAATGGGTGCAAACCATGCATCATAGTTTAACCTCAACCTGCAACTGAACACTGAGCAGCCACTTGCTCACTACTCCCCAGTGGGGTGGGGAGAGAATCGACAGACTAAAAGTGAGAAAACTCATGGGTTGAGATAAAGACAGTTTAAGGGGGAAAGCAAAATCCACACATGCAAGCAAAGCCAAATAAGGATTTCATTCCCCACTTCCCATGGGCAAACAGGTTTTCAGCCATCTCCAGGAGAGCAGGGCCCTGTCAAGCGTAACAGTGACTTGGGAAGACAAACACCATCACCCCAAATGTTCCTTCCTTTCTGCTTCTTTTGGGTTCAAGCATGATTCCATATGCTCTGGAGTATCCCTTTGGTCAGTTGGGTTCAGCTATCCTAGCTGTGTCCCCTCCCAGCTTCTTGCACATCCCCAACCTCCTCTCTGTTGGGGCAGTGTGAAAAACAGAAAAGGCCTTGACTCTGTGTGAGCACTGCTAAACAATAATGAAAATGCCCTTGAATTATCCACACTGTTTTCAGCACAAATGCAAAGCACAGCCCCATACCAGCTACTGTGAAGAAAGTTAACTCTCCCAGCCAAAACCAGCAAATACAAAAGCTTCTTATGATTTACTTTGATATCTTCAGTAGAAATTGAGAGTTGCATAGTCTTTGCCTGTTAAGACTTAATGAATGTTGTTTCAAGTGTAGATTTACATTTTTTAAATATGGAAGGTGGAGAAAAATAAGGTGATATCTTGTCATTGTATCCTCTGACCCTTTCTACTGCGCAGCTGTAAATTGCAGGTGATTAGAGAAGATGTTGAAATTGTAAGAAGCTTAGTGATAAAAGATTTATATCTGACTCACAGTTTAATTGGGGTAGAAAAATAACATAATTTTCATGGATTCTGTCCTCTTAGGCCACAATTGATTGACATTTGTGGTGTTTATGCATCTGAAAGCCAGTTAAATGTTGAAACATTTTGATGTACTTGAAATATCTCTTTCCTTTTTGGGGTTCATTTGATGTCATGGTGGCATCATTAGTTTGGGAAATGAACTCTTGAAGAATGGCAATATGGAGTATCTCTGCCTTAACTAATACCTCCACCCCGTCTTGGACATGGGTATCCATACTGATCAGAAATGGAAACACAGATGACTCCATCTCTCAGAGGGAATTGTAGGCAAATCCATGGCACTAGATGGGCAAGCAGGAGGTGGGAGAGACCCATTCTTCCTCACACTGTGCCTGGAAATGTCTGGAATCAAAGTAGCATACCACAAGAGTGGCGGTACAAATTACTGCATGACCAACAACTTCAGGAGCAACAGAAATTGCATGGCTAGCAATATTTTATGCAACTAATAATCTTCCTAATACTTGTGCTGCTGTAGCTTCTGCCTTCCTAGTTTATGGTTCTTCATTCTAATAATTCCTGGGTATTTCATACAATATAATTATATATTGAATGGGCTGGTACTAGAATGGTTAAAGGGGAGACAATCATAAAGAATATTTCTGATAAGCAACTTTTATTACATTAAAAAATGAGGAATATTAGTATTGTAGGCCCCTGGTCTCCTGGGTCAGAGAT
>VZTZ01000044.1:254-225604 GCA_013400955.1 Drymodes brunneopygia
CCCCCCCCAGTCCCTGCTACCAAAAACCAGGCCATGTAAACCCAACACAAATGAAAATAGAAACATTGAGTGGAAACAGTCCAGAACAGGAATGCAATGTGGAAGTGATTTCTAACTCTTCCCATTATTTCTATCTCTAAGAAAGTTTCATAGTGCTGGATAGTCTTACTCTTGGAAGCTAATTTCCTGCTTGTGGCAGAATTTTATATCCTTTTATCCTAAAGATCTGCAACAGGAAGGTAGAGGAAATCAGGCCGAAATAAGAAAAATAAAATATTTGCTACATAAAACCAGCAGCAGCAACAACAACAAAACAATTTATTAAGACTGCAAATTCAAATAGGGATGACATTTTGAATATTGTCTGTGACTTTTGTCCCTTGTGTTTATGCTTTGCTTGCTTAGCTATATGCTTTTGTCTTTTTTTCCACACAAACCAGTACAGCATTGCTTATGATCTTCAGTGTTTTCTTGTCTTGCTCAATAAGCGGCCCCATGCCATAGTCGTTGCACACTTTTAATTCAGATCTAATTCAGAATGATTTCTTTGTTTGTGGTTTTCATGTTAATATCTCAATCTCAGAAGTCAGTCTCAGAGCAATCTTGGAGCAAATCACATTGGATGCTGGAAATGGTGCTCAGATCCCCAACAATATAGAAGTTTTAGTGATATGGGTTAAAATCCCCCACAAGGCCAGGCCTTCTCTGATAATGCAGATAGAACCAGTGTACAAAGTTAAAATGGCTCTTTATACTGACCGCTCTTGTCTGCAGCACTCCTGGAGCTGCATCTACTTGTTAGCTTCCTACAGGTTTGACAGTATTTGTTCTGCTACACATAATACCACCTGATATGGTGTCATTCCTAATTTGACATCATCTGCACATTTGCTGAATGTGTAGTTTGTGTGATACATGTTGCTGATAATGAACAATGTCAGTTCTGCTATTGACTGATGCCTTCTGGGGGTAATGTGAAATAGATGTCAATTTGTTAGTCTTGCGGCAAGCTCATGAGTCTGTAGAAGCCTGTGGGTATATCTGCAACATCCTATGCAGCTTTTGGCAGGGAAGAACCCCAAAGCTGGCTCCTCAATAATATATCCAGAAGTGTGAGACACTGTCTCTATGTTGTGCTGTGCAGTACTATCAACACTTTTGGTGTTAAACTGAGTATTTCTTTGTGGTTCTTCATTTAAAGTGTAGACCCCATGGAACATGTAATTGATTCTTTTTACTGCAAGAAACAAGAGTTCAAGACCAATTGAGTGTTCTTTTATTTTTTTTTCAGTATTGTAGCAAGAGTTTAATATTTTCTCTCCCTGTAGTGTGGGTGATTTTTTCCCTTCCAAGTGATAAATGGTGCTCATTAGAAGTTCCCTGTTATCTTATAATGCCTTACAGTAAATCCATTGCACCACAGTACATTGCTGTTATGTCTTACAATGCAGAAACAGGGCACCATTCAACCATCCCTCTGAAAACGCAGTGTGAATTTGACAACAGAAAGGAAAGAAAAACAGTGAAGGCACAGTGAAGGCTGTGCGACTACTTTAAACACATTTTTGATATCCATTGGCAGTGACGCAACTCAAATATTTTGTCAATCTTTGTAACTAAATTCTTGCTATATCTATGGTCTAGGTGACATTAGGGTATGGGGACCACTGGAGGGCTGCAAAGATGATTAAGGGACTGGAGCATCTCTCTTATGAGGAAAGGCTGAGGGAGCTGGGCCTGTTCAGCCTCCACAAGAGATGACTGAGAGGAGACTTCATCAGTCTGTCAGTATCTGAAGGGAGGGTGTCAAGAGGATGGACCAGGCTCTTCTTGGTGGTGCCAAGCAGTAGGACAAGGGGCAATGGGCAGCAACTGATGCACAGGAAGTTCCACCTGAACATGAGGAAGAACTTTTTTACTGTGCAGGTGACTGAGCACTAGAACAGATTGCCCAGAGAAGCTGTGGAGTCTCCATCCCTGGGGATATTCAAGAATCATCTGGACACAGTCCTGTGCCATGTGCTCTGCTTGAGCAGGGTGATTGGACCACATGACCCACTGGTTCCTTCCAACCTGACTCATTTAGTGATTCTGTGCAAGTTTTATTAGAATTTTTATTACTGTTTAAAATTAACTCAACCAACAGCAATAAAAATTAGCTTACTTTTCTGTAAGCACAGTCAAATTTATAAAAAATGTAAAAAATTTCACAGGCATTTTTGTAGCTGTGCACATGAGAAAGCTAAGAAGTCACCTTCAAACTTGCATAAAAACCTATCTGTAATCAAGACACAGTGTTAACCATGAGTCATGTGCAGAGGTCATTGAAGTTATAAATACCAGCAAAAATGAGAATATGAAATATTGCCATACATTGGTATAAATGCAATTAATTTAATCTGCATTTCTTAGCATGTGAATCTGTATTGCTTATAGCTTCCTAATTTGTTTTTTGGACAAAAGATTACCAAACCCCAGAATCTCTAATGATTCTGAATGGCTAGCATGTGAAAGTGGCAGTGGGGATGAATAGAGAACAAGGAAGATATATTTCAAGTGCATATGTTAGTGGCTGAGAATAAAGCATTTATGTAAATGAAATTAAAATATCTGACCTTGAGAGAATATCTCAGTTTGTGGGGGTGTTTGGCTGGTTGGGTTTTATATTTATTTTATTTTATTTTTACTAAAGTTTAGTCTGAAGCTAGATAAGAATAGAGCTATTTGTCTTTGTTCACAAAGAAGCTAAGAACACATTTTTGATTTTCCGGAGCAAATACTATACTGCTCTTCATTTACGTCACTGGAAGCGCCCACGTATTAAATGATAACATACTCTGTCTTATGATATTAATTATGATAAATGACACTAAAAGTCTAAAATGTTTAAAGTAAAAAGAAAGAAACTATGCAAGCTCTTTGTTAAAAGAAGTTCAAAAGTATCTGGACACTGAATGCTCCCAAACTAGTGAATTTTTTCTGAATTTTTCCATTGTCTTCTAAGATATTTTAGGATTTTTACATGGTAGGTAGATTACGATGGCCCTAAAGACAAGGAAAAGATTATTTAAATTTTGCATCTGAAGTTTTGCCTGAATTCCATGCACATGTAGAAAATGTTTTGCTGATTTGCTTCCCAAGTATCTAATTTTAGAGAGCTGAGGCTGATAAATGGCTGCACTAACAAAATTATTTTATGACTCACAGCTCAGAAGAGAATTTTCATGCTCTTCAGCCTCATCAGACAATGGCGATGCTCGGTGCTAATTTGCTGTATGTGTGCAGAGCGTTGCACAGTTCTTTGAGTGACGTAGCCTCCTTTGTACTGTTTGCAGATGTACAGCCTGCCTTCCCCTAGCAGTGGTGGGGTGCCCATCACCCCAGCCACTTGGTCAGAATCTCCCAGGGCCCTGAGCCTGGATTTTCCTCTCCATGATCTGTTCTTGTGGCCTTGCACCAGCAAAGTTGGTAGTGTGTCTGTGGTGGGTTCTCGAAGGAAGCAGTTGATTCAGGCAGGAGAAACACTCAATCTTGACCTATTTGCACCTCTTCTGGGTCTTCAGGGTACATTGGAGATCCAATAATACGCTCTCACTGAGTGTAGCAGTGAGGATGCAGCATCAGCCCCAGTCAGCACGTCAGAGATAAGATCACATAGTCGGGAACCACCAACAAGAGTTCAGACATGAAGCTTATGCCTCTACTGCAAGAGAGTGTTATGAGGAAACCCTGCTGCACTGGAGAGGAGCCTTGGGGTGGCTGCTCACCTGGGGGACCTCCATTACTTCTCTTCCTGCTGGCCACAGAGGAGAGTTTTCCCTTCACTTTTCTCTTTGTCTTTTACCTTTTGATTTTATTTTTTCTCAAAGTAACTTTCACTGTTAGCACAATATATGCCATGAACTATGAGCTCCACCTGCAATTTTTATGCATCTTTCTCAGCATCTACTCAGTAACAATGGCTCTTTCTGCAACTTGCTGATAAATTCCTGCATCCACTCATCTTCTCTCACCTTGGGTTTTAAAAAAACATTTTCTGCATCTCAAAGTCCATGTTCCTTACTTTGTTCAGAGCACAGTTGTCATCTGCCCTTTCATGTGTGTGCCAAAACCCACAGTGTCTAAAACCAGCTACATCCAATCTCATATAGACTCACTAGCTCCCTGCTTATTTTAGTATTCAGCTCAGAGAACAAGCAGGTTTGTATCCCAATTTGCATGCAATGTTCTGTTGATATCCCTAGTCTCCAAGGTTTATTTGTAATCCTCCTTTCTGTGGTACCTGATGTGGAAGGAAAGACGAATTCACTTGATGTTGAGTTCCTGGGTGAGATTACATTTTATTTTATTAGCATGTGACAGGTTGCCTCTGACAGTAATTCAAATATTTTACTTATTTTCAAAGGTATATTAAAACCAAAACCCAATAATTTGCTCAAAACTAATGAATAAATCATTGGTAAAACATGTAAAAATGTCCCAGTGCATCTTCAGGACTTTATATAAACACTTCCACACTGTCAATTGCATCTGTTTTCTACAATGTTACCCTGGCTTTGGAAACTGGATCATTCTATGTATATATGCCCACCCTTCTGTTAAGGTATTCCTGGAGTTCAAGTAAATATCTTCCCTTAAGAAAAACTTTGATCAGATGTAGGACTTCACTTCAGAAATATTTTTTATGATGCTTTAATTTCTGGGACATTAGACCTCACTAGCTGGATCAATCAATATGGTGGATTGAGATGTCTTCATCTTCATGGCATTTTTTTGCAGCCTCTATTTACTAAATTGATTATCTCCATCTATTGAATGTGTTCAACAGGCCTGATGTGCTAACAGAATATGTTCTGTTTAAAACAAAAGAAGGAAACATGCTGAACTTCTCACACAGCCAATAAAGTGAACTATTCAGCACGAATCAGAACATATCTTCTGGGTCATTTCAAGTAAAGCCTAAAGAAATTATTGAGCAAAATTTGGAAATAAAAGAAATATATTATTTAAATCATGTTTCAAACATTAAAAGAAAAAGAAAAACTACACAGAATAACTAGAATACTTCTGTGAAGCTTCTGAGAGCTGAATGTCAGTGCTGGTGGCTGTCTGGATAGTTCAGGTTTCAGCTTTAGCTCTTGAAAAGAGTTTCTGACTCTTTTATATAAGTTAAGTGGAGCAGAGGAGATGCTTTAAAAAAACTATTCTAAAATGCTTCAAATATCTCTGTTTTTCATCTCCCTCCAACTAATTGACAAGTATTTTGCCAAAGAGCACGTGTACACTCAGGCAAATACCCACATGTGCATAGACAAGGAAACACATCAGTTTTAACACTTTGCAGTCATTCTTCTTTTCAGAGTAATTTCCTGTAAAACAAGAAATAAAACCCCCAAAGAACTGGTAAACATAGCTTTCCTTATTATGGACATTTAAGCAGTTCAGATAGAACCCTTAAATCAAAAGGATTCCTCAGTAGCATTTGGGGAAAGAAAGAAAAACTGGAAAGAAAAAAGGTGAATTTAAATCCTGTTCACATGTCTGCACCTACAGACAGAGAATAAGTACAAGAAAAGATCTTGGCAGTGGTGTTTCTCTCCATGCTGTGTGAATTTAGGGCGGGGATTCAACACAATATTATCAGAGACAGCTGACAAGCAAATGTTGATTCATCATCTATACAATTCTCCTGAAGCAGGTTGGCTATTATACACAGGGATCCTAGAAGTGGGTCAAACATGCAAATTAGATCAGTGCAGGAGTTATTACATTGATTCTTTTCTCTCACCTAATGGAGATGCAGTCTGCACTCCCTGCAGGGCCACCAAAAGATTAAATTTTATAGAGTCCACTTATCACACAATTTTTTTGCAAAGGGAGGGTAATGCAACAAAGCCTATCAGGCATAGCAAGCTTATGGCAAAACAGTAAAAAGATACTTTAAAAATATTACATAAGCAACTAATCTCATATATTAATAAAAACAGAAATAAAATTATATACAAAATCAAGACCTCCTTATACTGCTAACCTTGGATATCAGTCTACCATGGTGCAACTCTAACAGCATCAAGCCTGGTCTCCTGATTAGTCCAATCTCCTGGGATGAGTTGCATGTAGCTGTACAGTCCCTGTGAAATCTTTTCTCTGACCTGTAAGCTGTTATGGGATAAGGGTCTATTTACAAAAGAAAAGACAGATCCCAGCTATTTGTTCTGGAAAACTCATGTCAGGGCCAGAATCTGAGGTTTAGATCTTGGGTGCCGAAATGCATTTTCCTTCAGCCAGGAACTGAGGTTTCAGGATTGCCTAGGCTTAGCTCCTTGCTTGCTGTACTTGATCTAGCCCTTGGGCTCTTATGTACTTTTATAAATATTGTCTGAAGGAAACAAGCCAAGATTTTCTGCAGAAATGATCAATAGTAAATATAGTTTCACTTTGGAATAAGCACAGGAAATTCCGGTAGTTTGTGTAAATTCCTATCTTGTATGAAAGGCAAATTAGGAGAGCAATCTTTATTAAAAAAATTAGCTACCTGTAAATTCGTAGAGTTTTGCAAAACATCAGTGTTAAAACAAGGGGTTTTTCTCTGTTGAACTGTACTTGAAGGAATGCTGCAGACAGCTTACTGAGGAGAAAGAGGGCAGAGAAGTGAAACACAATTGATTCAGGACAGGAAAGGAGAAGTAAATCCAGGCTTGTACTTAGCATTACCCTACTGTCACAGTATTCTTCCTGTTTTTAAAAATACTACTAAAGTTTTTAGGTGTTATGTAAAAAAATGGAGTTTCTTCAGAAAACTCTAGAAAAAACGTCTAAATTTTTTTGTTCTTCTTCTCATGTATATCAGAGTAGCATCATCATGAATAATAGGCTAGAATTGGGATGAGTGCAAGAATGTAAGAATATAGTTCAGGCATAGTGGATATGAGGGTAGGTCTGATATTGTTGGAATCAGAAAAGCAGTTTGACTGTCAAAAGCAGGAAAAAGAGTCAGGTGCCCACATGTTCAATAATCTTAGGTACATAGGCAAACTGGAGAGTGTAAAAGGATTATATTTCACATATTTTATAAACATCCAGCTTTCTCATCACAGATCCTTACTAAAAATGCGAGTACATCTCAGAAAAAACACTTTTCAAAGTATTAAATTTATTGCTGCTCCTAAATTTCCAGTGTACTGAAAATCTAATGCCTCTCTGCTATTAAAACAGAAGAATTTGTGTTGCTTATTTTTCTGAAAATAAAAAAATCTCATTCGTAGCTTTTCTAGGAAAGAAAGATTGCTGTAATTACTTAGAGTTATATTAAGAGTCCCACTCCTAGTTCAGACTGGGCTAGGAGTCTTCAAAGTTTTTCCAGAGCCTGCAGAAGAAATACCTTGTAGACATATAATTATTCATTATTAATTTTGTTAAACAAATTTCAGTCTTGTCCATCAGATTTTTGTAGTGACAGGTTAATTAAATAAAACATTCTCTTAAACAAAAAATTCTGCCTATTTAAGATGTATCACAAATTAGCATCATCTGGAAACAACTGTCACAGGAGGTGTCTCAGCTGTTAAATAGAAAGTTGTCTTTATTTTAACAAGGAGAAACGTCAGATTGAAAAAATGAGAATTACATAAAGTAACCAAACCCCCCCCCATTCTCCCCAGAAAAAAAAAAAATTAATAGGGCTCTAGCATTTGCTTGCATTTTGAAATTGCTTTAGCTTGGGATTGACTTTTAAGCTGGGCCCTCTCCAGCTTGTTCCCCTCCCGCTCTCTGCTACAGATTCTGCACAGCAATGCCCATGGCAATCCGCTGTGGATGTCAAACATGAACCCCACTTGTAGGCTCATGTCCCAGTCCAGCCTTGTCCCATCCCCAGTCCCCAGCAAGGTGCCCAGTGCCTGGGCTGGGGCTGCCCCAGTGCCCCTGGGTGCCCTGCTCTTGGATGGGAGGTGGGACATGCCCTGCCTGAGTGCCCCTGCTCTGCCAACCCACAGAGCCTCCAGCACCTCCAGCAACTACCCTCAAGCAGCCTCCAGCCCCCATCATGCCCTGGCATAGTTCATTAAGCTTAATGTAGATATCTGTAGAATATATATCTACATTTGTGATGCCGTGAGCTTATGGAGCATTAAATTCATCCTCATGTAGACAACTTAAGTATGTCAGAAGTGTATCAGAGGAGCTGTACCCCAAATGAGTCCATTTCCCCCAGAACCCCATAAAGGGACTGACTTTAGCAACAGTCAGAAATCTAAAATCAAGTGGTGTAAATCCCATTCTCCAGCTTTATCAGGCATGTGGAACAACAACACGTAGGAGAGTGTATCATAATGTGCAACATTATGTTGCCAGAATTCTGTATACGTTTATTAAACAAATCAATAAAGCAGAATCACAGAAAGAGCACTGTCTGACTTTACCCACTGAAATGTCAATGGTTACATCCATATGGGCATACACACATATACGTGGAAGTTTTGGTTCTGGTAATTTAATACAAAAATGGAAGAAGAGCAGATGTTGCGCCATTTATGAAAAACATCAGAGCCCTTTTTACAAGCATGAGTGACTTCATGTCATAATTTTCCTCATTTACTTTAAACCAAATTACTTATGATTTTAGTTTTATGTAGTGTGCCCTCAACTGTGAGAAATCAACAGCCATGTCTGCTGCAGGAAGATTTCTAAAGTTTCCGTGGAGTAAGAGACATCCTTTATATGAGTCGCTTAAATTTCCTCTTCCTGTTGTTGCCACGTTTCTTCCACTGAAGGTATATATATTTATTTGTGTTTATGTTTAGCATCAAGAGAATTGTCACCAGAGTTTGCAGTAATCCAAGATAAAGTGTAAAAATACCACAAAACACAAGATCACTCTACAATAAGCTCACTTAAATACCCCCGAGGTACCTCAACTAAACAGACAGGTTCCCTTTATTTTGGAAGTGTAATACACACCAGACAGAAGCCAGGTATCACCAGCTCAGAAAGAGGTCAAAGAAAATGGTAGTTTTACTTGGGAACAGACCAAGGGAAGAATTTCTGTCCCATGGAAGAAAATGGCAGACTTTTACAGTGTGAGGACTTGTTCCATGTGAAATAACATAATTCAATGAGTTTATTTGAATAATACGTCAGACGAATATAATGGGAAAATTAAATCAGAAATAGTCAAAATGGGTCAGAGCTGATTATGAATGGCGTAATTCCAAAACAGAACAATTATTTAAATTCTTTATGGTAAAATCTGTCATTGTCACATATTTCTTATGTTTTAGTTAAAATGAAGAGTCACATTTGACTTTGTAGGGTACAAGTAACCATCAGCAATATTTCAGAGATATAGTCAGCATGCTCTTTGTAGTCAGCAACAACTTGATTATCTAGCCAACAACCCTACATTTGAAGCTCACAAATTTTTGAGATGGTCAACAGTCTACCTATTTGGTATTCAGAGACCATTTGCGGCAGATCAGAGTCGCTAGTATAAGTTTTGACATGGCAGAGCTAAAAAACTAAGGGTATTGCTAGAGCTATTCTGGCTGCAAAATGACCCAAAGAAGTTGAGAGCTTTTTATTTTTCCTAAAATTAATAATAGAAGACAAAAAATTCCTGCAAATTTTCTCACAGGCTGGGAAAGAAAAAGTTACAAATGCTGATGTATTTTTCTTTGTCAAAGAAGTCAGTGTTTCTTAAATGCTTTCCAGCTGACATCTTGGTTGCTTGCCATCATAGCGAAAAATGTCAAAAAATCCCCGAAGCATTGTGGAATAAACTTTGATCCATAGGTCTAAGTCCCTCCATTCACACAAAGGATCATGGGATTTTAATGACCCAAATGGGTCACTACCTTTGATTTATGGCTCATCTAGTGGGGTACTAACCTCAGCCTGTGCTTTTTTACCTTTACTGTTATTTGGCTACCCAGGGCCTGGTACCAATCATTATTCTTTATTTTAGGAGCTCAAAAAGGAAAGGGAATACAGGACTCTTATTTTAGTCATGTCACAAATTATCAAAGATGTGAAACTGGGCACTTGTAATGTGTAGTGCTCAGACAAGCTGAATGACAGATAAGTACTGGGAAAAAATAACTGGGAAAACTGCAGTTCATTTTGAGCATTGGCTGAAATCTCTCTTGATTCCTTCATGGACCTCATCCAATATTAACATTTCCAATGTTCTTCAAAAGATAATGTTCATCCTTTCCCTTGTGGTCAAATCTCTTTCTGCAATCAAATCAGGAAAACAATAATTAACTACAGTTAATATGGAAACCTCAAGAAACCATGAAAGGAAATAAAGGATAAGCACTCTACAGTTTTATGATAAAAAATCAGAGAAAGAGAAAGCAGGTCATGTGTGTGATAAGCAAGCAGGTGCATGAAACACCCGAAAGGAGAATGGGAAGAGCAAGATAATCCTGATGGAGGATGGGCTGCCTTCCCCTTTCCAACCACTGTGCAGGGACCTTGACATTGCTCTACAATGACATGGAGTCTAAAATCCCAGCTCTTAGGCTGCACCATGCAACAGAGAGCAAACACCTACTGGGGGAATGGTCAGTACACAAACCTTTGCCTTTACACTGGCTTTTCAGCATGAGTTCAGCCCTGTGGTTTGGACAAAGCTGTCAACCTTGTGGTTGAGTGTCTCTTGAAGGGTTTGCCTCTGAGTTAAGCCTGGGCTAACAGGGTCTGCCTAGAGGTTGGTTGTCTTTGCTGTGCAGGGATTGGGGATCCAGCATGGGGCCCATCACAACAGATCTATTCTGCTGCATCAAGTGCCACAGTATCTTTTGCCTTTTTCACTCTACTGTTCTGTCTTTCTGAGGCAAATATGATGAAGTACAACCTGGCACATGGTGATAGAGCAACAAAACCTTCCTGGAGGGTGGAATTTGCCTCCACAGCGATGGGCATGCCATGCATCTTCAGCTGTCATCTGTATCCCAGCAAAATTGGTTTGCTGTTTTGGGAGTGGGCAGATGGCCATCAGCTCGGCAGATGTGTGTGCTTCCAGTGCCATGTAGCACCGTCCAAGATAAAAATGACCTGGGACATCTGATTGTTATTTTTTCTTGAATTCCAGTATGCAAAGCGTGTAATCATGTGAGTGACAGACTTCTGAAGAGAGGTACACCAACTTCATTTGCAGGGTGTGAGATAGAATGAAGAATAAAAGTAAAGTGAGAATGTTAATTCCTTCATAGTTTTTCACCAAAAGTCGTATAGATTTAAAAATTGATTACACTGGTAACTTAGCTTTTTAATCGTCAATGCTTGTAACTAACTATAAATTTAAAAACTTTGCTTATGTATGCTGAAAGGCACAATGCAGTTGCCAGGAACACTCACAGAAATCATAATAGAATTTTAATATTTTTCATTGAAACAATCTAATTTAAAGGGATATGCCAAAAAATAATACTATAGCTGCTAAAAAATGCTGCTAAAAGGCATCTCCTATTCTGTTTTAATTCCAGTACTTAGTTTTGCTTTTATACATCCCAGTCATTAGTGGAATAAAACTGTGTTTTGGGTTTAGTGCATATTTACATATTTAGTACATATTTAATTTGAAGTGCTGAACTCCTTTGCTTCAGTCTATTCTCTTTACCTAGCCCTGAATACACCTCACTATTTATCTCAGTTTGTCAGTTAAGTCCTTACAACAATATGAATTCATCCACTGGAAAATACAAAATCAAGCATATAAAAAGATCAATTTTGTAAGCACCTGCACCTGAGTAGCCCAGAATATAAAGCTTCTCTTGTAATTTTTTCCTCAAAATGAACTATATTTTTCTTATAGTTTTGATAAAAGTGTCAAAAGTCTTGTTTTTTGCCATCTCAAACCAGCTGGCTTTCTCAGCCCTGCAGGGTGCAGTGCTGAGAGTACCAACTGACTCTGCAGACTAGAGCACCTGCTGTGATGAGTCACTTCTTACAGCATTCTGCAGTCTGCAGCACAGCAGAGAAAGTTGGTCCAATATTATAATTCCATCAAAGTTTATGGAAGTGTCATTTTCCGGTTTATGTTCCTTTGACATGGCAGTAAAAACATGCAAAAAGGTAAGAACATTTATCCAAAGGTTACAATCAGTCAGTGTCATATAACTCAAAACAAGAACTAAAGCTAATTTAAATTAGAGGCCAATGACAATATTTTGGCTTGAATGACTATGAGGAATCTTGAGAGTAAATTCTTTTGTGCAGAGGTAAAATCAGTAAAAACTGTGGATCAACAGTGAAGACATTTAAATTGTGACAGTCTTTTTAATGCAGTTAGAGTATGCATAGGTGGAAAATTGGAATTTTATGAGTTTTGTTGGGTCTTTTGCTTGTTTTTATTTGGGGTTTGTTTGGTTTGTTTTTCTTTACTTCTAAAAATGTCACAAACCATGAGCCACAGTGATAAGGGATGAGCAACTTTGATTTGAGGCAATTCAACAAATTTACTTCCTGAATAAAGTCATCTTGTACAAGTTTCCATCCAATTCAAAGACATTCTAAACTTAGAAAAGAAAGCCTTAAGGCTACTGTTGAATTCCACCAATAAAAGCACGATTGAAGGTAATATAGATTTGCATTATTGAATAGCAAGCATTACTAGAGCTCTTCAAAATTTTTAATAGCTTTTTAGTTTTGAAGACTGAAATGCTCACAATAATGTGAAGTGCTCTCATAATTTTAAATCACTCTATACTCCAGATTCCCAAATTCTTATTACTGCTCAGTTTCAGCTGCTCATCTATTATCATCATGTTGGTTTAGAAAAATGTTGCACTGCTTTTTTCACCAAGTCTCAAAACCTTGTTCTAACTGTTTGATGAAATTAGCTAGGCCTTATGAATGGTGTCCTTAAAAATGCAAAAACAGTAGACCAACAAATGAAGCAACTCAATGACCTTGATAAAAACTTATTATCTCAAATGAAAACACAAAAGGCTTGTTTTATGTAAAATTTTCATTTTTTTTTAATATGGAAATTAAACAAACTAGAATACAGTTGCCTGTAACATTTTCCTTTCTCTTGTTAATTCAAATACATTGGTGACCAATCTACTATCAAGTAGCTAATTGACTCTTTTCTTAATACAAAAAGTATGAAAAATGACACTAGTATGAGTAGTATGAGAAGTATGAGAAATGTACACTAGCATGTTAAGAATCACAGTTTACAGAGAAACCATATAAAACACTGCTAAAACCTGTTCATTTCCTCTTTACCTAAACACAGAATCAGGGTCATTGAGGTTGAAAGGGACCTTTTGAGGTCAGCCAGTCAAATCTCCCTGTTCAAGCAAGATCAGCTCTGGCAGGTTGCCCAGGGGCCTCTACAGATGAGATAAATGGGCTGACAGGCACCTCACAGTTCAACAGGGGAAATGCAAACTCCTGCATCTGGGGAGGAACAGCCCCAGGCACCAGTTCACACCAGTGAATGACTTGCCAGAAAGTGGCTTGGCAGAAAAGGACCTGTGGGGCCTGGTGGACACCAAACTGAACATGAGCCAGCAATGCACCACTCCTGCAAAAGCAGATGATGGCATCCTAGGATGCATTAAGCAAAGTATTGCCAACAGGTCAAGAGAGGTGATCCTTCCCCTCTGTTCTGGATGAGGCATCATCTGGAGTTGTGTGGGCAATCTGAGCTCCTTGGTGCAAGAGAGACATGGACTACTGAAAAGAGTCCTGAGAGGGCACAAAGATGATTGGAGTCTAGAATATCCCTCTTATGAGGAGAGGCTGTAAGCTCTGGGACAGCTCAGGCTTGAGAAGATCCAGGGGAGAGCTTATCAATTTGTATAAATATCTGAAGGAAAGGTGCAAAGAGGATGGACCTGGGCTCTTTCTAGTGGTGCTCAGTGACAGTGCAAGAGTGAATGGGCACAAACTGGTATACAGTGAATGTCATCAGGAAACTGTTACTGGGAGGGTAAGTGAGCACTGGTACTGTTTGCCCAGAGAGGTTGTGGAGTCTCCACACTTGGAGATATTAAAAAACTGTCTAGACATAGTCCTGGGCAACTGGCTTTAGGTGATCCTGCTTGAACAGAAGAATTGGGCAAGATGAACTCCAGAGGTTCCTTCCAACCTCAAACATTCTGTGATTCCATTTTTAAGCACTAGGTCCCACAGAGTACCGTTCCTTGCTGTTTCCTTGATCAACTTCTGTCAGGAAGCTGTCAATGCTCTCTGAAAATCTTCTAGATTTCATGTGCCCTGCTGTATTGTCCTTACAGCTGTGGGTAAAATTACCCATGAGGAACAGGGTCTGTGAACACAAAGCTTCTTCCAGTTGTTTGAAGAAAGACCTATCTACTTCTTCCTGATCTGGAAGTCCATAGCACATATCCACTACAACTGCAGCTATATGCCAGTGCAGTGTCCTCATGCTGTCTTTGTTGCACTCAACACCAGTGAATTAACCTCTTTAAATTAATCTGAAAGCAGATTTTTGTCTCTGAATTTAGAGGGATAAATAAATGTAACCATGGAATAAACAGTGAATAATGAAATTAAGAAAGACCTAAAAAAGGTGGGGTTTTTTTTTCTATTTTCTGATTCAGGTGAAACTCTGAATGGCTACTACCATAACTTTTTACTCTAATCCCATAAAAAGTAGGCCTTGAGGATTTACATTTTCTTTTGCTACAGCAAGAGAGAGGTAGATCCATTCTGGCAACCTCCTGTTGGGGAGGATTTTCTACTGGTGTGCCTGCTGTGTTAGTACAGTCTCCCATTGTACTTCATTCCTGGGCCTTTGATGAAGTCAAGTGGCCTCACTCAAGGTGTCATTGGAAGAATGAAGTCTCACTTGTGGGATGAGCTCAGTGACCCTGAAACACAGCTGGAAAACTGGCTGGATGTACCTCATATCATTGAAGATATCTGTTTGCTTACAACTAGGTATGTGCTGGGGGATCATCATCTTTTCTTAGAACAATTAATAATAAGGGACAGTGTAATCCCATGTCATAACAAAGGAATTCACTGGAATAGGGAACAAGTAATGTGTCATCAGTGAGATTCTGTGGGCTTATGACTGTGTGGCGTACACAAGATCTGAACATGCAAGATTTGAGCGATTTAAACATTATGTGCTTCCCTTGGGCACTTAGAAAAAGCAAATACTCATTCACTTGGGTTTGGATTGTAGGTATTCATGGAGCTTTCCCCAGAACAGGTATTGCTCAACTTCAGTGGGCAACGGCACTCATACTCCCCCTAAACTTCTACCATACAGCTTCCATGCATGCTGAAAAGCTGAAAAAACCAAGAAAATGCATAATTTCTGCTAGCTCTGAAAAGGTTGACAGTTTTGGGATGTGTCAGGTGAGTTAATATTTAGATGTTGAATTTAGATACTAACTAGGAGAAACTGAGACAGATTTGATTACCCCCTCATATGCAGTCAGGAAATACTTAGTGGTTTATATACAATAGGAATGGAAATGAAAAGCTTATTTCTGTATCAGTATTATTTATTCAACATCTTCATTTACAGAATCTGTCTGTATCTTTATGCCCATGGTTGTGCACAGATTTTTCACGTATCTTAACAGCTCTTCAATAAAATTCAATTTGATGAATTTTTACAGCATTATAAAATTGAACAGAGAATGTTTCAATGGACAGTAGGTTCACAACCATTACCAATGCATGTTCTTCCATCTTCTGCCAGCTTGTTGGGATTAGTATGGAGACATTTGTAGCTGCCCTTAGTGTTAATGCATATAGCAGAAGGAGGGCATGGTGGATTAATTTCATTTTCACATTCATCAATGTCTGCAAAATGAGTACACACTGATCAATAATAATTACAAATTAAAAAGGGATTACTAATTTCTCATAATCACTTCTTACAAGGATTCATAAATAAAAGATATTATACACTTTCACTGAGACATCGATAATGATAAAAATCTGTATTGCTACTGTTTAAAGCACAAAGTGGGGCCATTGTTGTTGTTTTATTTTGATTTTTTGCTTGCTTGTTTTAAAGCTGGAAATGATGAAAAAAATGATGAAAAAATGCTTTCATAATCCACCAAAAGCTACAGATGGCAATTGGATGAATTTTCAAAAATGCAAGCCCTAAACCTGAGAGCTCTGGCACATTTTTATGTCCTAAGATCTGACTTCCTCTAGAAACCTTTTCATCCTGTGCTCTATAGAGGTAATGAAAATAATAGTGCAGACAAAGTTCTGTACACTTCTAGGCATGATTTTGAGGAGCCAAATTTTCAGGTTAGCTTTGGTTACAAAATTTATAACCATAATTTGTGATATCACTGCAAGGACGGTTGTTTCTAGATGCTATATAAAGTCTTTTAAATTACAAAATCGGCAGAATGTTGAGCAGATGAACAATTATCCATTGGAAAATGTGCATACACATATTGTTCTTGAGGCCGTTCAAGATCTTTCACTCTCACTTTCTGATTATGTGAAGAAATGGGAAACAGCAGTGCAGGAGAGAAAGTACTCAGTGAAGGAAAGAAAGGAATCTTTTCATATTTTTGCACCTTTCTTCTTTCTGTGTAATATTTACTTGCATGGCTGAATTCAGTTGACTAAAAGTAGGTGTCCAGTGTAATTTTAGTTTCCCATTGGTTCTGTTTATCTGACAACTTGTTTAATGTCTCTGACCAATGGTCCTGTGAAGCACTGCAAACCCATATGTGGACAACAAGCCAAGTCTTCAGTGTCCTCTCTTTTTGGTTTTATTCCTTTTCTTCTCTACCACAATGTTTGATCTGCTACTTCAATATAAGTAGTTATTTTCAGTCAGTATTAGAAACTGATCTGTATTTACTGACTTAGTTTAGCATTGTCACTCAGACCACTTAGGGAATTTTATCTTTGGAAATAGGATCAAGCCTGATTCTCTCAAAGTTTAGTACAAAAAAGTAGCTGTACCAAAGGATAGCTATGAACTGAGGCAGTTGAAAGGCTAATATGCAAGGAAAAATCCTAAACTTCAGAATGCTTAAGAAACAGTAACTTTCATAACACTTCTTTGAAGCAGGAAAATACTTTTGTTCATGGCGAAGATTTCTGAGTATTACTCCCTTCAAAACTACATTTTGAGTTAATGTTCACTGGCTTGATCATCATCCGGGAAAGAAAACCAGCACCTTTGCTGCACTTTAATTCAAATGTGCTGCCTCAGCTTCTGTAGGTCCATAGCCACGCTATCTGCTAACCAGCTAACTCCATCACTAAATAGTGCATGTCAGATCTGACCAGCCTACCCTGCTACTCAGAGAGCAGTAATTAACTAAAGCAAAGTAAACAGAGTTATCTATCAAGAGTATGACAGCACTTAATATAAAGGAAGGTAGCATGTTCTCGCACTAAATGACTTCCTGAGTCAATGGAAATGGTATCAGTCAAAGCCCAAGTTAGTAAGCGGGAATTAACGACTCTCAGAATCCTATGCTTTTGCCAGCAAGCCACTCTGTCTTTTCTAGAGCAGCATATAATTTTGAAACCATCTGCAGAAATGCTAAGCTCTATCCTCCTCATTATATTGCTTGATTTATCCCTAATTTGCTGAACTTTTAAAAGAATGGGAACATATTGCACAGACATGTGTGGAACAAAGTGCTTTCTACTGTAAAACTCAAGTAGCATCTGCATAAGTGGGTTTTGATGCTTTTCCTTTAATAAAGGCATTGCTTATTTAATATATGCAGCAGCTTGTTTCCCTATAGCAGATATACAGTCTTTTATTTACATTACTGAACATATTAAAAGAAACTAGGACAAGGAATGATTCACCCATTTAACTTATTTATTCCATTTGCTGCCAGAACATTAATCTATTGAAAAGGTTTTATTATAATTCATTTAACAGCTTTATTTCTTTATATGCTATTTATGTGGGAGGAATTCACTGGATAAATAGGATGTGAATAAAGGAAAGAGCTGCAAATTTCATTTGACTTTTTCTGTACCAGGTATACAATTAGAATGAAGAGCTTTCTATTCTGCTGTTACAGAAATACGGATAAGTAGACTTTATTGTCGATGAGCTGCAGTGCTTGCACTCAAATTAATTTACCACCATCCATAATATATTCCAAAATATGGCCTTTTTGGGTTTAGTTTTCTGTCATGTTCTTATAAAGCAGAGGAGTGTAAATATATATATATATACATACATATATATATATATACACACGTATATATACACACATACACACACATACAAATACACATATATATATATGAGTATACGTACACACACCCCTATTATAAACACACATTTGAAATGTGAACAGAGAGAATTCATTCAATTTTCATAGCATGAAGAGTGAAAGTCGACATATTTGCCACATTCTCTTTCTAACCTATTCTACTGAACAGTAAAAGGCAAAAAGAAAACAGAAGATGAAAGAATGATTAAAATAATAGAAAAGGGCTCCTGTGAAATGTGCAAGAAATAAAATATCTTTTTACTGATTTTTCACCTGCTCTACTTTTGTACTTTCAGAAGTAATTAACTCTTGGCAAATCTTTTCACAGCTATTTGGGAGAGGGAGGTTGGACCTCAAGTGATTATTCTTAAATCCTTAATTTCACTTATTCACTTTACAGAATCTTTTTTTTAACTTTTACTAAAATTATTAGGGTGACACATGACCTAGTGGAGCAGAGCTCAACTTTTATCTAGAGCATCCATTGAAGCAATGCCAGGAAAATGACAACTCTCTGTCATGCTGTTATGTAGAATGTGGCAGGAAGCAATGTATAATTCAAATTTGCAGCCTTTTCCCCCCATCTTCCTCCTCCCCCTCCCCCCCACTGGCTGCTAATAAGCCTGGTTTTTGCTTAATTAGGCAATTTTTAGTGCCATTTTCCTATCATCAACTTGATTGCTGAATCAGTATGGGTAGAGATTGAGATAACAATTCTGGAGAAAGAAGAGTTTCACATTATTGTGTTATTACACCTATAACCCCAGGAGACTAACTACAAGAAAGCATAGGAGTGAATTCACATCTGATGAGCTATGCTGGACTTTAGCTGTTAGAAAATTCAGAAATAATAATAATAATAATAATAATAATAATAATAATAATAGTAATAGATACCTATACAAACTGGAGCCTCAAAGTTCCATCCATTACTTGTGCAGGTTAATTGCTCTTGTCCTTGTAACTGAAATCCGTAGTGACATGTATATGTCACTGTAGATTTTCCAGATTCTGAACAGTACACAAAATCACCATTTTCCACACTCTTTGGTGTTCCACATAGTTCATCTACAAACAGAAAGTCTGTATTACAGGCTTTTAAAAAATTACCACCTTACACTTGCAAAGAGATGGTATTCACCATTACTGCTATAAATATTAACTTCAGTGAAATTTTTCACATGTTTTAAGGTGATCAAGATTTTATTTGCTCATTCCTGGAAAAAAAATTACATGGAATACCACAGGTTTGACTTATAATCCTCATAAAACTAGCATTACAACATAAGAAGGACATGGACCTCTTGGATCAAATCCAGAGTAGGGCAACAGAGATAACTGGAGGGCTGGAGCACCTTTCCTTTGAAGAGAGAAGCTGAGAGAGTTGGGATTGTTCAGCCTGAAGAAGAAAAGACTCCAGGGAGACCTTATTGTAGCCTGTCAATTTAAGCACATCTTTTAAGAATGATTGGAACAAACATTTTACCAGGACCTGCTGCAATAGAACAAGGGGCAATGTTTTTAAATTAAAAGAGGATTGCTTTAGATTAGATACAAGGAAAAAGTTTTCTACAAGAGTACTGAAAAGCTGGCACAAGTTGCCCAGAGAGGTGGATGTCCCATCCCTGGAAACATTTGGATTCAGATTGCACAGGGCTGTAAGCAATCTGATCTAGTTGAATATGTCATTGCAGGCAAGTTGGACTAGATGTCTTGTAAAGATCCCTTCCAAACCAAAATGTTCTATGATTCTATGATCCCACTTCTAAGTGACAGAAATACTAAAGGTCTGATTCAGACCAGTAATTCAAGATCTGCCACAACCAAAGTCAGTACTTCAACTGCTCCTTGCTCTCCCCTCCCCTCAGAAAAGATTGCTAACTACTAGATTACCTTCCTGATAAAATTCTTGCCAAGCTTCTAAATTCATCCCAGGTATATTGTTACAATGCTTAAAATCCTGTGGAAACTTTCCAAGTTGAAAGGCATCTGCTGGCACTTCAGAAATTCCTGTGTTGTCACAAATCACGCGGGACAATGAATGTTTTTTGAGTTCATGCTTTTGAGCTTCTGTGAAAACATTATCATTTTCCCACCAAAATCTGGAAAGATTGATAGAAACTTTTTTTGAAAAGATCAAAGAGTTGGTTATTCTTACTTTCACGGTATCACATATAAAAGACCAAAAATAAGAATTACAGCAAAAATAGGTGAATATAACAATAATAAAAGTAAACTCCATTACCATACAGAACCAGTAATACAAAGGCTAGTGTAAGTCTGATGTATTGGTCAATTCAGGTGTTTTCCAGCAGAAATGTTTTTCATTGATTAAATAGGTTCACAAACAAAGTTACAGTCCTGAGAGAAAAACTTGAAACAAATTCAATTGAACTGGATCCTTACTCCTAAACACACTAATACGTGCTGTTCACTCATAAGTTGATTAAAGCATAAATTACAGAAGAACTGGAGGAGTAACCATAATAGATTTCCCCATAGAAAAGCTTTTGAATTCTGCTTGCCCTTACTGAATGGTTGCTAGGAAAACAGGTATTGTTGAATGCTTCTCTGGTTAATAAGGAGTATTTAATTTGCCAAGAAGTCTGTAGATATGCAGATTAAGTATAGTAGAAAAGCATAAGAGAGTAATTATGCTTTTGATCATACAAAAAGTAAACTAAGAGGGCTGTCTGGAACAGACAAGATCTGCTTATTTTTGTCAGATCAGGAGTGTGGTGTCACAACAGAGAAACCAGTTGGTGCTACAAAGTGTATCTATTAAATGGTGACATTATATAAAATATATATGTATGCATACACATATGTATTTAAAGGTAAAAGGAAAGAAAACACTGGGGACAAAAAGAGAGACAAACATTTTGTATATAAGACATGTCATTAAAGGCAAAATTACTTCAGGAGAGTTTGATAGAACATTTCTATTGGTACATAAAACAATGATAAAAGCACTGCTGCACTGCTTGGTTCCCTATGGTACTCAGGCTCAGGCCAGTTAGGATTTTCCCAAATGCTAGGCAGGATTTGTGGTAACATGCCTGAGGATAGTCAGCAGTAGAGTATGGGAGTGATCCCACTGTACAAACTGACCTCAGGTTTAACACAGGACTTATGATCCATAATACAGGGGGCACATGGCTAGGGTTTCTAGAAAAATCTGTGAGTTTGTGTTTACATTTGCCTGATTAGAAGGGAACAGCAATATTGACTGTGGACTCTATGCAAATGGGCACGTGTGCAGCATTTGAAGTTTTTTATGAGCTGCCTGTAAAGGTACCATAGAAATGGGAACTCTGATAGTTGTGTTTGTGTTCTGGGAAGAATGAGGACTGCCACTGTGCCCTAGGGTGGCTTTTCAGGGCAAATTGGATCCTGCTGCCAACAGGAGCATACCTGCTAAATAAGGGAAGTGCATGTGAAATTTTGGAAAACTGGCTTTATTTGTAGGCCAGCAGTTACCTTCAGCAGCCTTGTTTGTTAAAAAACCCATCCCACTTTGCCTTCATTGAAGGAGGAAGCAATGTACAGAATCAGGGGTAGAGCAAATGTCTCACACCTCAGCAGCACTGTGACAAGAAATGCTGGAGAGATGGAGGAGCTGGAAGGAGAAAAAAAGAAAGGAGCCTTCGTCCTACACCTCACCTGCACACTGTTCCTAAACTTCTCAGAACATCCTGAAACTTCACTGATGATTCCCAGGCCCCTTCCCATAACCAAAGCCATCAAAGACTTTTCTCCACTCACTTCTCCTACACCTGTCATTTCCCCTTTCACGTACATTAAAACCTCTTGTACCTTCATCACAGAATTCAGTTTTATCAGCAGGCCTAAATCAAAAATGATTTTTTAATCTACCCAACAGATAGTTGTTTACTCTAACAAACATTTGGGTTTACTCCATTCGATCTGTATCAGGAGACCAAATCCCTATGCAAAGAATGACAAAAACTTCCAAATTTTTGCCCAAATATTTAAAATCCTGAGATCTCAAAAATATTCAGGGGAGGAAGAGATGGAAGAAGGCTGATGGATCAGAAACAATTTGTTTCAGGTGATGTGGTTGAAGTTAAGATGGTGCCTGATTTTAGTAGATAGGAAGAAGAAAACCTTTTATGTTTTGTCAGATTACTGACAAAAAGGTTTTAGAGCTATCAGAATTCAGAGTTCAGTCAGATGAAAATTCCAGGTAATCCTGATTTTTGAACATAAAGAGTGCATTAGAAGACTTATTTTTAAATCCCTTTTTACAGAGCTGTCAGTTACAGTGTCTAGTGTACGTAATGTCACTGGTGCAGTTATAGACAGCACCCAACACTCTACCTGACCAGGTATGAGTGTTAGACTTTTCCATTTTTATTATATGACAACTATAACATGTTGTTACATCTAACTTCTCTTAGGTAGTTTCTTTGTTATTTGTTATTAATGACAGAATACCATTTCACATTTAAGTCATCTGCCACAAACTTTGTGACAGAGACCCGGGCAATTCTTTCATTATTAGATCTCTCTTTTGCTCAATTTGGAGTTAATACATTAAATTATGCGTATGTTTATTCAATGCTGGTAGCATTAGAAGACTGAATATTAGGTAACAGCGTAAGGTACTGAATAATAGGAGGCTGAAAGGACCTCCATAGATAGGGGCAAGTATGCTTGTACAATTACAGGACTTTGAGCTATGTTTTTAACACAGCTGAGTAGAATGTTTGCTGTCTATAGAGTTTCTGTAAATAAAATACCACCTTTATGATTAGCATTGATTTTTCTTGTGAGCTAATTAATTAACATTTTTTAAAGTTCAGATTTAAATTCTACCTTGGATGATTATTTCCAAAATGGTTTCTTTCCATAACAGTGACTTATAAGAGGAGCTTAAAGGTCATTGCAAAGACCAGATGTACTTAAAACACCCCTGCTAGCATGGTGTGAGCAGTTTAAAATTAGTCGTCTCATGAGATCCAGAATTACTGCCACAAGTACATGACAGAAATGAAAAAAAGGTTGGTTTTATAATTCCTTCATGAGCAGAAGCAGGATATAAACAGCTTCTTGTACTCCGTTGTGACCTGAAGCTCCATTCCTCCTGCTTTTTTGGTGTGAAGGGTTGTCCTGGCACAAGATCCTGGTGGCACTTTTTCAGGGTTGGTTGAAGTGACATCCTAAGCTATGTCCAGTGAGGCAAGTCTAGGAACACTCTGCAGTCCCAATTCATGTAAGGCCAAGTATGTGGTGGTTTTACTATCCCCTCAATGAAGCCTGAATTACAGCTTTTTGCCTATCCTTTCTGACTTTGCTGCAGTTGCCAAAGAAAAATATCGAGGTTCTTCCAGCTCCCGAGCCCAGCGCAGCCCTCAAGGGGAATAATGCCTGCACAATACTACATCCATCCACACAGAATTACTGGCCCCTGCCACAATTAACTTCTGGTGGCACCTTGCATTTTCAGCAGGAGTGCACAGCTGGACACCTCAGTACCACAGAAACATTCCATGTCATCTGGAATTGAGACTATGTACGAACCAAAGAAGAATAATCAAAAGCTCACGCAACAAAACTGAAGGAACTAAGACAAAAATGTGCAAGGGGCAGAGAATGATTTGTTTGAAGCATAGTTAAGGGGCTGTAAAATCTGCATTGCTACTGGGTTTCTACACATGATTTGACTGCATAATAAACTCACCGGTCACCATCCCTTAGTGCTTTCATTTGCTTCCCAATTATACATGCAAACAGGGGGCCAGTCCTGGCACCTGGAAGAAAGTCTTCTACGAGACCGCCAAGCCAAACATCAATATTGTTAGGATTATGGTACAATTCCATGATTTTTTCAGTGACATTGTGATTGGTTATTACTGTATTCAGGTCAGTGTGAGTTTCCAGTCTTGGTAAACCACAGAATTCTCGCCATTCGTTATAACCTGCAAAGGTAATGTTTAAAGGAAGATTAGATTTGCCTGTTAGGCATGATATACGAAATTAATAAATTTATAAGCACTGGGTTTTGACAACCTTGACCATAGTCATAGACAGTTATGTATAATAAAGGTCTACTATTATTGGTTAAATTGATCAGAGGAATTAGGGCAGGATCTGAACTAAGCTCCAGCAGTGTTCCTGTAAGCAGGTATATCCATGGCCTGATGGGCAATTGCTCCTTGACTGCTAGTTCAATCCTACCCTGGGCTGACTGGAGTAAAAATCTAGTGCAAAAAGTCAGGCACAAACACATATTATTTCTTAAAGTGAGGTGGGTACCTAACTAAGCCATCCACCTCACTCCTGGAGACGTCTGTCAACACCTTCTGTGGTTGGTGGAGCCAGTGAGACTATGCCTAGATTAAACTATCCCACAGGCTGGGGACAGCCTGCTGATGGGAAGTGGCTGTTTCAGGCAGAAACCCCCACTCCTTGGAGATGGTTCCAGCAAGAACAAGCCTCAGGTACCTTCACTGAGCACACCTAGATCCACTCACTAGTACTGTTCTTCTAGATTCCAGATATACCAGATTATTTTAATCTCAAAAGCTATGAAATACTTTCCTTCAAAGTTAAGAATATTAGCAATGTTCCATTTAAAAGAGATTTAAGTGACTTTTATGATTGCCAAAGTTATTATTTAAAAACTTATGATTACATCCCAAATATAAACTGTTATACTTCAGTTACCAGTTGGAAGAAAAAATCAAGAAAAATCAATTGACCTGGGAGTCCATGGTCACGGCCACGTTGTAAATTCAATGATGATAAATCAAGTGAACCATTATTTGACAACACAAACAGTTTTTCTGTTAACTCCTCATTCAGCAGTTGATCTTGTACCTGCAGTTTTGCTGGATGTGCTAGAAGACCCCTTAGTAAAGGATCCAAGCCTCCTTTAAACATAAAATGATGGTACAATTGCTTATATATAAATGTTATAACTTTCATAACAAATGTGACTACATATACGTTCCGATGTTTTTAAAACATTGTCCACAAAGGCTTTTACATTCAAACACATGCAAAAATCTCCTTTAGTTTAAAGTAGAAGGAATAGTACTATGAAAAACCTCCATCTTCTTCAGGTGTAAAAGAATTTGCAACCTGTTAATAAATTCATCCACAAAAAAAGAAAAAAAAGAAACATCTTCATCATCACTCATCCTTCTATTGTCAATCATCTACCAGACAGATTTAATCTGTATAATAATGTTGTTCTGATTCAGTCACATATTTAATTGAGAATAATCATTCGAGTTCTTTTTAGTACTCTGGAATCCATTCATTCAAAACTTAAATAAATTATTTAATTAAATAAATGCTTCCATTCCTAATTCAGGATAAGTAACTTTGAAAAAAGTTACAATATTCTGAGGAGAAAAAGACCAAAAAACAACAGAAGCAATTTAAATAATGTCATACCTTCTTTAATGAGCCTCCAAGGACTAAAGAAAACTTCATGCAAATGAAGATTTGGGAGTTCAGGATCTTCTAAATACTGTGCATTCAATCTCCTTACTATTGGTTGGATTGTTGCATGACCAAAACGAAAAGCAGCTGTTGAAAATACATTAGAAACTGTAGGATTCATTGTGGGATCATAACCTGTATAAAGGCCAATATACAGATTAAAAGCATCTGGACCAATGATTTTGGGAATGTAATCTCTCAAAGTAATAATCTGAAAGAAAAGAAAAAGAAACACATTTCAGCTTTTCTATAGTTGAATAGTAATGATTCCCAGGTCCCGAATGCTTTTTTCTTCACTCATCTATGCCCAAGCATTTGGCATAACTGAGAGCAGTATTACCTGGAAAACAGTATCAGTCTTACTTTTGCAGTAAGGGGACAGATGACTGGAGAGGATCCGTGATAGAGCTCAGAAGAGTGCAACAGTCAGGCCCTGTTAGGTGTTACCATAGATGCCAGACCAAAGCCTCCTGAGCAGAGATTACCAGTGCTGCTCATTTACAAATCACGGGGGTAATCCAGCTCACAGGAGGTGTGCTGAGATTAAAAATGTAAATTATAATGGCCTTAAAAATGGAAACGAAAGCATGAAGCACTATAATGTCTTTCAAGAATGCTTGGTAATGTGAACAGATGCTATTTTCAGACATTTATTTGTGACACAAATCCTCTATTATTATTTGAAATGATGAGGCTATAAAATACTGGTGCCCAAAATCCCCTTGCAGACATTTTATACTAAACTTAGGCCAATTTATAGACTTCTAAAAAATACACTTCAAAAATGAGAAGACTGATAAACACCTTCTGTCAAATGCTTTTATAATGTAATAGTATTACAGTGGCATGGAAAAGCATATAAGTAATCATGACAAAAGGAAAGAGTAGAAAATTTTCTAATGCACAAAATAAAATGAAAATGCATTATAGGTTAAAGATTATGCTGAACTCAATAAAGCAATATGAGATGAATATGAAGCATAATGAACTCAATAAAATACCTCATAGATTCAATATAATATGCAATAAATATACTGACAAATGTACTTTGAACTTGATATAGTGCATATTGAAAAACTAACTGGCATAAAAAGACCTTATAAAAAACTTGTATCTTTGTTTTGGACACAGAGCACAGACAAGCAAACCTTTCCACAATTTGCCCACACTTCTCAGAAAGGTTTAGGTTTTCAGGTTAGGTCATGCAGTGAACAAAATATTTAAAAGACAATATGCTAGAGTCCCTTTTACAGCTCCTTTAATGCAGCATTTGAAACAAATAAAATTGTTGCAAGAAATTAATACTGACACTGTCATTTGAAAAGCTAATCTTTTGCTTTATTCTCAAAGGTTTTGCAAGACAGCAGTTCTAATTTTAGGTGTATAGTTTTACAATCAAAGACCTTATGGAGGAGTAGGTTAATCATGGATACAAAAATCCTGGTATGACTAATTTTTTGGCTCATTTTAAATGAAATCCCAAGCTAAGCTGCTCAGGAAGGCCAGACTCCCTGAAGGAAAGGGCAACTCAGATTTTTCATTTGCTCCAGAGTCAACGTCATCATTTCTAATTTCCTTGATAGAGAAAGAGGGGTTGCCATTTCCAGACACAAAAATTAAAAGGCTAAGGGTAAAAAGGGGTCTTGTGCCTGCCTACCCTGCAGTAGCAGAGGTACCTGTTTGATGAAAACTTCCAAAGGCCAAATGAGGCTCCATCAAGTAGAGGTGAGTTTTAGACAATACAGGCTAAGTTGTTACTAATACAGCTGAATACAATAATACTACTGGAATCTGCTAAAGAACAACACCTGAAATAGCATCTGGTATTTGTGTAATCTCTGGATGTGACCTAATTTGCCTCTGTGTGAAATCAAGGAGAGGCTCAGTATAGGTTCTCACAACTAACACTTATTTAAGTTTTAAAGAAGGTGATAACAGCTGACAAACATCAAAATTATTTGTTTTAGAATTCTTTTGCATTGAGTCCCTTCTCTCAGAGATTGATATAAAAGGTTTATTTCCTTTCATAAATAAGCACAGCATTTTCTTTCAGTAGAGTTTTCCTTCAATAAATGAGATTCTCCTGTGGAAACAAAGGAACGTTCCTGTCACAAAATATGTCAGTAAAATCAGACAGAAAGCCACTATATGGGAAAGAAATCACAAACTAGTATAATGAATGGCTCCATCATTTATGGCTGACTTTGAGTCTGTTCATTAATAATAAGTTAACTTTTGTTTGCAACAGCATAAGGAATGTATGTGGATATAATGAGTCTGAACCTGCAAGGTCCTGGGTGGTCCCAACTCTCTGACGTTTATGAGATTAGTGGTAATCCAAACTCCTCTTAGACACATTCATCACCTCATAGCATCAAATTCAAGCTCTACAGAAGCCTCATGAAGAAACCAATTTTAGTCAATAACATCAATATTTCTACTATCTCATGGCAGTAGTTGTTCCAACATTATAATTTAGTGGAAAATTATGACAAATGAGCACAGTGTTTTAAACAGAGGCGCATATGCTCAGTGTTTTTATATGACCCTTATAATCTATATAACCATATATTAACAGAGAGATTAAGATCATTTAAATGATGTTCACTTAGTCATATCAGAGAAAATAAAACACTAATTTTGTAGCAATTCAGCCAATCATTTGGTATATATCTAGATAGAAACAGCATCTGAGTGTCAGAAAGGGCTTTGTATAGATTTTGCATCATATCATGAATCTGCAAGACAGATAGGCTGTTATTGCTAAAGGCAACACTCCTCTCATTCAGAAGACAGAAATACAGCAGGGGTTCCCAAGCATCCCTATGAGCTCACTGAGCATCCTGGCTGCATTTTTGTCCAGGCTAAACCACCTTCAGCAGAAATCAGCCACGTGTTCTATGCTTGGAAATAGGTTACATAATTTCACTTTATTTTTGAAAACTTTTTGTTCATGTTAAATTTTATTACCAATTAGATGCAAAAGATCCAGAAATTCTTACTTGTAGGGCTCAGGAGACTTTCCTTGCAAAAACCTCTACAGTATATCCCAAAGTAGATGTGAATGGGGCACAATGGTTGGAAAAGAAAATTTTTTAAAAAAGGCTGTAAGAGAGAATATTAAAATATGTGAACTACCATAAGGATAAGTAAGGCCAAAAGTACATCTTGTCATTGCCATTGGTCAGCTGTAACTGCAGAGGAATAATATCTCACTAAGATATTGTAGTGCCAATTAAATGAAGCTTCTGCACTCGGAAAAGATTGCAGAAATAATAGAGAACTATCAAACATGGCAATGATGTTTAATTCATTGAAGTGCTATGCATGGTTAGTTTGCAGTTCTCACTGAAAATACTAAAGCAATTACAGATGATGAACACAATGTTTAAGTCCAAAACTTTTGGGTAAAAGGTGATTTTACAAGAGTTCAATTTTTAATAAAAAAATGGACACATTATTATCATTCTGTGGATAGGCTAAACTATACACTTTATGAACATGAGTTCTGACATTATTCAAGACATGCTATTTAATAATGCATATTACTTATCTATTTGTTCTTTATAATTTTATATTTCTGAGAGGCGCTATCTAATAATTTAATTTCACAAACAAGTTTCATCCAAGTAGTTAATGTGTGTCAGTCTCAGAAGTCACCCACTTTTAACCCATGCTTTGGACCATGCAAGATACTCAGACAACACAAGCAGATGTAGAAGGAAGTGAAATAAACACCTATATGTACACTGAAAACTAAAGGCAGTCATCACCTGAAATTGGGATTAAGTGGGAGCCACTGCATTCATTTAGAGATGGTTCTCTGATACTGTAATAAATCAAAGAGAATTGGATTCAGATTGATCTGTAAAATCCTGCTCCATCTGACTGGTGCCAAATGATCCATCTTTCATAATCCAAATGGCTCATCAGGGGAAACTGTCTCCAGAAAGAACAGCAAAGATGTGTGCTACATATCTATGAAATAGTAATGTTAAGACTAACAGTTGCATAATTGAACATTTTTTCTTCAGATATTAAATGACAATGAAAAAATGTCTTTTTACACAAAACGTGAGGTAAATCAGAATATGTATCCTTACCACTGTATGCTGCAGTGTTAATACTTTATAAAGGTAAGCGTGTGTCATTCTCATGAAATAGAAAAGAGACTTACTACTCCTTATCAGTGAAACTGTATAATGCAGCCAAAAAAAATCTGTTTTGTCCAGGATATCAACAGGCAATTGTTATGTCTGGTAACTTTGTCAAGTTTCTATTATTAAATACTTGTCACTAGAGATATTTATGGTGCAAAAAAAAATCCAGGAAAAAAGTATGGTCTAAAGAGAGATTTTTTTCATCTTCTTTATTCTAGAAAGAAGAAAAAGCTTTTTGTTCAATTCTCTGTAGTTACACACCCACAGGCAGGACTTATGCTTGAAAGTATTCCTTCCAAAAAAGAGAATTTTAGAAATGTCTAGCAACTGAAACAAAACTTGACAGTGGAAATCTCAAGGTAAATTCAACCAGAGCTGTCATCAATGAGCCAGCTAACATACCACATTAATAGAGATACTCCAATTATCTGCCCTGAATGAATGTTTCTAAACCAGCTAGATATAACTCAAACACATTTCTAATGAGCCATAGGCAAATCTCATTAGTCTGTGATACCAGCAGAGATAATGAGCAGCACTGATCCATGCAGTGCATTGCCTTGCACAAAGCAGTTTCCTTCAGGCCGTGATGTTTCAGGCTGTAAATCTGAAGGGTATGAATGCACAGAGGCCTGCTTTTGGACTTGCACTGTTTTTCTAAAAGTATCAACAACTATTCTGACTTGTCAATGCCATTCTTTTAATGACAATGGCATATTCATGGCAGAGGAGATGACTTGGTTAAAGTAATCAAAAAGCCAAACATTTCAAAAGCACTGACTAAATACAATTAAGTGAAGTATGTGATTTCTCTGAAACTATATGGCTTTTGAGTGCAAGTAACAATGAATTAGACAATGCAGTTGGTTTCTTAAAGGAAACATTCTTTGTATTCTAGTCTACTGTCTAAAAATTGTGGCAGAACAAAGCAAAAGTTTTATCAGGAAAGTGAAGTTTTATTGCATCCTTCCCCAATTTATCTTCAACATAGTCTCCTTTGGTACTGAAAAAACAAATTATAAGAGTCAGAAAATATGTCTAATATAAACATCCTTATGGACTCATTCCTTCTGTATTTTCCTAGACTTATTTCTCCTGCAATCTCCTGTCAACAGCAGCCTCTGAAATTTGTGCATTATTACTTTGTTGAGATCTTCAGAGGCATTTTTACACAGGGAATTTATTATTTATACAATACCTGTGAGAAAGTAAACATTTTGATCATTATATAGATACAGAGACTTTTAAATAATTTCCTGTATGAAAACAAACAAACAAAAAAAAAACAAACATTTGAAAAGGCCTCTTTAGTAGACAAAACAGACATTGGAGAAGCCTGCACAAATATGAATCTGAGTAGAAACTACCATGAAAATCAGAGCACTGAGGTGCCTGGGCAAACTAAGCACCGGGACATGGCATTTAGGAAAGCGGAAAACAAAACAAACTTTAAACATGCCAAATTTGAAGCACGGAAATAGGTGGGAAAGAAGAGGTTACATGATCTCAAAAGCCACTCACAGAAGCATATTTGAAGCTCTGTGAGCTCTGTTTTGAGATGTTCACTGCAATGTGTAGATAAGCAAAGAAGCAGCCAACCTGATGCAGAGCCCCAACAATTTTGCGTGCCTCCTGGTAGAGGGTCTCGGCGCTCCAGTGGCGGTTGATGCGTTTGAGGGCGCGCGCCAGGCGGTTGTGCTCCCTCAGCCACAGCGTGTGCATCGCTGCCAGCGACGTCACCTCGCTGGAGCGGCTGTCCCCCGCCAGAAAGCATTCCACCCTCTCACCTCCACTGGCACTTGGGTCTTGTGCGCAAGGGGACGGGAGCCGGTCTGCAAAGGGCAGGTATTCCCGGTGGTTATCGTAATACTTTAGGTTTACTCTAAGAAGGCCTTCTTCGCTTGTTAAATTCCTCAGTTTGTTTTCAACAGCAGGGATACTGCCATAGACTGTAGAGGCATCAAGGAAAGAAGTTAAGCCATTGATCTGTTGTCTTGTATTTAGCACTGAAATATTTCCAAAGAGAATATCATGATCACCAGTGCCGCATGCAGGAGATGAGCGGTAGAAGGGCAGGCAATCCATCCCTGCAGATAATGTATCATTGGTGGTTACCTGCGTACAAAATAAGGGTATTTTCTGAGGTGAGAACAGCTGTGGATGCTGAATTGAGTCTTGTCTAAATCTTTACATTCTCTCTCTCAGTTTTTCATTGTTCAGACCTCATCTACTGGAGTGGCATATTCTAAATCTGTATAGATTACTTTCTTTAGATTTAAGGAACGAGATGAACCTTTTTTAAGCAAAGGCAAATAAATCCCAAAAATTTTATTCTATCATGAGCTATTGATGTAATACATCTACATCTAAATCAGTCTGGCTTTGCAATCAAAATTCATAATAAAATGTATCAGAGTGAAGACGTGAACATCTGGTCAAATTCTGTTCTACTGAACCCAACTGGAAGAGTAGGTTTACCTGTATGCATAAAAACATAATGAGGAATTTCAGTGTCTGCAGCAGCACGCTGTAAAAGCTTTGGTTCAATACTGAATTCTAATCCAGTTTCATAACTGGAAAGGACAGATGTAAATATTCATTCTGCTTTCCACCAGTCCCCCACAAGTCTTCTACCATGTTATTTTGCAGCAACAGGTGTCTTACAAGTACTGAATTCCAACTATTTTTATAAAAAGCAAAGGCTGCACATAGACTTCATAAATGAAAGGCTGCCCAGATTGGTTTGATCCCCACACACTTGAGACACGGAGGTCAAATAATGAGGTTCAAAAATCTGACTAAGAGAAAATAAATGCTTTGTAGAGACACCTGAGCTAACCCTTATTTGTATTCTATCTGCTTGCTTTTCATTTTTCAGAACTCTTTGGCAGAAGACAGTGAATGCTGCATATGTGATGTCATTTCTTCTTCATTTTTCTAATAAGAGAGAGATCAGTCTGCAAAGATAGAACAGCCATTAAATTGAGGTTAACAGTAACAAAGCAACTTAGGAATGAATTTAATTAACCTTATATAATAACTTTTCCTCATTTATTATACCAAGTAAAATTTTCTTACTACTGAGAACTCATGTCAGTAGGGATTGATACCAACAAATCATTTACATTAAGAAATTTTGTTTGGTAAAGAAATTCTGCCATTATTTCTTCATTGCCTAGGTTTTAGCATATCAAAATAGGTTATGTTTGAAGAAAATAAGTAATTTTCTTTCACTGATTTTTGAAATCAATAATTTCTCTGTCTTGTGTTTTCTATTTAGTATTTGTTATTAAGTTTTTTGCTATTAGTATGGCTTTTTCCCCTTCAGCTGGTAATATAATCTGAACTTGACAGCCACAGCCCTGTATGTGTTTGAGTGTCTCTTGCTTCTAGTTATCAGGAGATATTCAGGAAGAATTCAGGTATCACTGAGAAAAAAAAATGTAGGAGATGCCTATAAGCTGTTAAACAGCAAGGCTCACAGCAAAACATATCAACACTGAATGAAGTTCATACTGAATAATCTTTAGTTAACTGCCTTTGCAATTTCAATTCAATCCATTCTGGTCCCCAGTGGAGAAAAACAGCAGTAATGAACATTAAGGGACTGGTAGAGCTGCATAATGCTGTTCTTTCCCTTTTTATAGGGTAAGTAGTTAGCAGCCAGCAGCTGAAAGTGTAAACTAGAGGTTGCTTACATTATGATTCAAAGACATTAAAAATAATCTGAGTGAAAAATTTGAAAAATTTCTGCTGAAATGGGTACTGAATCACTTTTTTTTTTCAGAACTAATGAATAAAATTCATATGATTCTTTTTTTGTTTGTGTTGCATAGTTCTAGAGGGAAAAATTTCACAGCAAAACCCTAATGGCCACAATAGTTTTTCTGTATAGCTGCATGTTGATTTAAAGGGTTATTATTATATTTCACCTGATCATGGTGAAATTCTTCTACGTATAGGAAAATGAAAGGCAATAATTGTTTAAGTGTATCACAATCTCCAAACTGTTATTTCAGTTAAAGAAAAATCTTTCTTATTGTGAATTTATTCTGTGGGAAATGACCTTGTAAAAGGTTTTTGTTGAAGATTTAAAAGAAAATGTAGCTTATGGTCTGTGAAAGTTTGAAAAAAGGAAAATATGAATGCTTATTTGTGGACATGCAACTTGGAGTAGAGTCCACGATCCCATCTGACAGTGAGCTGCTGCTTGTAAAACAGAAGAAAAAGGCAGGTACCCACTTTGCTGGTTTGTTGAGTGCAGACTGATCTATTTGTAGCTGAGACAGTGACCTGTCATGTTATGTGTCGCCTTTTCAAATCACCTCATTTTTCTGTGACTCTGTTTCTTTTCCACCTTTTTATATCTTGGGTAATGGAAAGCTTTTCTGGATTGCATCATGATAAGTGTATGTGTTGTGTCTAACTTATTGGCAGCAATGTAATTAATACTGAATAAAGTCAGTGGCTCTCCTATAAAAGTCTTTCTAATGCTTCTTTATGTCTCAGCCCGAACCTGAAATAATAATCTGAGGAATGACAAGTTATCTCCACAACCCTATTCTTCATGTCAGGCTGTTATAAAAGAAGTGTAAACTAAAGCTAGTGGGTTTGCTTTGTTTTGTTTTGTTTTGTTTTTTCCCATTAGGGGACCCTGTAAATATACAGAAAAAAGAATGTTCAGGCTCTACCAGAAGCTACAGGCTCTATGTGAAAATTGCTGAGAGAAATTCTATGGCATTTCTTATAAAAATGTCCAGAACAGAAAATCACAACAGTTCTTGGTAACCTGTGAATGATTTACCCACACTTATTACTAGTGCACAATTGCAACTTTCAGTCCTTCATTGAATTGCACTGACTCTGAATATTTTCCAGGCAGATTCCCTAACCTGTGCAGTCAGGAGCCTCCTCTCCCTGCTGAAAGCCCCACAGAGGATGTGCAGCTGCAGGCATGGTTGTCCTTTTCTGTGGGTGGATTCTCCCTTGGGTGCTGCTTTCGTGGGAACACAGTAAAAGTGCAAACTGCAGCCTCTATGTCTACATTGTTGCATAATATCCTATTGATTTCACTGTCTTTGGAAACCAGCCACAGTTTCTTCATATGCAAAATGAATGCATAAAGCTAACTGTGGCAGTTTTCCAAATACTTAATATGTGGAGATTTAGTTAGTTAATAATTCTGAAAGAAGAGTAGTTCTACAGGGCAATAAAATTTTGTTTCAGTGTTCAAAAATTATTTCTTCTGATCACACTATTTACTGCAACAGCCCTTTCTTTTATACATTTCACAAAATTTTCACAAAATACTGAATATATATAATAAAAGCAAAAGAACAACCATCTTTGTCCATCAAAGCTGTGAATAACAGCTTAAAAGCAAAATGGAGCTGAAAAATTGATGGGACTGTAACCATATAAAAACTCAACAAGTTGGGGAACTTATGTAATACTGACTGGGTTGTGGCTGAATTTCTTTGTATGTCCCCTGCCATGGCCAGTCATAGCTACATCGAAGGTATCTTTGACCCATCCTCCTGCTGGGCTCCACTGTTGAGCATGTGCAGCACCAAGTGCTAGATTTAGCTACACGTTGAATACTCAGTGATAGATTTAGTACATGCTCACATAACTCGTCTTCATCCTTGAAACACGCTCTCTGAATCTCATCACAGCTCCAAGACAGAAATCCAAAGTCTGTGCCTTGTTTAGAGCACTGAAGTATACACTTGCAATCTGTGCACCTTTTATCCCTCTGCACTGAATGCCTCTACCACATGAATAATGTTAGCCTTGAAGTCTTTTTTAAAGGTCACTTAGGTTGTCTCCTTTTTTAAGTAGATGGGATTTTGAGGCTTGAATTAGTTAGGGTTAAATGATTAGACCACTATGGTCCCTGTGGACCACATTTCATTCAAGTTATGGGAAACAGTATGAGTCTCCTCTCAATTGAAAAAATCCATGTAGTAATAAAAAATGTGGGGCTTTTGCACTTAAAAATCAATACTAATCATGCTATTTCAAAGAATATATTTTAAATACAAACTACTTTTGATGACTTTTGCAGTTTTACAGCTACAGCAAACAGACTTCCTGAAACTGGGAGTCAATATGTTATGGTATATGTTTCAGAGGGACTCATCTTCACATCATACAAAGCACTGCTGGTCAGAGCCTGGATGTCCACCCTAGCCTCTCATGGTAAGACTTTGGGAATAGAAATGTTTCTAAAGGCTATTACTTAAAAACATAAACAGAAAAAAAACAATTTCTTACCCCAGATGGAAATTTGAAACACAGTAAAATAGAGATTTTTGTCAGAACTTTGGCATAGTCTTAGTAAGTAAGGCTGTTGTTGGTGATTCAGGTTATTCACTGCTCTCAGTTGCTCACTGTCTGAAAGAATGTGGTTCTTTAAGAAGTCTGTGTTCTGTCTGAATGCTCTCAAGATATGTTTGCAAACTTCCAAAAGTCCACATCTCCAGGGTAAGAGGGACTAGATTTACCTGCCTGTGGTGAAATTGCAGGCGGTCATTAATTTCACTTAACCTTCCCCATATTTTAAATTCTCTCACCATGTGGAAGAAAAGCCCCCTTTTACACAACCTGATTTGTTTGTTTACAGTTAGCCAAATATTATCCTCTATGTTTAATGAAAGAGGAATGAGGCACTTAAAACAAAAGGAGACTATGGAATGTTTATCAACTACAGTTTGCTGAGGCAAAAAAGGTTTCCTATTCTGATAGAAGCCCTACGTGGCAGTAAATAGAGAAGCTGGTCAATAATCAAGCTCTAACACTAAGGAAAGCAATTTAGGTTGCTCTGACTTGAACATCACCAAGGGCTATGGTGGGCATGGGGCTTTCCTGTAGCCTGAGTTGTGCAGGCTGTCCTTTGAGAAACAAAAGCATGATTTTATTTTGCTACTCAGTGTTTTTTGAGTGAAAGAAGGACTATAGTTTTAAATTAAGTGATCAAAAATACAATATTCTATATTTATACCTATTTATGTTTCTTCTAGCCCTCTAACAAGCTTTGAACTCATGTTTTCCATCTGCTCAAAGCAAAGATGTGATGTATGTAAGTTTCAGCAGCTCCCTGATGATCATTTTTATACATACATTGAAACGATAGTTCTCTTCAAAAGTTTGTATTGACTGGAAGAAAAATCTTTGCTTTCAATGAGTAACATTAAGATCCTTTGACTTTATCTGGCTGAAAATGTAAATGACTACTTTGTTATTTTCCCCAACGGAACTCAAAACCTTGAAGCATGTGAACATTGGGAGGGACCAGTAAGGTTTCTCTGCAACATAAACCTTAGGTAAAAAATTGATGTTTTTTACTAAATAAATTAACTATAGTTTATAATCGCTACAAAAAAATTTAAATGTCTTCCTGTTTCATTTAATAGTTGTACTGGTTTCTATTTTTCTATCGCTGTCTGCTCTAATGTTCCTTGACTTCACTCACCTATTTAGAGCCTGGAATTTCTCTTGAGGAATTTAAGTTAGAATCTTACCTTTATTGGAAAACATGCATTTTGTTTTTCACAAGTCATCTGGCACTCCATCCCACTTAGGAAGGTGGTTCTACTTGTGCTCTGGGGTGTGAATGCAATGTCATGGTCTATGTACTGTCCCCACACCATAATGATATCAGAATACACGTTGTCTTCAGTAACAGCCTCATTAGGTGCATGAATAATTTTTCTTGTCACTTCACGAACCTGAGAAGAGAACTAGTTTACCTTGAGTGCCAAGAAGTTTTTACTTCTCACAAAATGATAAAACACTAAAAGGTGGGGGAACAGTGATAAAATCTATCTTCCCCCTCCCCAACTTTATGCTGTAGAGTGCTGCTAACGGTTTGCCTAAAACCAAACCAAAACAAAAAATCCAACAATGATATAAAATCCAACTTCTATCAGGCTCTTATTTCTGTTCAGGAGCCGAGACCAAGGTGCCACAAGCAGATTCAAAGATGTTTCAGCTGAGTTTTTCTAAACCTTTGCCAGTGAGCTGTGTATCTTTGATCTGTTCCTTTGCAGAGAATTTTGAAAACCACACATTTCTTTTAGACTGTCTAAAAGTTTTCTTTCTATTTATTCTGTTTTCTCCTCAAACAAAAGGATTTGCTGGGAAACCTCAAATCACTGTTGATACACAGGTCTGAGCTGCTCTTTACGTAAATGAAGGAGCTTATGTAGCCCAGGACATGAGCTTGGTTGCAAACACATGGTAGCTGTAAGTTCTGCTTCCTTTTCCCAGGCAGGGACAAGCCAAAACATATTTCTGACACAGTTCTGCACAAGCTGCACAGACATACAGATGCTCTGAGGAGGAGCATGTGGAGACATCTATGGTACATGTCCAGCCTATATTAATAACCAAGCAAAACCATCAGGACAAAATCAACACTCAGTGTGTTGAGAAGTTAAGGGTATCATTATTCACAGACTCCTCCTCATGCTGCAAAATATTCCCTGGCATATAACAGCTGCCTTGGAAGTCAAGCAACTGAAAGGGCAGCACATAAAAATAAAGTCACAGAGTCTGCAATAAATATAAGGGCTATATAATGAATGTATAAGTCAGATTCAGTTAAATAGAATTGGTAAGGACAACAGGCAACATGGGACTTGTTAGGAACAGCAGGATTTATAGTGAAACTGTCAAAACAGCTCATCAGGAATTCAAGTCTTTAGATCAGTATTTTAATAGCTTTAGTGGCCACAATGAACAAACTTTTTCTTGAAGTTAGTAAAATTTTCTTATCACTGTTAGCTTGCACATTTACACAGTGCGCTAGTTTTGCTTTATAGTAATCCTCACACTTATTTATCGCTTTCACAATATTTTTATGTTATTTTTAAAAGGATATAGTTAGATAGCTAAAAGTACAAAAAAAGGAAAATTATGTAAATGAGAAAAAACATTTGTGACATTAGTTTTATCCTTACTCCAAAACAAAGCAGAGAACCTTGCTGATGGTCAGATGTTGATCAGATTCAGTTCAGTTATATAATCTTTTTTTTAGAGTGTTTTACTTTACAAACATGTACTCTAATGAATCTAGAAAAAGGCAGTTTGTACTATCTGCTGGAAATTTGCCTGTGTAAATGTCAGCTTTTCATCTCTGAGAGCTAAGTTGTGCAGCTTAGAGACAATGTTATTTAATTAATAACATGAGTTGCAGGTGACATTAACACTAAATTCTCTTGCTTATCCTTATTAAACATACAATGGTTAAAATAACAAGACTTTGAGTCCATTAAAAGTCAGGCTTCAAAACAATGATAACAAATCACAAATTGTAAATCCAGCCGAAATCATAGCACACTGCACTAGGGAATTTTTCATGCAGTCCTCTGTGCAAATATTCTTTTTTCAAACTTCCCTCTATGGCAAGTCTGCCATTTTTTAAGCATATGAGGTGCTAAAATCCATAAATATTGCAATACTTTCTAAGCTCAGTAAGTTGGACTAGCTAAAAATGAAGCTATGATTTGACAGCAATACTTGTTCAGCTAAGGCTTGCTAGCCTATGAGGAATGGCATACATGAACACCCCTGCACACGTGCTAGCACATCTGTGTGCTTTATATCTGTTTAGTCAACACCCAACCTTCTTCTCCCCCTCCTCCTTCCCTGAATAAAGGTGCCATTATTAAAACAAAGAATCATAAAATCACTGGAAAGTCTAGGCTGGAGGAAACTCTAGAGACCACAATGTGCGGCTATAAATTCCAAGCAGGGATTAGGTTATTGAGAGCCCTATCAAGACAGATCTTGGGTATTTCTCATGAGGGATATGCCAGAAGTTCTCTATACTGGAATCTATGTTCCGACAAAACCTTATTCCAGCATTTAATTGTGCTCACAACAAATTTAATTTCTTGTTTCAAGACAAAATTTTCTCTGGAGCAACCTGTGACCATTGCCTCTTGCCATGGCAGCACGCATCCTTGTAAACCTCCCTCTTCTCTACAATTTCATCATGGGAATGTCAAAATTAGGCCCACTTTGCACCTTTTCTCTACCTGAGCTATCATCACCTTGTGTCTGCTGGCTGCCTGGTGCCTGCCAGGCCAGGCATTTGGCTGCTCCTGCCCTGCCTGCTCTCCCCTACAGCACTTTTTGGAGTACTGGGCTGCCCCTCAGGACAATCAGTGCCCCCTGCACTGCTCCTGGGCTTACCCAGCCAGGGGCAGAGACCTCTCACCATGTGGTTGAACTTATGCTTTAGCAAACCTGCTGGCTTCTTAACTGAGCTTCACAGATACTTTTGAAGTATTTTACAGAGATACTTCATTTACTGATGCAAATGGAAACCTGTGGTGGCAGGTATGGTAATAGCCCAGTGCAAGTGTTTCAGGTGATCTTGTGGCACAGTTCCTAACCGGGGGTAGCTGGAATCCATTGTATTGGATGTTGGGATCCCATCCTCGGGGCTGACTGAGGCCATCTTCATAGGCTGCTGGAAGCCACCTGGCCAAAGCTGTGTTGGATGCTCCCCATCTAGGATGCTCCCTATGAAAAGAAAAATAAAGCAAAAAATCCCCCAAAAGCAACGGCAGCAGCAGAACCTCTGAATATTTTCTGAATCATATATATATATATATATATATATACAATATTTATATTTGGAATATAAAACCTGAGCATAAAAATATAATAATAACAACATAATATGAAATAATCATCAGCCACAGAGCAATATGCCACTGCAATAAGATGTTCATGTAGCAATCTTTGAAAGGGCATAAAATACTTGTCTTCATGTATGCCAATATTAATTTCTTCAAAAGGAAAATAATGAAAATTTAAATTGCTAATGAGTTATTTTTTTCTCACAGCAACTTGCATTTCTCTGAATGTCACCTGCCTGAGCACATCTTGGCATCATTGCATACCAGTTTGTTATCCCACAGCCAGCCCACCTGCAAGGGGGAAGGGGAGTAAAAAAGTGTACACAAACTATAAAAGTAAGAGGGTAGCAAGAATCAGGTGATACCTAATTTGATGGTCAGCAAATGATTCTATGTGATTTCTATTTATTTGTATAGTTCGTGGGTTTGACCCAATTAATTTTCCCTCTGTCATGAATATTAGAAATTTTAAGTTTTGTTTTTGTTTGGTTGTTTTTTAACATGTCCTGTTCAATATATTTCATAATTGTTAAATATATCAACACTAAAAAGAAGAAATAATTTTTTGCAATGCACTCGGTTGACTAAAATGATAAAGTAAGCCACAAAGAACCAGAAATATTTCTGGAACGTTGGTAGAAAAAAAGTGTTAAAACATACATTTATATGTCTATCAGGATGCTAAATAACTCTTCTATTAATATTTCATTGATCTCCTGCACACTGGAGAGACTCAATTTACCAAGCTATATGGTACAGTAATACACTTAATTATCCACAATAATTCACACTTGAAGGTTGAAGTATGCTTTAATAAAGCATTCAAATTAGTTACAGTTGATTTGCCTTTATTGAAATTGCATAAAATACTGCACATAGTGTAGTGCTATTTCACTCAATTAAAAATAATGAAATGTTAATGTAGCTGCTTAACCAGTGATTTTTCTCCTCATTGCTTTTGTATTTTAGGAGATCACTGGAATGCTACTTTAGTAAAACCCCTCTCACATGCCTTTTTATTATTGCATTAAACATGTTAATGTCTTTTAATCTTACTTGAGTCAAAAAGGCAGCTGAAATAATGAGATTTTGCTACCATACAGCTTTACAGAGTACTCAAATTTGATTACTATATATTCTGTTTATGGGAAGTGGGAGTTTTCATTTACTTGTGAAATACTGGAATTGTACCATTTGGATTTTGTTTTGGCTGCCTGAGAAGCAACCTGGAGTCTTAAGCTGCCATTCACTATCCAGATTTTTATCTTTTGAATCTTATTTTAATGTTCTGCCTAGTTTCAGGTGGATGGAATGAATGCCATATGGAAACTTAATAATTGGAGTTTGTGAAATTTTATGTTGTGCTGAGCTATCATGTGTGTAACTTCTGGAAACATGGGAGACTTCTGGAAAATAAGCCTGCCACTAATAGAACACTTGGCTTGCATTGAGGTGAAACAGCTAACCTAAAGGAAGCATCTCAATTCCGTCTTATGGAAGTCAATGGATTCAGTCAGGACTGCTTGTTCTTTCTACTACGTGAGCCATACTCATACTCTGCTCGTACTGGACCTCCAGACTGAGCATCAGGTCCTTACCTGAGAGAATGGTTAATGACAATGTAATGAAATAGAAATGCTGCAGATAAAATTCCTCGTAGATGCCCCAAATATTAGCTGTACAAAAAGTAAGCTACTCATCTAACAACCTATCCATTGAGCCAGAAAAACAGACAATTCCTGGGTGCCATCCTGTCATTCCATTCTATTTCTCACTAACAAAGCCAAAAATGCAGCCTTGCAGTAGACATATAACTCCCTCTGAAAGCTAAGATTAGGTGAAGCTAATTGCATTGTGAAAGTCCATTCCTTTACTGCCTGTAATTCCTTCACCCTTGAGTTCCTCTCATTGTACAAGATACTAAAAAAGTACACAGATCAATGCTAGCTAGTTGAGATTAAAAAATGGGAAAAATAGGTCTTTGGATTTTCCTTCCATTCCTTATTGTTCATTTGAAAATTATGCAGTTTAATTTTGCTTGTTTAGGCAGAAAGGAAACTAAAATCTGTTAATATCTCTTACTAGTGAAAGAGGATAATAGCTCTTCTGAGAATGTCTGAAGTTATGTTAATATTCTCCATAGAAGGTCATGTTTGTGCTATTCTGCTACACTTTTGTTCTAAGAAGTGCACACTAAAACAAAGCAATCTCAGTGCTGTGGAAAAAATCCTTTGTAATTGATCTGATTTGTCCCAAATGTGCAAACTGATCTAGCAGAACATCTGTAAAGCATTTCCTTGCTCATTTCTCAATAGATTTAAATAGATTTTTCTTGTGGACACACAATTCATTCCACTATAAATTTTGTTTCTAAATTTCACTCATGAAATGCAGCATTTACTGATCTACAGTACAGCTACATATTCAAACAGAGTGAGCAAAATGCAACATATATCATATTTCTGCCTGAAAGTCAAAACTGTAAAGCAAGGAAAAGCATAGACTGGTATTTCATTTAATGTCTGAAGTCTTTGAAGCTGGCTTACATCACAGAATATGTTATTTACATTACAGTATAATGGGCTTTTTAAGCTGATGTATTTCAGTAGAACTAGAGGTATTTCAAGGGGCTCACAAAGTTTTAGACTCAGTCAAGATCTTATTCACTGGTTTCAAAGTCTTTGGTTTTGGAGTGTTTTTTGTTGCCATACACCTTTTACAGACATTTGGAGCAAAGAGTCGAAAATACCACGAAATATGAGTGGTGGGTTTAAATTCTGATGTGGTACAAGCATAAAAATATACAAAGTAGAAGAGAGTGGCTACAGACCAGACTGAATGAATCATATTTACCCCACCCAGCTTTAGATACCAGACTGAAATGCATGCACACTTCCTAGTATTATCAGTCACTGAAAAGAAAAAGGTCTCTTGCCTTACCTATAGCAGAGTGCTTCTCTCCATCTCTAGGGAGAAAGACTACACGGCCATGCCTGTAAATTAAGAGCTTCAGCCATGTGTCTGTGTTCAGCTGCATGAATCTTGGCCAATGTATTCAAGCCCTGATGGAGCTGTCAGTGCAAATATTGTACTAGCTGCTAGTTCAGATTCCAAGCAACTCTGAACATGCCTGGGGGAAATTATGGATATCCACATAGTTAGATTTAAAACACTGATGCATATCAGGTTGTGTCCTTTCAGCAAAGAGTCTATCAGGCATGCTCCTTGCAAATGACTTGTGTTGTAGCAAAACAGATTCATCTCATAAAACCAGACTCACTGAATAATAAAACTGCAGAATTTTACTGCTCTTTATTCACCACATTGCAGAGCACCTTAACCTGTACAATGACAACCTCCTTCCATTTTCATCTCTGTAGCACTTCACTTGAAAACGTACAGTCCACCTTTCACTTTGTGACCTTAGGTCTACGTATCCAGAGGCTGCTGAGTACAAATATTGTTTACCCTTGTACTTAAAAGGGCTCTCACTTTCAGTTTTACACTCTCAATGCATTGGAAGATTCTGAAAAGACAGGTACATCTATTATGTTGGGTTTTGCAGGAAACAATTGCCACATAAATTAGGCAACAAGTAGATACTAGCAGTAAAAAATAGCCACTAAACATGAACAAACAGATATGCAAAACTAAAAATAACACCTAGAATTTTTAGATTCATGCTTGCTAACTGTTAGAGTTGTGGGAAAATACAAAATTTTTTCTCCTTGGGAAGTAATATTGTTTTTCTTGCTTTATATAATTTTATCCATTTCAATCAAAAATAAATTCTGGGTTAGAATTAAGTTTTGTTTTTATATAGACGAAGGCATCTACTAAATCAGTTCTCTCTAAAGGTAAAGTTCCTCACATAATCCTAGAAGCTTTGAGAGGGAGAGCCTGTCTACAAAAATTAGTGTACCAAAGTTTAAATGATGAATTCTTTCTCTGGAAACTTTCACAGGCACCTCATTTACAGACACGTTGGTGCCAAAATTAACTGATCAATATTAGTCCCCCTTCACCAATTTCCTTGGATAAAATAAACACAGCTCGGGTTTAAAGAATGAGAAAGAAGGATTTTTCAGCACAGTTTTTATCATACATACCTGTTATTGCAGGCACCAGTGATGAGTCGATATTTATTAGCTAAGCAATTATTTGGACATTTTGGTGGCAACATGTAAGGCAGACATCCAGAAATATTAGCAATCACAGTGAGCACATCAGCTGATAAATGATCTGAAATGAAGAACCCAGACAAGCAATTTGGTCTATTGGATTTAGCTACTAGAGTAGAAAAGGCATTTTCAGCTGCATCTACGGAATTCTCCCTCTTCCTAGGAGAGAGCACTTACTGAGAAGTGCTGCAAGAGGCTGTCTCAGGGACTTAGAGGAAGAGCTGGTTTAATTAGCTGATGCATATGAGAAGAAAGAGGTCCAGCAATAGCTGAGAACTAAGGCTGACCTGCTTGCTGTTTCCTTCTTTCCCTGCATTGTTGTCCTTTGCTTGGCTGATCCCTGTGTTTACAACAAAGGTGTAAAAAATGCCATTCAAGAACAAAAGTAGGAGGAAAAATGTGGGACAGAGAGGTGAACTAAGGAGTTGCTAAAGTTCTTTCCAACCCAAACCTTTCTATGATTCTATGAGTATCCTTCCTGAACTCAGAGAACCCTTGACATTCAAAGTGACTGCAACCATCATGTGATAAAAGATGAGGGTAGAGGTAACATATAACCATTGCCCTTGTCTCCCCACTGGCTAATGCATGTCACCCAGTCCCAATACCTATTTCTTCTGCCCATTCAATTCTGAACTAAGCTGCTTTAGTCAAACCAAAACATTAAGTCAGAAGAACATTTTTTGTCAAACCAAAACATTAAACCAGAAAAACAAACAACAAAGGTTCAAGAGCCAAATCAGCTCAAAAAAATGTTCTGCTGAGCAGTTACAACCTGTAAAAGGTGGTAGTGGGAACAGAGAGAGAAGAGGTTGTTAGACTGGCTACATAATCTTGTCATTATGTACTAGTAACTCACGCCAAAATTGTGGATAGTGTTGTGCTTCTATGTTAGTTCAGGTACAAAATTACACTCAGAGCCCAGCTCTCCAGTTATCTGGGCTGCATAGGTACTCACATGTTTTCTTTAAAGTCAATTTAGTTCTTTAATTCATGTAAAACTATTCTGTTGTGGCACATAGACTATACAGTGTCTATTCACATTCTGTTAATGTTGTTTCAGCTCTGAAAATTAACAAGAGCTTTGGGCACTTCTGCAGTTTAGAAATTCAATTTCTTTTGAAATTGCACAACACAAAAATAATTGTATCTGTATATGTGTATGTGTATCTAAATATATGCACAGACATACTCATATAGATAAAGATATGTTTTTAGTTCTACAAATGTCCCATTAGTTTAGTAAGCCAGATATTTCTTCCAGGAAAATAAAATCACTGTAGAGCTTTATGTTTGTCTACAGCACTCTAATACTGACAGAACACTTCATGTAAGTTACAGAATTAAATTATGGGGAGAAAAAAGTCAGTGTTTCTGATATTTTGAGCCTTCCAGACACCAGACAGACATCTTAAAATTCATCTCTAATTAACAGCAAGTATTTTACTTGGACAACATTGAACTTTCTGGACTATCTCTTTTTCTTTCCCCATCTAACATTAAAAAAACCCAGTTAAAGTGGAAATAAATGTGTAACAGCAATGCATTATAAAATTAGTTTTGGAAATAAGAACAGATTTTTTTTAAAGAGGGATATGCATATGTTGAGAGGAAGTGTGTTTGAAAATGCCAGTGCCATAGTGTGATAGAAGATGAAGCACTAAACCCCAGCTGCTGGGGAAGGCAGATATTTCACTGTAAACAAGAAGCTTGCAACACTGAGGATATGCAGGCTGATTTAAAAGCAATACAAATACACAGTCAGGAGTTCACAGGATGCCAATAATGTAATGCTGCTCTCCTCAACCATAACAACACCACCCACACTCCAGCAAAGAAAAATGTAAATCTACTGAGCTGCTTTCAAGAACAAAAGAAAGTGCAAAAGTAAAATAAAAGTCAACTTAAACCAACTTTAATCTAAAAGACAGCATTCAACAAATCAATAGAGTGGTTAGCCAATGTCAATATACTGTATTTACCAGTTGGATGCAATGAACGTTTGTGCTTCTGGCAAAATTTTTGTTTCAGCACCTCAATTGACATTTCCATTCGTTCAGCTGCTTGGGAAATATCTTGACTCTCTTGTTCAGGAAATTTTGAGAAAGCCAGTAGCAAGGTAGGGGTTGCTATTCCATTTCCTTGGATTTTTCTACAATTGAGATAAATACAGAAGATTTTGCAATATATACATTTTTAGTTTTATTTCATAAAAATAAACCTATCTGTGCTGGATATGTTGTATGTTTAGGGTATTTAAGGTATTAAGCTATCTTTTGATTGAAGAGTACACAAAGAGGAAGGCTATTTTGTGACTATGTCTTGCAAAGAAAATTCTAAAAGAGAAACTGCGCTTCTGTTGGACACACACAAGAGTTCATTTTGTGGGAAGCCTTTAGGATGAGAAGAAACTCTTGGGGTGAGCAGAGTCTGTAGCACTAAGTGGAAGACCTTGTGCAGGATAGTCACAAAAGAGGGCTCCCAACTCACTGCTGCGAGTAGGCTTTGCTTTCATGCAACATTTAATACCCAAGACCATTCTCAATTATCAATAGCACTTCTGAGCACCAATTCTCTTTGAAGTCCATATATCCACATAAACAGTATTTCAAAGGAAACTTAATAATCTGGTGTCTGGGGTAAGTGGTCTCAGTTTTATTCCTAATAAAATTTCAATTCCTAATTGAAGCAATCATTGTTAAGTGTCTATCTTTAGCATTTCTTAGCATTTATCATGTTTGGCCAAATAATTGCCACAATATCCTGTGAGTTGGATAAACATCAGTATCTCCATCTATTACATGAGGCAGTTGAGCTGCTGAAAGCTTGAGACTCATGTTTCTAAATTTTAAATGCCTTAGGGTTGTCACTGAAATACTAACACTAAAAACCAAGTGTGACCTCTTTCTCTACACACAGAGGGACAAGAGTTCTTGTCCTGTCCTTATAAACGGTCCTTTTAAGTTCTGTCCTTATAAACAGTTAACACTCACAGAGCTCTACAAATCATGACTCATTTTCAAATCACAGGGATAAGTCTTTAGTAAAGTCTAAGCAACAGTGTGGGGATTGTACCCTGTAAAATTTCATTGATGTGTTCCAAATTTTGGAGAGAAATTAATTTTGTGTCACACAGAAATCTAGTCAGAAAATGGTTGAAAGAGCTCACTCTCATACTATACTATGCTTTATACTAAAGCACTAAGGAGCTTTCCCTAATTTGTTACCTATCCACAGTCCAAGATAAATGTTTTATTTCCTTTCCCTTATCTTTTTTTTAACATCTGTTGTAGATGGAAAGGGAAATATGAAATTCACTTTGACAGTACAATTTAAGGCAACAGGGTTTAGCTCCTGATGCCATAGGAGCTGTTCCTGTCTCCCTCTGCACTGGGAAAAACATAATTAATGTTCAAAAATAAGTCCATAAAAGTATGATTTTTGAGCCATGTGTTAATGGAATTTGTTGTACTGTTTAGTTCAGAAAAAACATCCATAATTATTTTTGTGTTTCTTATTTTATCTCACATTTTAAGAGAGTAACTTATATAGTAATAATGCACAAGGTCATATTGGATCAGATGTTCAGTGGCATAACCATAGAATGGTTTGGGTTGGAAAGAACTTTAGAAACCCCCTAGTCCCAACCCCCCTTGCCATGGGCAGGGTCACCCTCCTCTAGACCAAATCCCTCAAAGGTAATGGGAGCAGTGAATCTGTGATTATATGGGTTCTCAAAGAAAGATTGATGTCAAACTTTTTGTTATGAAAGCTTTTTTCCTGAATAGATTATTCACTTCTTTTTTTTTTTTACCTTTTAATTTCATAATGTGCAGCATAATCCACCAGACTAGAACCCTTCTGGATAGCTTTAGTAATGCAGTTATCTTCAACTTGTTCTCAACAGGGAAAAAATAAAAAGAAAGAAAGAAAGAGAAATATGTTAATAAATAACATATTTATTAAAATATTTACAGTTAGAAAACAAACAAGTTTCTAATATTAAGATGAAATTTTTGCCCTTTAAAGCCATCTCCATATTTTATTCCTGAAATTAATGTTGTGGCTTCTGAGCTTTCTAAAAGGTAAGGTAGGGGTAGTAAATAATTTTTTTCATTATTTATAAGACTTGGGGATTTAGATTTCCTTGCTTGAGGCACAGATCCAGTTATGGAGATGTTATATAGGACCAAACATAAAAGATACAGCTGAAACATGTTGTGCTCTCTGTATGCAGCTGTGTTTCTCAGGCTTCATATGTATTTTTCATCAAGCTGTCCTTGGAATGACAGGACAAACCTGACCCTCCCTCACAGGTAATATGAACTGGTCTTGAGCCACATGAAGAATTCAAGTCCATATATGTTGCTTTATAATAACAGAACCAGTCGTGTTTAAAGTCCAACTGTTTTATTTCTATCAGCATTTTGTGGGATGGCCCATATTTTTCTCAGAAAACAAATCATAAAAAATAATAACTATCATTTATGTACAGCATAATTTTAGGGGAGCATGTTTTATCTGTAGTCCATATTGTGCTATTTCTATAATCTATTTTTTGAATAGGGCACTCGGCTCAAGGAAGAGAAACGTGTGATGAGGAGTAACCTCTCCTAGGCTAAATTATACTCTGCTGAAGTTTCCAGTATCTAAGTATAGCAGTAGTTGTTTCTCTTATTCACCTATGCATAATAAAATATTCAGATGATTCATTTGATGTTATCATTTGGATTTCCACTACTTCTGAAAAGCTTTTTGAGTCTATGCTAAAAAACAAGTTTGATTTTTATTGGCCATACAATAAGTAATTTTTTTAGAATTTAATATAGCATGTTTTTAAATTTCTTTTAGGGGGCTTAGCTCTGAGAAATATAATATGCTTGAAGTATTGCTCATCACCTGATATTGATTCAGACTCCGATGCCAAAGAGAATATCCACTTGCTATACTTAAATTCCTTTGCCTCTCTTCCTTTTCTACTAAGATGTATGAATTTGGTACCAATGCAGTGTCTTCAAAAATGTGGTTCTTGAGTAATAAACATTATCTTGTACTGTCTCATCAAACCTAAAACACTTACTATAAAAAGAATCACATTTCATCTATTCTATTTATTTATAGTCCATGAATATTAATGTACATTGGTGCTTTCCTTTGCCTTAGGGAAGTATATAAAAAGGAGGGAGAGGGACTTCTTGCATGAAAGGATGAAAAGCAACGGTTTTAAACTGACAGAGGGCAGGTTTAGATTAGATGTTAGGAAGAAATCCTTTATTGTGAGGGTGGTGGGGCTCTGGAACAGGTTGCCCTGAGAAGCTGTGGATGTCCCAGCCCTGGAAGTGTTTCAGGCCAGATTGGATGAGTCTTTGAACAACCTGGTCTAGTGAACAACATCCCTACACATGGCAGAGGGTGTGGACCTAGATGATCTTTAAGATCCCTTCCAACCTAAACCATTCTATTATTCTTGGATTCATTTTGTATTTACTAACATACAACATAAGGTGGTAATTTCAGATCACATCATTCCAAACAATTTGTATGGAAATTCAAAGTAAAGAATCCACTATGGAAAGAAAACCTGATCTCCTGTTTTGCAGTGATGGTACAAAAAAAGATTTTTCATAAGAAGTAATAGCTTGGGAATTTGTTTCTAATGTAATCTGTTTTGCATGTAATTTTACTTTATTTGTCATTCTACACTAACTTCAGGTGAAAACTTTCCTAGGGAATCATATCACCATCCCTTATGAATCAAGTATACAGCAAATAATATGAGATTGTGGTTTGAAATCCTGTTTTTTACTATCTCTGCCCTAATTTCATGTAAAATCAGTTTCTGCAGATTTCTTTTAAAATTCAGTCTTGTATCTGCTGCACTTCTGGTTTACTAGATTTAACTGATTTAAATTGAGCAGATGCAAGTGATGGTACAAACGACAAGATTACAGTTTTTGAACATAGGGAATACTACAATCTGAGATGCTCTAAAATCCACAGGGTGCCAGCAGCCAACAGATCCACAGGAGAGAAGCACCCTTGTGGGGCAGCAGGAGGGTGCCAGGTGGAACATCCTATGGCAAGTGCACAGCCCAGGATGACTAAAGGTACTGATTAGCAGATGGGGAAAGAGATCCAGCAATCGTGCTTGGCAACGTGTCATCTGACAGATGAATGTGACTAAGGAAGTAAAATCACTCCTAGTCAAAGGAGAGCAATTGAGATACATTACACATACAAAGTTTTACTTATTGAGTTTTTGAAACTGCATTTTAAATGCAAACCTCCATGGAATAATTCTCAGAGAAGCCAGACAGTGTATTCTGCACACAAAAGAGATTGAGCTATACTGCTGTTGCTAAACTGTCTGCAGTACCAGTGTATTTTCAGCTTAACAGTCAACATCAGAAACTAACTTGTATTTTTTAGTTACTTACCAAAGATGGTGTCTTTCCCTATTTGAAGGAAAGAAAAGAAAACAGCTGTGAAGGCTATAGCTGCTGAAAATCCCAAAATAATGAAAACTTTCATCTACAAGAAAGAAGAGATAATAGTTGAAAATATATATACCTTCATCTTCTAATTATAAGCCAGACTATAAATAATTTTCTGTATACGGCAAATTTTACTTTAAAATTAGATTTCCAGCCATGTTTGACTATGTATTTGAAGTTCAAAGTAATTCACTTTCTCTTTTTACCTTCCTTACTTATTACTTTTCTTTTACATTTTGAGATGCTTCTAGCACAATGATACACATAACTTTATTTTATAACAGAATATGTTCTCGCAATATCAACAGCACTTAGCCTATATATAAGAAATTCATCAATATTTTACCCCCATTCATTTTGAAATTTTCTGAGCACTAGACTGATTTCATTGTGAGTGGTTTCACATAAGATAATGAAATGGCCAAACTAATAACAGTTAATCAGACCCTAATTAATGCTCCTATCCATAGATAACTGTGGTATCAAAGCAGCACAGTGAATATGCTCACTGGGCTGAGGTGAGCTGCATTCTCCGTTTCAATACTGGTACTCTGGCAGTTCTTACAGCAGATATATAAACTCTCCCAGAGATATCATTTTTCACATGCACTATGTTGACTGGAAATTGAAAAATTTGAAACATTTTTGGCTCCATATCCTATCAAAATTAAGAAAAAAAAATCAAGTCTGAAAATTCTGAGAAATCCATAGAAATTCAAAGTGAAACCACTCCTTTGTTTTACATTTAAGGAGTTAAGATGATTAATTTCTTCTGGAAAATGGCAAGCAAAAGTTTTATTGTCTGACCTTTTGTCTGCTGAGGAGATTATCTTCCACAGTTCTGTACTTCTGTACGTTATTGATGGCAGTAACTGTTCTGAATTATGAAAGCCAAGTACTTTCCAGGGGCCCAGTTTATGCTATCAGCTTTATGCTCTGGTACTCACTCAAGCTTTAACAGTGCAAATTATTTCAAAATCTTTTTGGCCACAGGTATGTTCCCACAAAGCAGAAACTGACATTAATACTTGACTTATTTTTTTCCTGCTAGGAACCAAGAGATAACTATGTAGTCAGTTCTTTCATCAGAATTATTTTCCTGAAAATGAGAATGAAAAAATATTGTAATAAAAATANTATAAACTATTTTTCATTATTTTTTTCCATGTATTAGACAAAAAAAGCAACGCTGTGTCCTATTTTATGCATTCTATAATTTGTGCTTTACCAAAATAACTATTTTGAATTCAGATGCTAGCCCCCAGGTTGCCCATCAACTTCCTTCCAGAACTTTTTATTTAGTCTTTTTGTCTGAGCCTAGCTATTTTTCTTTAGTTACACTTTTCATCCCTATTGCTTCTTTTAAAGTCAGTAGTTCGCCTCTATAGGAAATAGGTAAAAAACCCAGCCAAAAAATTCTTTAGGCCAGAGAGATCAAAATCAGATCTGGAATCAGTACCGAGGAGTCCCTCATTTACTCTTTGCTGGTCACGACAGAGAGATCACAAGGTGGAGCCAAAGATCAGAATTTTGTTCTCTGCCAAAGGGGATAAGGTCAGTAGGGGGTGGGCAGCAGGGAGCATCCTGGAACTTGAGGCTGTGGTACAAGGAGGTGAAAGGAAACCTAGGAGCACGAGAACTGACTGCAGGACAAACTCCAGGATGTCATTACAGCGGTTTGGGAATATCACCCATAACCTGTTCACTGCAAAGAGGAGTGGACATGGTTGAGAAGTAAACACAGAGCAAAGGGAAACAGACCTGTACTGGAAAAGCAGGTTTATACTCCTTGGCTGGAGGATTTAAGATTGCAGACAAGAAGTCAAACTTGCAATACTTCTTTATTCTATTCCAAATTGCAAATCTTTTAAGATTATGTTTCCTTACATAAAAAAGTATAAAGAACATTGACTGCTTCTAAGGCACAGCAAAGCACTGAGAAAAACAGATCCATTGCAAACACCTAATAGAATAAGAAGCTCACACTATATCCTTTCATATACTTCACAAGTACTAAAGGTTTAATTCCTGAGAGATGAGACACTTTCTTACAGTGAAAAACAGGTTTGATTTGCAGTTGAAGTATTTGTCAACAGTGGGCCTTAAATGGTTACATACAGTTAATTGGTCTGTGATGAAAAAATTTAATGGCAACATTTATTTCACGTTTTTCTGAGTATGAATATTTTACTGCCCACTGAGCCACAAGTACAGTTTTAGTTAAAACATATGTGAAGTCTTAATTACACTGGACTCGGGCACAGCTGAATTCCTGTTCTTGCTGGAGCTCATTCAGAATCCTGTTATTGAAGTCTGATGAAAGAGGGTAAAAATTAGTTGCTCAAGAAGAGCCTTAATTTTTTTAATCCAATAATCACATATTGCCATTGTATGTGCAGAAAATTTTGATGACTATCCTGCCCAGTGTACCCCCTTTGTTCCAGATTTTCTGCTAGATCTATGTCTTAAGCCATTCTTCCTGAAGAAAGGGTGTCAGATCTTCATGCCCAGCAGTGAAACTGCACAGATCAATGATGGTCTAAACATGGAAGACAAGACCAGTGTTAAAACAGTCCTCATGCTAAACAACACTCTTGAGAAAAGCAGCAGAGAACTTCAACAGTTAACCATACAATATTATTAAGTTTTAAATTGACTTGTTCAGTTTGCTATATTCCCAAGATTTAAATCTGCACATGAAGACCAATAATGTATCTATGTTCTTAAAAGTTAAATTCCTATAAAATAAATCTTTGAGTTGATGATAAAAAGATAAACTCTGTTCAAGGAAACACTCCAAAGCAATAGAATTTCAAATTACTCACATATATGAATTTTTGCAGACCTACTATGATATTTAGAAAAAATTACATCATACTTAAAATATTATGAAATTGCAACTGATGTTTGATACAGGAAACTTCTATAATCTCAAAACAACTTACATTTGCACTGTAACAGCCTGCAGCCTTGCCAGGGTCTCTGAGGCATCATCAGTTCTTACAAGCATTGGATTAGAATGAGAGACCTCCAACACAAATCTGTGCTGCTGCAGGAGCTATTTTTGATAGCAGATTACACCATTTCGTAGCATTTAGTGACAATCCTTGGGTCTAGCAAAGTGTGAAGGACACTGTTAATATGGATGTCTAATCTACAATAGAAAAATTAGTTTCTAATCTCTTCTGGTTCCTAAAGTTCTTAGAAAACTCTTGCAAGAGAAGAGGCAAAAAGTGCATATAACTGCACGATACTTCAACAGAAGCAATTTTACTGAAGCTCCAGCTTAACAACATAGAAGCAACTGCAATAAGCCTCATTTTAATATGTTGAGCAAAATGCCAGAAGTCAAAAAAGGCAAGAAAAGGGTGAAGGAAAAGTAGTTTTGTGGGAGAGATCAGTTTAGCTGGCTTTCAATGATGCCATTACTTCTAGTTACTTTAAGTACTTAGTTTTTTTCTAGAATTCATTTAACTTTATTAAAAAGGGGTTTTGATTGCTATTACTTTCTTTACATAGAGAAGACCTTGTAGAGGTCTCTGAAGCCAGAAATGGGATGGAGAAGGTGAATAGGCAACAATCATTCACTGTCTATTCCAGCAGAGAACTAAAGGTCATATAGGTTGAAAACAATTAAAAAAGTACTGTTATTTAGACAACACAAAACTATACCATGAAACAGCTTGTGTCTGGTAAAAAATTTCATATAAGTTCATAGAAATATTTTCACAATTTTACAGAATAAAAATATATTAAGGCCTATGAGGTACAAGATTTACAACAGGAACCCCTGAATCACAAATAAATTATGACCGGAATTTTTCTTATCCTTTTATTTATAGGCTTCTCCCAGCATTAACTATTGTTTGTGGTTTTTTTTTTTTTTGTTGTTGTTGTTGTTTTGTTTGCTTGTTTGGTTTTTTGTCAAATACAAAATATAATGCTGAATGGCTCTCAGGACTGTCTGGATGGCCAGGCCCAGAGGGTGCTGGTGGATGGTGCCACATCCAGTGGGTGGCTGGTCTTTGGTGGGGCTCCCCAGGGCTCAGTGTTGAGGCCAGTCCTTTATCAATTGTTTGGACAAGGGGATTGAGGGCACCCCCAGTCAGTTTGCTGACAAAACCAAGTTGGATGTGAGTGTTGATCTGCTGGAGAGTAGAAAGGCTCTGCAGAGGGATCAGGACAGGCTGGATCAGAGTTGGATTTGGTCATTATTTATATTTTTTTTATATTAATATTTATTAGTATTATTTATTTATTGCTAATTTTAGTGCATGATGCTGAAGTCATGTTCTCAGATAAATTATTTTTCTCAGAAGCAGGTGGAATGTAACGTCTACAGAACATGAGATTGTCTTGTTAAAATGTTGATTTAAACCCAAATTGACGTTTTACCTCATGCAAGTAAGCATTTAAAACTATAGTAACAGGAAGAATCCCTCAGATATTCTCCTGTTTTGGACCCAACTTGCAGAACAAAACTATGTAAAGATAAATTTAACTGCAGAGAAGAGCCCACTCAATTTCTTATGTCTCAATTCATGCGAATCCTGTATATCACTGTTTGAAAACTCTGCCTTAACTAATGAGCAAATTATGATTTATGTGAAAGGATGTGGAACAGATGAACAAGTTTTAAGGTCTATAGAAGGTCTGAAATTCAGTGGCTTGAATCACAAAAACTTTTCCTTTTAAAATGAGACAGAAAATTAATCTTTCATCTTCACAGGGCACTGGTTTCAAACCAAACTCAGACTCTTTCAGACAGATCATTTTAATTTCAAGCTTAATGGTGAACTTTATGCCTTCTTCCAATGCATGGCCTTCTTGAAGAGACCACTGCAGGTTCACATGATGAAGTTTATGTCTTGGATTTAAAGATGGTCAGCAGATACATCATATGTCATGTAGTCATAAAGCTGATCAAATACTAACAGGATGTGATCTTCTGTAACTTAGGAAAAACAGAAATGGATTTAGCAAAACAAAAACAATGACCACATAATAAACTTATGACAGACCAATTTTAGTATTCTGCCAGCTCTGAATGAGTCTCTCAGCATGACTAGTGACAAATCCATAAAAGAATTTAAGATTCCAGAGGGAAAAGTGGGAAGTGCAAGTATTGACAGTGATCCATTACCATACCCAGAGGATGGCAGGTGTTTCTGTCCGGCTTTTCTAGTGAAATATTCTGTGAATATTTCCATGGTGGCAATTATGACAAATGGATAAACCACTTTAGAAGCTCTTTTGATAGCACTAGGTTCTGGACCAATGTCTTTGACCTCCTGTCTCCCAGGATCAATTTGTTGGGAAAATCCAGACAGCATTTATACCCATCATTCGAAAGAAAAAAAAGGTAGTGCAGTCAAAGTACTCAAGACAAGGAGGAGACATCTATAAAGGAAGAGGGAAAGGGAATCATAATGGAGAGAGGATCTGCCCTGCAGATCAGTGTGAATGCTGTATCATGAAGAACGTTTCATGGCAGCTGTGTGTTCTCATCTGTTCTAACGGACTGGGTCAGATATCTCAGTAGGAGATATTGGTGCAGTCCATTCTGAAGGGTGTAACTCTCTCTCTGCACTGTCTGAAACAAAAAAGCCTAGTTTTTCTTAGGCTGTATACCATCCCCAAAGTGAGGCATTACAGATGGTTGTGATGTGGAACCCCCTCTCTAGACACAAATGTTACAATAACCTGGAGAGCAGTGCTTGAATTTCTCCTCACACTTAAATGCTTTCTGCTGTTCTGCTTTAGTGACCTGCCTAGTAGGTTGTATTTCCCCAGGTGTGGCATGGACTTTCCAGATTTATTATTTAATTTTTAGTTATTTGATTTTATCAATTCAAATGTAAAGGCAATGGGAGATGTTACCACAGTAAGAAATCATTTTGGACTTGGAGTACCAGTTTGGAAAAAGAGATAGTAAATGGAAACAAACAGCCAGTGATGTTTGATGATCTCAAGATGGCCACCAGTTCATTAAATGGACTGTTCACTAGACACATCCTACTTTATAAACACATTTTGTTAATTGAAAACCACATTTTAAATCTGATGAGTTACTCTTGAACTGTTTCATCCAAGTTCATATTCACTCAGGCAAATGAGTATGCTTCCAAATTAATCTCCAAATTTCCATTAGTCTGTCACAAATCAGGAAAGTAAATGATCTGAAGAAGTTAAATGAAACATTCTTCATGAGTGCTAATATTACGAGGGCACAAAGCACTACTCTCCGGAATATTTAGTGTTCAAGTGAGCCTTATGACTGAGTAATAAAAACATCTTGGATATTTGACGTCATGTCAAGGTTCCAAAAATCTGGGACTGTTGTTTTTAATGCACTGGTGGGTTTGAAGCATTCTGTAGCTAAAGTACATTTTAGAAAACTCTCAGACTGAATAAACAGGAGATGCTACAGCTTTCTTATGTCTGTGTTGAAACATGCAGATGCAAAAGGCACATAGGAATTAATAAGCATGCAGCATTAAATAGTAGCTAATAGCATGAACAAAACCTAGCACATTTAAATGAATATAAATAAGAATCAACACTTTGTGAAAAATAAACTGAGATTACCAAATAAGTGAAAGAACAGGGAAGAGTATGTGTGTGTATTTGTAAGTACATGCAAATAAAAATATGTATATACTCACACACATACACACACAGATACAGACACAACAAAAGAATACATTTTTCACTGAAATCTTCATACCTGAACTGAGACAAAATTAATAACAGATAACATGGTAGACTGACAGATCCAACTAAAATATTTTAACAGAGCCAAACATAAAGTGGTATCTTTGGAAATAAATTTTATAGATAATAGACATGTGATAAGAGAATCTGGAGAACCTGTGACTCAGGAGAAAGAAAAAGATATAAAGGAATAATTTATCACTCATTCTCAACAGACCTTTCAGGTTAATGCTCTGACAAGAGAAAATAATGTTTGTCCCTGAGATATAAAAGGAGAATTAAAAAAAAAATAAAAAAAGACCTGGTGTCAATATTTGGAATAGGTAACTCTACATGTTCATCACATCCACTTTTGAGATATGCAGACTGTGAGTAAGCTTTAATAATGTGAGGTGTAAAGGAGTGAAGGTGCTTGGTTTGGTGCAAAAATGGTGAAGTTTGGCATTGTAAGTGGTTGAGCATTTACACTTAAAAAAAAACTATAGGGAGAAAGTTTTCATTTCTGCAGAAAAAGGTGTAAGAAGATGAGCTGCACTGGAATTAAACAACCCTGGCAATGAAATAAAACATGGCTTGCAGATAGCAAAAAATACAATTAAAAATTGAAAGAGGTCACAAGGGTGTGCAGTGAAGAAGAAAGAGAAGAAGGAAAGCCTTCTCCACAGGATCCTGACCTCTCAGGCATGCCTTAGTTCAGGGCTTCTGCAGACAATTCCCTTGGGTCCCAGTAGCCAGTACTGTCACATCAGCTCTTTCTGAGAAAAAACCCAAGCAAGGACAGAAAGAACACCAAATTTGTGCCCCCCCTCATCTTCTCACTATTCCCCTTGCAGACTGGTTTGCAACACTTACCTGCTGCCCTTCCTGTGCTCCTGCCAGATTCCCAGCCTCACTCTTCTGCAGGCAGCGATGAGCTCTGCCTGGGCATCCCCACCCATGACCACCTGTCTGCTGATTTTTTTACGCAGCAATTATTGTAGGGTATGAAATGGTAGGAAGGCACCTAATTATGGGTAATCTGGGATGAGGTCTTTCTTGTCTGGCAGATCAGCTCATTTCTCTACACCAGCAGGACGTTTTTGCATATAACTGTAGGTACCACCATTGAAAAACCATCTATGTCAGTTTTCCCTAGCAATGTACCCCTCATTTCTTCAGGTATGCAGCTGATCCCTGATGCAGAAGGTAGCCCTTCCTTCAACAACAGAAAATACCAAATCTATGCACAATTCAGGTCAACGGTATTTGATAGCAGAATTGTTGGCCTTCTGAGAGGATCACAGTTCCCATGAGAAATAATAAAATTTGTATTAATGAGGAATAAACACTTGAGTGAAATTTCCTTTCATGGGAAGTGGCTTTGTAGCTGTAGCACTCTGGCAATATGTGCTCCCAAAAAGAGTTCTGACCTTATTTCATTGCACTGCTTGATGTCCTCAAAACACACATCTATGTTACTGTAAAATTAAGGGCTGTAAGTCCATACCATGATTATACTGTGCAATTTTGCGGGATTTTGATACCCAGCTCCTTTTTCTAGTTTTCAACAAAATCATCACAAGTTAAAGAACTTGTTATTCAAAAGGCATGCATGGAAGACATGGAGGTATCAATGCCATATGGTGGAGATTGTGCATGAATATTGGAGTCCCTGAAATGGAAAGCTGCTCGCTCCTGTAGAGTGAATTAAAGGTGTGTGAAACACTACAGATTTCATCTGTACTACTGGAGATCTCCAAAACCAGAGGAGCAGCCTGTAACAAACAGCATCTGGCCTGTGCTAATTCTTCAGCCATGCCTAGGGGCATTTCAGCACACTGCTGACTGGCCTGGGGCAGAAATAGATCAGAGTCAATTTTCACAAATTTACCTTAGGGGCAACCATAACCCAAATTCCAACTATTTCCTAATATAGTTTAATTTAATAGTATCAGAGCAATGAAAAGGTCTTCCCTCAGAAACAGCTTGGTTTATAAAGGGTGTTCTCTAAATAATTTTTCAAAGTGATTGAATGTGGCCACTGTGGAAGACAAAAACATATCAGACTCTTCACTTTGTGATAGGATAGTCCCAGGCTCTTCTGATTACCACTCTGAAGGACAAAATTAACTTCTCAGAGCTCTAACAGGATGACATGATTAATCAATTTGTTGTGGGTATCCATTCATAAATAAGAACACACTGATGACAGGACCAGTAGAAGCTTTGGGACATGACAAATATAATGTAATATTCTTGAAGGACTGTGAATAAGAAATGACTCCTCTCTCTGCAGAATTTATTAAGTAGGGTCTGAAGTTGAGTGTGTAACTCATACAGACATGTTTATAATCTTCATATATCATTTAAAACCAAGTAATATTATGACACCAGGTAGCTTTTTTAATATACACAAATCAAAGAGTGATGTCCATATTCTCTTCCCCTTGAGGCACAGAGAGGTTTAGATCCTCACCTTTGTTTTCAGTTGCTGCATGTGATAGCACTCAAGTACCTGAATTTTAATTAATTAAAAGTTATCACATTTTTGTGCCTGTGCAAGAGAAAAACTAGCCAGCAATGCAACACCAGCTCAAACAGCCTGTGACCTGTGTGAATGAGCATTGCCTCAAAGCTCATTCCCACAGGTTGTTCTGCCTCAAGCCTGTCAGTAACAGATGAATGCAGTGAACTGTCCCTTGATAATAACTACTTGGGCAGAGGGGAGAGCTATTCACAGACAGGAAAAAGCAGCGGGGAGGAAAGAAAAGTGCTGATGAGTGCAGAGCTAGTTTTTCCTGGAGATTTGGCCATGAAGGAGTGTTGACTGCTCTGAATTAAATGTCACCTCTTGAGATCTAATCTGATACAAAGAACAGCTTAATTTGCCCAGGCAGTGAATATATCTGCCTTATTACACAGATGACTTTTATGAAAGGTTGCATAAAAGTTGCTAAATACACCACTGACATATCAGCATTAGCTCAAAATGCGCAAAGATGTGCATAAATACTCCACTGCTCTATCAACACTAGCTTAATATGAACAAAGTTCTTGTCACATAGCAAACATGTCTTGGGTAATGTGATGCATTTTAACTGTCAGAGAGAGAGATTAGCACAGGCAGATGGAAGCAGGTTAGAACAAGGTACAAGGTGGCAGAAAGAACAGGTGGATCCTTTAAAGGGGGAACACACAAAAATGGCAACAGCAATGGGCAGAAAAAGACATAACTTTCCTGGAAATCTGCCTGTACCAGTCACAGTAATTACATGGCAGAGTGAACCTGCCAGCAGCAATGTTTGTTTTCTGTGCAACAGCCAGGCTGTAGTACACATAATTAGCAAGCAGATGGCTAGAGCCCCACAGGGACCATAGTTTGTGATGGCTTTTGCACTCCACTGCTTGTGCCATAACATTCTTTTTAAAATAGTGCATGTGCCAGATCTGGGTAATGGTTTCACAGATGCATCACCTTGGCTGCAGGGCAGCAGATGCCAGAATATTTCTCTGAGAGACAGGAAGGAGATGTGCAGGAAGCTATAGATATTCCAGTATGTACAACCTTGCACATGTGTACATATGCTCCTTTAGCCCTGAGAATGTCAGGGATATATAGATTCAATGTGGGTATTCAAGAAGGAGAAGTTGCAGAAGACTGAGAACTCATCTTTTCCCATAAGACCCCAAGACTTTGGCTAATCCTATGCAGTGAACTGACTGATTTGCTCAGTTTTGGGTAGTGAAGACTTTGAATCTGAGATCTGGAGGCCAGATGCTGTTTTAGAAAATGTTGGAAGGCTGAAGAGGCATGGAAACAAGGTGCCTTAGTTACATGGGCTCTCTTACAGAAATGTGAAAGGTCCTCAATTAAAAATGTTATTAGTAACATCCTCTGTCTAATATTATTTTTTTATATTCCAGAATATTTTGTATTGATCAACTACAGTAATTCTCAAGAAGAAAATGATCAGAGAATTAAATAGGTAAGAATGAAATGGCAAAGAACAGTTATTCAAGAGACTTTGGCTATGCTTAGACACAATACTTTCACAGAAATAAAGTTGTGGTCTGTCTTTTAAACCTGCTTTATGTGTCAGTGCTAACCTGACCCATGTGTGTAAGCCAATAGGTTCAGGCAGCTCAGCTGTCTGTATCCTTAACAGACTGCTCTGACTTTGCTTTTCCTCACTAGTTTCTGTTGAAACCTTCAGTAACTTTCTCCTCTTTTCTTTCCAGCTGTATTTTACCTCGATCTCATTTATCTCCTGAAGTTTCATCTTTCTGTGCTCCCCACATTGGTTAAATTTTTGAGATATATCTGTCTCACCCTTTCCTCAAAGTGAGTACACCTAATGTCTAAGTGAGTTTGATAAGAGCACAAATTACAAGATAACTCTGAAAATTGATAAGATTTAAATATTCTTGGCAAGATATTAAAATATGAGACCATACCCTTTTAAGGTCCTTCCTTCCAGCTTTGATATTTTTCTATTAATTTTGAGTAATTTTATGCTTGCAACAAACGATCAACTACCTGCATCACCAGGAAATTTCTTACCTGACAATGCCTTTTGACCCAGCTCTATTCGGTTTCCATCCTACTTCCTGCCCCCTCACCCCAGTAACACACCTCCAAGTGCCCAGTATTAATGTCTGAGAGGGAGCTCCCCTCTGAATCTCAACCAAAGGGACAGATATTGGCCAATTTTCCAGGCAAGGACACCCTCCCTACATCCCTTAGCTCTCCAACCTTTACATCCCTCGGTGTCATCATGTATGCCCCTCTGTCTGATCTCACATTCTATTTTCAGTTTCCAGCCCTTTCCCATGCCCCACCCTCTATTTGCTCAGCCTTTCTACCTCCATGTCTCCCTCCCTCTCCTTTTCTATCCCTATTTTGCTTAATATTCTTTGTCCTCACTCTAGTTCTTCTATCGTGGGTCTCTTTTAATTGTCACTTAACCATTCTCTTGAATTCCATCACAATTTTGTATAGAACAAGAAGGGATTTACATGCTTTAAAATCCTCTCTGCTGGGTAGGCAATAAGTATTTCATGCAATGAGAGTTTCACAGATGGCAGAGATATAGAAGAAGTACTCTAAAGATCCTCTTGCTCTACTTTTGACACCATCAAGTAAAGCTCCCCCCTTGGATGCACAAAAGCTACACCTGAATCATTAAACAAGGCTGTATATGAGCCACAAAGTCCAGCTCTCAGAAGAGAGAAAAGGAAAAGAATGTCTTCTCTTTGGGTACTTGAAAATTAACCCATTCATTTCTCTGTCAGGCGCAATGCTGCTAGCCCCAGCTCATGGGCTGCAGTGCAGACTGAGTACAACCTAGTTTAATGAAAATGAACTGTGAAGAACAGCTCAATTTATTTGCAAGTATCTAACCCCAACCAGTATTAAAAATTGTAAGAAAAGAAGAAATGCTAATACTTTAAAATTTTCCACTATCTAAATATTTTTTCTGCAGTTGAAAAAAAACCACTTTTTTCCCAATAGCTAGGAATTTTCTTCTCATTTGAGCTACATACTGCAGGAAGAAATGCAGCTCTGTCATTCCAAGCATGAAGTAGAACAAACCACCTGAAATAGTTAATGTAATTCAGCGCAAAGCAATTACATCTATTGCCATGAGAAACACAATTTACTATCATGGGGAAGTGAAAAAGTCCAATATGTCATAGTAAAATGCACTTTAAGCTGCACATAAATGAGACCTTCCTCACATCTCTGTATATTTCTCTTTGGAACCAGAGCTCACCTCCCCAGATGACTGCCCTGCCTGCTGGGTTACTAAAGCTTGCACCTTCATCTGTCCTTACTTTCCCTCTCCAGCAAATCTGCCTCCTCCCCTCCATAGTGGCACAACCTCAGCGGGAGGCCAAAAAGTGCTGCCATTCACAGCAGCCTCCTGAGATAATAAAGGCAGCTAGGATATTGCTCTCAAGGGCTCGGGCACATGCAAAGAGAAGATGCTGAAGGAGTACGCAGCCCCCAGCTGCCTGCCCTGTCCCCTGTCCTTCCTGCCCTGTTGCACTCCCAGGTCAGACACTGAACTTGGCCTCTGCAGGACCTAAAATGCAACTGCCACACACAATGTAGGTGCACACTCTCCTCTGCTGCCTCTTCTCAGAGGTAGCCCTGAGCAGAGAAGAGGGATAGGCAGGCATCTAAAAATTAGTCTGCTCTAGGAGCTCACTTGCTAAAAGAGCATTTTCTCCTCGGCCGGGGGCTGTAATCAATGGGCAGTTAAATGAGGATGTGACTCTGCCTTTCCCCACCTGCCAGTACATATTTTAATAGAAATGGGAGCTGCCATGTCATCTTCTGAGGACGCAGACTGCACTCTAAAAACGCACTGTAGCATCAAGCCTTTGTGTGGACCAAGCAGCTTTCCTCCCAGCTGACCTCTGCCTACATGGAGGGCACATCAGAATATGTGGGAAATCTGGGGTATTAAGGATGTGCAAAGATTTATGGCCTGTACGATTGCTTTTTCATTCTGTGCTTTTGGTTCAGTTGTTTTACTTCAGATTCAATTTTGTGATATTAGGATACCTCTGGATTCAAAGACTAAAAGGAGGGGTTATACTTATATATATATATATTTATATATATATATATATATATAAAATTATAGATTGTCTTTGATGACACTGCTATTGTCATTATCTAAGACAGCAAGCCTGGCTCTATTACAAGTACACACTGTTTTACTTTTAGGTTTAAATTCAGGATTTATACTTTTCCTTCAGAATATAAATGCATTTTCTTTTTACAAGCTAGATGTACTAGAAGACTTTAAAAAAGAAAAAAAAACCTGTTTATAAAACTTTTCTGAAGTCTCTTTTTCCAAACATCTGCCTGGTAGAGGTGACTTGGTCCTGATGTGCTGTATTTTTTCTCTGTTAGCAAAGCAAGGAACAAAGAATACATCTCAGCTTACAAATCTGAATTAGGTCCAGCTTTGAAGGCTGCAGACATTTTGCTGCTTAGTACTCTTCAGCTCAGAATTTCAGCACTGATCCCTCACTGAAGTGAATGTATACTGTGGTCATTATGCCTTTCAGTAAATATCAACTGGCTGCATTTAAACCATGGAAAATGGAAGTGCTTCCAATTCCTTGCTATGTATCCCTCTCTCCATGGCCAAATCCCTCTCTTGATTTCCATGGCCATCAATTGTTATTGATGACTGAAGGAAGATGCTGTGGAAATGTAATTTTTCTGGCTGATTACAAAAAGGTCTGGGGGCTGATCATGGGTCACACCTTGGCTCCCTCACTGCAACTAGATCGCGCCAACAATGATTTATTGAATGAAAAGGAAAATGTGACTAAGTCCTTTACTGTTCTAATTCCAAAACCTTAATTTTAAAAAGTAAGAAATACACTAAAATCACTGATGATAAAATACAAAATTCAAATAGCTATTAAAGACCTTATATTTATTTCATAAATGACAAAAAAACCCACTAATGAGCCATAAATTATTTATTCAAAAACATCTATACAAAATAACACTCTTGAAGATATACACTTTTACATTTTTAAAGTGCATCTCTTCATTGCTACAATATTTGATTCGCTAATTTACACTGTACATTCATAATTTATAAAAAAAATAATCGGTGAGTATTTCTCCAGTTGGATGCTAGTAACAGTGACAGGGAGCACATATTCCATTGTAGAAATTACTTTTGAAGTGTGTACATATACAAACTATTCATATCCAGATTTAAAGACAATACTGTGACAATAGCAAGAGTATCACTACAAAGTGGAATTACAGTATACTGTAAGATAATAGATTCTTGTTATAAAAGTGCAAAATATATACACTCTGCCTTTATATTACTTCCTAGTTTAATTTTTACTACTTTTTAAATTCCTTTCTGATTTCCTGAACAGATAAAATTACAGTAATTTTACATTATACAAATCTATAATCATGCACATGTTGCAAGACTGCATTTCCAATAAAAAAAAGAACATAAGCAAAGCCGCACACACAAAAAAAATGCTGCATTTCAGATGTCTTTCTTAATTTGCCAACTGAAACACATAAAATGTGAAGTAAAATATATAATGAATACCATTTAGATGTGAAACACTGTGAGTATGAAAAATTTTTGTTCATTTTATTTTGATCATTGATCAGGATTACCTGCAAGTAGTTCCCTACACTATACTATATGGCCTCATTTTGTTGCATTGTAGCCCTCAGTACCACCTTTCTCCAAAAAGGAAAGAAACCTCCAATAAGCAATCCCCCAAAGAGCCTCAACAAACCTTTAATTACCACGTGGCAAAGATGAACAACATTCAGACAGTCTTGATGTGTCTGTAAGAATTTTGACACTTGTTTAGGTTTGGCTCTATTATGAACTGCTGAACTAATGCATTTTTAGGACAGAGGTAGTGAACTGTCAGGAAACATTTAATAATAAATTACTGGCTGCAGTAGAGTATACTAATTCAAATGTTCTTCTTTAAAAAGAACTTCTGAGATCCTGTTGTGTAAAGTCTTAAAACTGAAAACCTTGTGCTAATTACCTGCTGTAGATCACTTTTTTTCCTATTCTATAGCCTACAATATACTTGATTGTTCAAAACTTATGTGAGTTACTGAAGAAAAGATGATCTTTCCCATTCAGTAAAGATTTACAGGGTATAAATAAGAACAAAGAACAATTAGAGGGGAATACCTGAGTATTAATGTCATCACTGATTATTTAATCCTAGAGCCCTGAGTTGTTAACGAATTCCACCAATGACTTTCAAAGGCATGTCTGGAAGTGGTTTGAAACATTTCTTATAAAGTGTCTACATATCTTTTTTCTTCTTTGGGTAAAAAAAACCAAACATTAAAAGGAATATCTGAAACATACACCTTTTTTTCCATGAACAGCAGTAGGCAGGAGTCAGACTTATGCCACATTGAGGGTTACTGATCAGAATATGAACCAACCCTGGACATCATTGTCAATGATGCTCATACACTGGAGAAAAGCACTGATTTCATAAAAAATCTCCACACTTCTCCTCCATCATAAATTCTTGCAAGTTTTCACCCAGAAGTGGCAATTGCCTTTCACTTTGCAAACAAGATTGCATGATGGACGGGTGGAGAAGCAACAGCTGCATATTTCAAACTGATTATTTTGGGATGGAAATTACCACAGATATACTGTGTGGCTCAGCTACTGATGGTGCTTGCCACCCACACTTGAAAAACGGCAGTATTTAAGATAGTAATTCATGGTAATATTGATACAAAAGTACATGTGGGAATGCTCCTAATACAAGTTTCAAGGACACGTAACAACTAGTTTATTCAAATAAAATGTCAAGTAGTTTTCCCTTCTTTTCACTTAGCACTTTCAGAAAGAATAAAGTCATCTCCATTTTTTACATCTAAGTATAACCTGAGAACATTCTGAGAACCTTAAGTTCCTTACTTTAAATCACAACAGATTTCTAGATTGTTATCTCTATAACATAAGTCATTGGTCATGTTTCTATTGAAGCAGGACTGATACTCAACTAATATGCTACAAAATATGCCAAAACACTTAAATTAAAATTAACCCCAAATGTTATTGCGAAGTGTTTCTTTTTAAAATTTACTTTCCAGTGCATACAAAGATAAACATGCATCTGAGCATCTAACATCATAAATTGTTATTCCCTTTTTAAAAATAATCATGGTTTATATAACAAATATTCAGATTTTTTCATGTAATGGAATAAAGAGAATGCAACAAGGATGAGTAATTAATCATACAGGTATACCTGATAATGTCATGTCAGTGTAAAAATTTGAAATAACTGACATTTTGTATTGTCAGTATAGTAAGCTATCAGAAAAAAAAAGTACAAGAAAAAAACCAAATTAGTATATGTTTTTCTATAAATATTAATCTTCCTTCTTCTTGTAACAGTTGAGAATCATACCTTTGTTTCACCCTGTGTGTGCAGAAGTCAGGCAGAGGCCACGCTCACTAGCACGTTTAAACTGCTTGTAATCCCGTTTGACTAATTCGTGGGGGCTTGGGGGAATGTTGAAAACATTAGGAACACTCTGCTATTAAGACAGATTTTAGAAACATAGAAACCATTTGGGCTGGAAAAGATTTGCCCCTATTTTTTGTTTCAGTTTTGATTCAAGGAAGGAAAGCATTTTTCTTTTAGGTCTAAACATAACATTCCTCACTTTCAAAAATCTTATACAAAATGCATATAGGAAATAGTGGATCTTTGCTTTCTGACATAGCAGCATAGGGAATGTGCAGGATGAAGGACCTCCAGGAGTAAGTAGCAATGGCTCTGGATAACAACACAAATGAGTCAGGCATGTATTTAAAGAGAGAATCATAAGCAATGATGCAGCTGAATAGGCAGATGCTCTGAATGACCTCTCACATTTGAGAATGTGACAATGCTACAACTTAAAGTATGACTTTCCTACACTGCATGCTTATGTTGCCATGAGTATAAAATAAATGGCTCATTTTTATATGATTAGGAAATCCTTAAGAGTTTAAAAACATATAGATGGATTTCAATAGAGTTTTCCAGTACATCAAATGTGCTTATTTTCTTCTACTCTTAATGCAATTATTTTGCTCTCACCACACTAAGAATATTTTGCAGAAAATTTCTTATATTTTTAATTTAATTTCAAAACCACCACTGAAACACACTTCTAGTGGGGCTAATCTGTTTGACCTGAGAAATCCAAGGATAGATGCACAAATAAGCAACCATAGGTAATCAAGCTATTACAGTTTAATAATGACTACCACTCATCAACTGAGGCACAGCAATCATTTATATGCACACTCCCAGCTGGCTGCAGTTATTGACTGAAATATGCTCAGCAAAAAACTGTGAAGCTCTAGGAATTAAAAGTCAGTGCCTAGTGTGAGTAAATTGTTGTACACTTAGCAATTTTCATTTGGGGTCATCTAAATAATCACACATAATTCTAGAACAGCTAGAGCTATTTCCCACTGCAAGATCTGCTCAGCAAGGGGGAAGCTGATTATGGAACTCTGTTTCTCGAGCTGCCTGTGAAAAAACCCCCAAGGATATTTAACAGTTTGGATCCTCACTGTTCTCACTAACTAGAGTTCACAGAGGAACTATAGTTTTATTAACAACTAAGGAAAGTCTTGCTTGACCAACCTGGTGTCCTCCTATGACAGTGACCTGCAGAATTGATGAGGGAAAGGTGTGGATGTAGTCTGTCTAGACTTCAGTGAAATGTTTGACACCATCTCCTCTTAGAAAAACTGGCTGCTGGCAGCTTGGATGAGTAGGCTCTTCAAAGAGTAAGAACTGTCTGGCTGGGCCCAGAGAGCTGCGGTGAATGGATCCAAATCCAGTTGGCAGCTGTCACTAGTGGTGTTCCCCAGGGCGCAGTACTGCGGCTGGTCCTGTTTAACATATTTATTGAAGACCTGGACATGGGGCTTGAGTGCACCCTCAGTAAATTTGCAGATGATACCTAGTTGGGTGGGAGGGAGCATTGATCTGATTGAGGGCAGGAAGGATCTACAGAGAGGCCTGGACAGACTCCATCAATGGACTGAGGACAACTGTAGGAGGTTCAGTAAGGTGAAGGGTCCTGCCCTTGGGTCACAACAACCCCCTGCAGGGCTACAAGCTGGGGGAGGAGTGGCTTGAGAGCCGTTCAGCAGAAAGGGACTTGGGGGTGCTGCTCAACAGCTAGCTCAACATGAGCCAGTGTGTGCCCAGAAGGCCAAAAAGCCAATGGCATCCTGGCCTGTATCAGCAATAGCGTGGCCAGCAGGTCCAGGGCAGTGACTGCCCCCCTGTACTTGGCACTGGTGAGGCCACACCTTGAGTACTGCATTCAGTTTTGGGCCACTCACTTCAAAAAGTACATTAAGGTACTGGAGCGTGCCCAGAGAAGGGCAACAAGGCTCCTGAAAGGACTAGAGAACATGTCCTGTGAGGAACAGCTGAGGGAGCTGGGTTTGTTTAGTCAGGAGGAGGCTCAGGGGGGACCTCATTGCTCTCTACAAGTCCCTGAAAGGAGGGTGTAGTGAGGTGGGGCTTGGTCTCTTCTGCTGTTCCTGCAGTGGCACAAGGACAAGAGGAAATGACCTTAAGCTGAGACAGGTGAGATTCAGATAAGATATTTGAAAAAAAGTCACTGTTAGGGTGGCCAGGCATTGGAATAGGTTGCCTGGGAGGTGGTGGAGTCACCTTCCCTGGAGGTGTTTACAAGAGGTGTCTGGACCTGGAGCTGGGTGATGTGGTTTAGTGGTTACAGAGGTAGTGCTGGGTGGGCAGTTGAACTTGATGATCTTGGGGATCTCTTCCAACCTTGATGACTCTATGACTCTAGCTTACCCCAGTAAAAAGCTCTGTGTCCTTTTTGTGGGTGTTTAAAATGCATCATCTGCTTGTTCTTTGTTAGACGGAAGTTGTTCTCTGATGGAAAATCCTACAGTCTGCAGATTGCAAGTAACACACAGTGAATGCTGCTGGCTTATATTGTCAGGTGCTAGAGTTCGGCTTTTAAAGTCTGGTATATGATGCTTTAAAGTGACAGAAACAAGAGGTCTGTCTACACAAGAAATTTTCTGAAGAGTTGAATTATTCTGGGAAATTCCTTCCTATGTATTTTTTACTGGTTCCTGGCTTGTCTAGGTCATAAAAAACTTAGCCAGACACAAATTGATAGTTCTTGGTTTGGAAAACATCTTAATATAAAAGACCCCCACATGCCTGATACCAAAATATCCCCTCTTCCTTATGCTATAGAAATGTTCATAGTTTTTGCAATGTTTAATGAAACACCCATTCTCTTGGTTGCAAATTTATTTGTAGTTCAGATAACTAAAGCAGAGCTGCACACAGTTCTGGCAATCTCCAAATTCTGGTGTCAAACAACAGTGTACAGTAATCTGCCCATGTATGTACTTGTGAGGTTATTTCACATTTGAATTCTTAACTTTTGATTTTGGATGGGACACTTTCCTGACACAGAGACATAATTCTGGGTGTGTTTTGGATGTCAGAATTAAAAAAGAAAAAGAAAAATAGGATGAAGCATGCATCTAAAAATTCCAAATATAACTTCCTTCTCAGTTTTTGTCAAAAGATAAAAGAAAAAAGAAGAGAAAAAATAACATCAATGAAGCAAATTGTTGGAGAACAACTGCAGAGATTTTTTTTTCAAGCAATTGAATTTTTTCAGACCAAGAGATAAGAACGTAACTGTAAAAAAAAAAAGCTTGACTGATTTTTTTAAGAGCTGTGACAAATGAACACAGCATATAATCTTTCAGAAAAATGACCTTGATAAAATGGAAGTGGTATGATAAATTTAAGGCTAGTGATTATTGCAGATTAAAAGGCACCAATAAAAATGAAGAAATTGATTAGCAAACATTAGGCAAAAAGGGGACCCACTCTTAGACACAGTTTAACACACAGGCATTTTCAGCCTGTAGGAAAAGTAGTGCAGCTTTGGATGGTAGAGAATATACTGTGCTTATTGAAAATAATTTAAAAAAAACAGCATCTATATCTTACTACTTGCCTTTACTGTTACAAAGCAAAATATCAGTCATATCAAACTAGGAGAACATTTTATTTGAAGGCAGAGGAGTTAAGCAATTCTGAGTGAAAAGAACCACTTGGTGATTGCCCATGCTATTTAAATAAAGAAAAAAAACCCCAGAAAACCTATCTGTCTTTAAGATAGATTTAGTAAAATCACATGAAAGCATGCCATATAAATGGATTTACTACTAATGAAAGGCATATATTGTTGAAGGCCGTATAACAACTAGCATGGCAAAGACCTACTACCCTGCTGTGCATACTATGACACACCAGACAAAATTGAAGTATGGTGCAAGTTTTTCCAAGAAGAAAATTAGTAAAAGATCTTCATGATTAAAGCAGAGAAAACTTTTTTGCATCCTTTTCATATGAGCATTCAGAAACTGTCTTTTTAGAGATAATGTACTGATTGCAATTGCAGGTATTTCTCTACAGGATATAAAACACTGAGTGAGAAACTTATTAAGAAATTAAAAGGAAATGAAAAAATGTTGAGGGAATGGTTAATGGAGCAGCAAAAGGCATTAGAAGCACTTGGCTTTATGGAATTAGAGTGACAAATATTGTAATGAAATAAAATAATGTTAAGACTATTTTGAGATATTACTAAAACTCTAAAATGCAAAACAACAAAACAAGCAAATAAAGTCAGAGAGATTATTTGCAGGACTGGGAAGAAATTAACTCTGTGTAAGTAACCAGGAACCCAGAATCTGATGCTGTCATAAGAGCATTTTTACTGACCATATGCAGTGATTTACCTGAAATTCTGCAGTGCCTTGGTCCAAATGAAGATAAAGGGCAAATTAAATGTAAGTTTGGTTATGAATCTGACTACTTTTCCTTTCATTCTGATATGAATATCCCAGTGATGGGGAGAAATAAGTCTCTAATAATACTACAAATGTTGATAAAAATCATTGACTGGAATGAGGAACTGAAGCCCAGAAATGTCTGTGACATTCAACTCTGCAGTCATTTAGATGTTGCTGTTCCCTACTTCTCTCTGGCTGCACACATTTCCCCTTTTGAGTTCTGTGAAAGCATCAATATATCTCAAGCACTATGATGTGATATGCGCCAGTAATTGCTGGGGCTTTTGTGGAAACCACTATGCTTTTAGTTATAGGCAAATGAGGAAAACTCCTGCCTTCACTTCAAAGATTCTTCACTGTATTGAAATACAATGTTAGAGTGCAAGTTAGAGTACAAGACAGATGGAAATCATAGCACTTCTCCAAGTCTTAGTATGAGAAATTTAAGAAGCAACTTTTTCCAGTTCTATTCAGCAACAAAACACACTGGCTCAGCAAAGGATTTCTACTTTAAAACAGAGGGAAAGTTTTATCCCTAAAACCAATTTAATATTCATATACACACTGCCAGGGAATACTTGTCCATCTTCTGTGCAAAAAGAAAACAATGAGCTGATTATGTACTCCGCTTATGGATGTTGTAGAGCAGTAATTTAGCTCAGTTCTGAATGTTAATTGAACAAAGTGCTTAAAGACACAGTAGAATGTCTCTAATATTTTTTTTATGAGTAGCTCTATGTTGCAAGAGTCAGTGCATCCCCTGAGACTTAGAACTCATCTATGAATTAATACAATTTCTACGGCCTTATTTTAGAAATATTTTCTACTAAGCCCCAGGTAGTAAATACTAGCTGGAAAAACAGGCTAAGACCGTTTCTTCCCTCTCCTTTGCCAGTTAAACAGGATGACAAACTTCTGATTAAAAGTTCATTCACTTCAGGATTGTTTTATTTTATTCTCCTAATCCTGCAACATTTCTCATGATTGCTACTTTTTCTCATATTGGTACATAAATCTGATATTAAACCTATCTATAGAAAATTGAGCTGTCAAAAATCTGTGTGGTAGTATAGCTTGTTGATAGAGAAAGATGCCTTTTCAGAAGATGATTCAATCCACTGGTTTTAGGCATCTACTGCAGGAAGGAATAAAGCACTCCTTAGGTTTGCTGGTTTCTATCCACTGGTTATGGGTTTGAGACCAGATGATTAACACAGACCAGAGACCTCATTTCTACATTAATTCATTATACAGCATCGAGTATGACATATCTATCATAGCTGGGAATTTAGAGACTTGTAAAAAACAGTCAGTTAGTTAGCCTAGAAAAATAACAGAAATAATGTTCCAAGAAAAATTGGTACTGAGAAAAGAATGATAAAGTTCTTACATTTAACTTCCTTTCCCTGCTTGGTTGTCTTGCAATCCTAGAGATCTATGCAGCTGAGATGCTTCTGCCACTCACACCTCCTGATGTGTAGATTTGCACAATAGATCATGTCTTTGCACAGAAAAAAAAAAGGCTGTGATCCATTTAAACTAGAGGTCAGAATACCTGTGTAAATGCAACTTGTACAGGGCATCATGACAGCAGTTTCAAAGAAAAGATTATGGCTTTCAGCCCAAATAGCTCTGATTTTGATTCCCTGCGGAAAAGTCAGCAGTTATTTCAGTAGGAATGAATCCTTTAAGTGAACACGTAGGCAGCTGAGGGAATATTAGAAAAGCATTTTTCTTCCTCTGTTTGTTATTTAAAATTGTGCATCTTTGTTTCAGGCAAAATCCTGTGTAAGTCACTGGGACTTAAAACAGCAGTGGATTTTGGCTCATGTCCATGGAATTTGATAGCTTCAAATTTCATAAAAATATTTTACTTAAGATTTTTTTGTGGTTGAACCATATTAGAATACATATTTGATTTCATCTTGCATGCTACACAAATGTGTTTTGCACTTGATAAATTTATGACAAGGTCTTTTAGTTCGCATAAGATAATTGCTTCTTTACATGCTTCAACACAAAAGTACCTAAAAATTTTTGAAGCATAAGTTAAGAAAAAAAAAATACATGATAATATGATACATTTAAATTTTTGCTTTGCAGTCTTTAATTATTCAGCATCCATAACTCAATGAATAACAATTCAAAGTAAGAGAACTACACTGAAAGATGAATTTCCTGATGAAGTTCCAAAAATGAGTCAAATGAGTTCCAAGAGGTATTTGTAGCTTCCATACCTAAGTGAAGGAGTTTTTTAAGATTTCACAGCCTGTCTGTCTGTCCATCCCTCCCCAACTTACAATTTTTGCAGTGCTTTGTCCCATTTCTCATGCACAGGAAAGAGGGACAGAAATCACCACTTTGCCTTTCATGAGAGCATGAAGAAAAGTGCTTCCTTCCTAACATTCACCCTCTCTGCCCTGAAAAATCTTACTGGAGGACACAGGTAAACTATATTAAAAGAAAATCAACCACAGAAGTAAACAAAAAGCAGAAAAATTTCATTGCCTTTATACATACCTCACTTTGAGCACTCTGATAGAGGAGATACTCAGGTGTGTAGGAAAGTGTTATAAAATACTGACACTATTTTAATAGAAGCATTTATGGAGATGTATTTAAAAAGAAATTCAGACAGTTTAAATTCTGCTTAGGCCACTACAAAGACCAGACTACACATTAAAGATTTTGTGGAAAAGGCATGCCTTATCTAAAGTTACTTATGAATTAATGTAGTTCAGATATAATACAGGATTTTAGATTAATGGTTGCAAAATTTGTCAGAGCTTAGTCTTCCTCCCTCAGAAAATTATTTTATAAGCTTCAGGCCTATTGGCTCAAGGTTGAGAGTAATTTTGAAATACTTTTTCTAAGATCCTAACCTTAGAAGAATTCAGCCAGATAGCCATGACTTGAGCTTTGGATCAGCACAACCTGATTCTGGGCTTTACGATTACAGCCAAAAATAAAACTAAATAGTACAGGTCCGATTAAGTCCCTGATACACTCTGGTAACATCTAAATTTATAACTAAAATTGTCAGGGCCTGTTTTTATCCCTGAGGCCATCTGGCACAGCCTGGCCATGTTGCCTCTATTAAATGCTCTGGTTTTCAACAGGGTAGCAAAACCAAGGCATGCGCTGAGAATAGAGCAGAGCTGACTTTAGCTTGATTATGAATATGATTTTTTCTGCAGATTTTAATCGTGTTAGAGCAAAAAATGCCAGAAATTATATTAACAAATTGTCCAGTGCCTAAGTCCAGGCTGTACTACTCTTTAGCGGTTTAGTTCATCAATTTAAGTTTGAGAAGCAAGGAGATGCTTCTCTTTGAGCAGCAACAGGCAAAAGAGGAAGAGGAGCAGAGGTTTCTTGCTTATATATATTTTTTTTTTTTTCCTCAAAGGCGGATCAAGTTTTAATTGGTTTACCTACCTATCAATACCTAAAACTACCTGGTTATTGGCTCTCTCTCTCTCAGGAAGGAAGTCGTACTACTTCCTGCAGCATAGGTCACTTCCAAGATTGACATTCCCCTGGGCCAAACCAGGACACACTCCTTAATTTGTAAGTCACTGATGAGCCTTGTTCTAATTTAAATCAACAGTACTACCCATTTGCTCAAAGTCAGGTTTGTAGATGGAATTATTTTTAGCCTTTAAACCAAGTCTCGAGTTTAAATAAAGGCAAAATGATAATTTGGACACACGGAGACTGTCCTCTTTTTGGTCATTTCTAATCACAAGTGGCTATCTTGATTTTGTGATGGGGCCCAATTTCATAACTCTATGTTTGTGTGCTTCCTTCCCCAGCCTTCTGTTTATGATGTTGCTGTAGCAAATGCTTGTTTTTTCCAACCCTGTATTCAATAGTGGCACATCTTTGTCTTCCTAGAAAAAAATAAAGGAAAACTATACACAAACACATAATGAGGTAGTAAGACTAAAGTCTAATATATAACAAGTATGTAACAAAGAATATTAAAATTTGTTTTATGACCTCATTAGCAATTAAATATTTGACATTTGAGATGTATAAAGCAGGTGTCCTCTGCCTCAGCCTGCGATTCCTGAGGGACGACTGTGGAAGGTATTTACCAGCAGATCTATTTGTGAATCCTACTATTTTCCTATTTTGAGGTGTTCAGTGAGGTGAAATGTGGTCCAAATACTCAAAACTTTGATGGAGAAAAATATATGCATGATGTATGATCCACATTCCGAAGGCAATGACAAACTAATGTCCTTTACTGACGATTAAAAATTTGACAAAGAAAAATAAACAACTGAACAGACTTGGAGTGCAGCATTTTCAAATACGAGAAATGCAAGGCGCTATGAAGTCCTACACAGTCCTACACTCAGTCCTATAACAGCTGAGTAACTTTTTCCAGGCTCTGGCAACTTCCTTAAAAAACTGACCTTTAATCCCTGCCTTGAGACTGTTGCAGAACCTGAAAGAAAGGAAAAAGCAAGCAGGCTAATAGGGTTCTTCTTCCTCATTAAAAATGCTTTTGGAGAATTATTTCTAAAATACAATGCTAAATTTCAGAGGGTGAATTTATAAGACTTTTTTCACTAATATTCCTTGAGATTGATTTGAACATACAGAAGAAACTACGGTCTTGCAAAAACAGTAGCACATCAAAATACTAAAAGAATTTAGAAATTCCATTAAATAAATAACAAAATTACTTAAAATCAGCATAAGCAACTTCATATAAGAGATTTGAAGGTGCTAATGAAAAAGTGCAATATCTAGCTGCTTTGGGAAAAAATCAATAATTCTCTTTTTGAATTGCAGAACTTTTTTTTGGTAGAAATGAAAGCTTACTTAATAAACTAGGCCTAATTTATTTTAAGTTTTTATTACAGTATTTGGGGAGATATGTTCATTTATAAACACATGATTCTTAAAACATTAAGTCTTAAAACATTAGTTCAGTACTAGCTGGTACAGTTTTCTACTGTACCATATTAGTATTGAAATTTGTCTATGAAACAATTAATTCCATAATTCTTCATCCTACAGAAACTGTGACATCTCTAATTTTTCACACCAATAAACCGAATTGAGAATTGATTCTATGAAAGATATTCTAATGTTAATACTATTATTTGTGAATGTTAAAACCTCAGTAAATATGAGCTGAAAATAAAAAAGAAAGCTGAGAATTAAATAACATTTTCAATAAATGCATATTCAAGAAAGAAAAGTTTTTAAATTATTTTTTGAAATAAAATTAATATAAAATTGAGATTATATATGTTAAACATACAATAATGGCTATAAAGATTTATTGACAATGAATAAAAATATTTATCACCTTTGCTAAATATTGTTTTACCAGGAGTTAGCACTCCTACTATGCCTCATTGCAAACAACACTGGAACCCTAAACAACACTGGAATTATAAGCAGAGTCTGTTCAAGTTAATTTCTCTATGGATAACACTTAGAAACAAGTAGTCTTCCTGGCAGGATTAAATCACCTGCATTAGGCACTTTATTTGTGCCTAATTTATTTATTTAAGTGGACAGAGAAGTATCTGTTTGAAGTAAGTGCCCCACTGCAGTCTGCCAAGACAGCTTAAGACCTAAAGGAGAAAATTTAGCTGACTAAACTTAAGCACTGAGTTTATGCAAAAAACACTCCTCACTTGAGGACTTTAAAGGCACCAACCTCTTTTCATCAAGATATAGTAACTTTAGGCTTTGACTTCAGCAGGACACCTGACAAGACTCCTAAAATTTAGGGAGGACTGATGAATTCACTCCTTATCCATGGCATCTACTTAAGATATTCTACTTTGTTGATTTTTATTGTTTTATTTTCTTGATGCTGCCTCAAAAGTGCAAGTGAGTAAAACAGACTTTTATCACAAAAACCTGCAATATTTGGTATGACTTACAGAGAATATGCCCTAAGACTATAATGTCTTCTTTTTTTAATCATTTTTTCAATAGCAGGAACAATTATCTGTGCATTTAAGATTATGATTTCAGAAGGAAGGTTAGGCATATGTCTGAAGTCAAATGATATTATTTCCTCATCAAGGACAAAATTCACTTTGCTTGAATCTAAGTCAAGGTTGAAGCTATAGAAAAAAGAAAGGCAGATGTCCCAGAAAAATGTTTAGGTTTTGTTATGTTCATCTTATCTTGGAAGCATGTTCCTCCAAATAAAAGCTGTTCCCAAGCATACAGAGCACTACATCAAAGGATAGGTGTCAAGTCAATCTATGAATGAATAAATGAATGGGTCATGGAAGCTTTATTAAAAGATAAGAAAACCCAAGGCAAGTTTCTGAAAACTAAGTATCTGTAGTCAGGTTTCTTAGCTGAGTCTAAAGCTCTTCACAGTTGATCTACCATGATACTTAAATACACACTTGACATTACCTGGCACATACACTGGGGCTACTGAGTATTCGTAGAGCCAAGTGTGTGCTTAACTATGTTCCTAGATCTGAAATGGAGTATTTAGTGTTTTGCCAGAGCTAAACTCTCAGGCCCTGAAAGAACCCAGCCGTGGAACTACAATTTTTCAGACACATGGAAGATGAAAGTTCAATTCCTAAAGCAGTTGTCTTCAATCATTACTTCTTTTCTACAGTGAAGACTGTAGAAATTGCCTGTATGCCCAAAACTTTTCAAAACAGACTTGGAGGCCAAATTTTGGACACACACTTTTCAAATGTTACTCCACATTACTATCTAATAAGGGGGAGAATGTATCATCACGAGAGCAGAAATCAAAATGACTCTACAAATATTACTGAATGAATATTAATTTATAATTTTAGATTAATGCTGAAGATAACAAACTGTTTGACTTAGTACTTTTTAACCCATAGATTCAAAATATTTATCAGATTGTGAAAACTCTTAACATTACAGATAACACAACTATAGTCTTCTTATAAAATCACAAAGTTGCAATATTGTGAATGAAATAACTACTTTTGTTAAGAAAATAATTTATTTTCCACAGTCACAACATATAATCTAGTATCAGTTACTGTACATATATTTTCTTGCAATACTCTGACTGTCTATGAATACTGGATCCACAGATGCCACTTTTGCTGCTATAAAGGAGTGAATACAGTGTAAAACTGCCGTCAGATCCTGAAATTCAAGTTCCTGAAAGAAGTAAGAGAAAAAAAAAAGAGAAAATGTGATTTCAATTCAGGTTTATAAACATTTTACATGAATACAGAGCAGACTAGTTAGAAAATAAAAATGGCTTTAACATGAAAATTGAATCTTTATAGGAAACTGTAAAATTTAAATGGATAAGAATAAAAACTGTATATCCATACCTTGTTCACAGGCAGTGCCAATTATCAATTTAGTTTTCATTCTGTGCTACTTTATTGTTTACGTTGTACTCAGCTTGGACAATGGAATCAGTCAACTTGCAAGAACATTCAAATATTGCAACATAGAATAATTAAGGTTGGAAAAGATCTTGAAGATCACTGAGTCCAACTATTAACTCAGCACTGCCCAGTCTACTAGTAAACCATGGCACTGAATGCCACATCCACACTTGACATATGTCCTGGAATGGTGACTCAACCACTTCCCTATGTAGCCTGTTCCAATGCTTGACAACCCTTTTGGTGAAGAAATTTTTCCTAACATCCAATCTAGACTTCCCCCAGCACAATCTGAGGGCATTTCCTAACATCTATCACTTGCAACTTGATTCAGGCAGTTGTAGAGAGTAGTAAGACCTTCCCTGAGACTCATTTTCTCCAGGGTTAAAATCTCCAGCTCCTTCAGCCACTCCTCAAATGACATGCCCATTCAATCCTTCACCAGCTCTGTTGCCCTTCTTGAAGTGAAGGGCCCAGAACTGGACACAGGACTCAAGGTGTGACCTCACCAGTGCTGTGTACAGGGGGACAATCACTGCCCTGGTCCTGCTGGCCACACTATTGCTGATCCAGACCAGGATGCCACTGGCCTTCTTGGCCACCTCAGCACGCTCTGGCTCATGTTCAGCTGCTGTCAACCAGCACCCCCAGGTGCTTTCCCACCAGGCAGCTTTCCAGCCACTCTGCCCCAGCCTGCAGCACTGCCTGTAGTCATTATGACACAAGGGCAAGACTTAGCACTTGGTATTTTAGAATATTCTAAAGTATTTGACAAGTTAAGGCTGTTTGAGGATGATGTGGTATCAAGGAGGGCAGGGCAAGGAGATCACATCTTTTGTCAGCCTCTGAAGGAGAGGTGAGAGGCCAGAGGCAGGGTGAAAGATGAGGTGAAGTGACACCATACCCTAATGATAGAAACAAACATGGCTGGGTATGAAATTCATATGCCCTGATTCACAAAGAAAGGCAGAATTATTCCTAAACAGTTCTCAGATTCATGTGCACAAGTTCACCTTCTTTTTTCCTATGAACCCAGACAGTAATAGAGTGATAGTCTAAAACAATAAATGTAAATATAATATAAAAAACAAATATAATGAAAAAAACATGTTCAATTTAAGTGATACCATGATGTGTAAAGTCTGCAGTAGGTTAATACATTGTGAGGGCACTTGAGACAGTTTTTGGCTTGAGGAGAAGAATATTTTCAACAATCTGTTGTTTGTTGAGACACATTCCATATGCTTGTTTTTAAGCAAAAAGCAAAGCACTGGACTTCTGCTTTTTCTGTAACAGAACTTTACAGTATGTTCTAAACAAAATTGTCCCAAACAGAATATTTGGAATTCAAACTTACTGTCCCAGAAAAGCTCACCATCATACCATTTTACTATCCAAGGCCAGGTATTGACTAGGCACAAGTGGCCCTACCTACTAATGAATTGTTCACTAGTATTTGTGGGGCATGATTTTGTGACCCTATTTGGGGCACAAATAGGGAAATTTTTGGTAGTGGAGGGACCTGCAGGCAAAGCCTCTCCAAGGAGAGGCCAGGACTGCCCCGTGCCAGATACAGCAGGTTCCAGCCAGGTCCAACTAATGCACTGCCGCGCATGGCTGAGCCCCACAGTGAGGCAGGGGTGCATCAGGGTAAACATATGTAAGAAAGGGCAGAAAATTCCCCAAAAAGATAACAAGGCCAGTGTAGTAGGAGGTGCTCCATGGCAGAGCAGATATCACCCCTGAAGGGACTGAAACTGATGGAGAAGCATAGTGGAGCAGAGGAAAGCCTGAGTGTATTTAAGCCCATGTCATTTTTGTTGCAAATTTTGGGGGCAAAAAGCTCCTGTTTTTTTCCATTTTAACTGACATTTGAGAAGCAAATATGGGAGGAGGTTTCTTAAAATACCTTTAAGACAGCAGATGTTGACTTTAAATATTAATATAAATGAATATAAACTTCCAGAAAAAAAAATCCTACAATGCCACTATTTAACTCTCCTTATGTAAGTTTTATAAAACTAAAATGATGTACACAGCCATGGTTATTAATGAAATAAGAAATATGAAATAATACACGCCTCAATACATAAGTGAGTCAAATGTTTTACATCTACTGAAATTCCATCTTCAAAACCAAGAAATTCAAATTTATGAACATCCACATTAATCTTAGATTTGCTCTGAAATCAACTGAAACCACTCAACAATTTCACCTTTCACTGAGAGAAGGGAACCCTTCAAAGAGTTTCCATTTCTCTACTCCAGCTTTAGGCACTTCCAATCTATAAATATTTATGGAGATAAGCAAACAGAGGTAACCTAACACAGACTGTAGACAGGATTTCACACTGCTCTAACAACATTATTTGTAGAGCCTTGGGTTTAGAAGAGGGCAAAGACAGGAATGTCTCATCACTGTGAGTCAGTCTTTCCCAATGTCCCAACTGCAGAGTCCTCTCTGTTTCTGTCACAATTCAGAGCATGGATCAAACTGTAGAAGCCCCTCCTCTGTACCTGAGAGAAGTTGTCTCATCTGTTGTAAATAACCTTTTGAATACTAATATGCTCTTGTTTCTGTCAGATATAATCTACATAGAGGTGGAAGACTAGCAGTAACACTAAACCTATGTTTTATGTGACAACAACACTATTTTCTGCAGTTAATACTGCAAGTCCCCCATTTTTGGATTATTTTCAAGAGTGGCACCAATTTTGAAAGTTATTACAGACCTGAAAAGCAGAATGTGTAGCATATAAGCATTCCTCATGCAGTTTACCAGCTGGTCCACTCCTCTTGTCTCTCACATCTTCACTATTTTATGTTACGTTTATGGAGGGATGAGAAGTCCTCGGGGATCATAAAACAGAAGTAGAGCTCTGGAAATGTTGGCTTGCAGGCCTCAGTTAGATCTGGTCACCTATGGTGACATCAGAGAGGTGGGGCTCTCCTGAGGCCTCATGCACCAGAGGCTTCCAGAATTCAGCTTAACACAGTAGTATTTGATCCAGAAGACCACTAATGGGGTAAGGCTGTGGAGCTTTGTTTCTGAAGGATGTTTGATGCCTGTGCTGGCTGCCTTTGCAATCCTGCACCCAGCCAGTCAGGCGTAGATGACGAGGAAAAGTCACATATATCTAAGGATAAGCTGGGACAGGGATTTGCTTGTATGTAGATTGCAACAGGGAAAGGGGAAGAGGACTGGGGTTAGTTTGAAAATATGGATTTAGTAGAAGATGAGAATGGCTTTCTGACTTGGGAAAAAGTAGATGCTGCATAGTCTGAAGACTGGGACACAGTATGTCCCTGCTATATTGAATACAGTTTTATAGATGGAAATTTAGCCTCTTCAGCTTTGGAATGTAATGCGAATTCTTCCTAGAAAATAACACCAATGACACTTCTTACAAACAAATATATTGCTCTGACAGTATATATTTTTTAAAGTAACATTTCTCTCTGTACTTAGTCAGGCAGATAAGTAACTGATCATTTTATTTGTGCTATACCATCTAACAGCACCCTTGTGTTTGCTTTCCTTATCTGTTTGCTGCTTTTTTCTTTAATTGAGATTGTCAGTTTTTAAGAAGAATCTGTGCATGTCTAATATTTCAATAACCAAAGCTATTTCAGTTTACTGTATGCACCGTAATAAGTAGATTAAGTGCAACAAAGGTACTAGAAGGAAGACACTGAGAGAAGAACACAAAAGATTGGACTAAAGCAGTGGGAGGACAAGACTGCAAAACTTCCTGCTGGTAGTGAAAATATAAAAAATGAGCACACTGCACTGACCTCCTTCACTGTATGTGTACAACCAAGGAAGAAAAATATATGTTCTTGTTTCATCCACCCACTAGGAGAGTTGGATTTATTACATATCATAAAGAGCTTGACAGGCCTGTTGCATTATTACCATGCACATAATTTTATTAATAACTTCTGAGAGCTGTTGAATCACTATTTGAACAAGACATGAGCCTGTATCACATAAAAGGCAAATAATGGAGATGCTGACAGATAGTGTTATTGTGCCCTGTGCATTTCATGACTTTATGATACTGGTAAGCCTCAGTGTGTATTATTTGTTGACAAGAGCAGAACTATTACCACTGTACTGTTCAAGAGACCAAATAACAATATCCAGATTTTAGCTCCAGAAAACATCAAAGTCAAAATGGAAACTAAAATTCTAAATTTGGTTCTATATCTCAGCAAGTACAGCAGGGCTTGGTTGCCATATCATGGATGAGAAGAATATGCAGGGCTCTTAAGTTATCTTCTTGTAACAGACAAGAAGTTTATGGGACCAGCAATATCTAGTTGAAGCTTCAGTATGACTCACAATACTCTATTGAGCACAATAGTTTCTTATCTTCAATAGATATTTGAGACTAAGTAAGATGAAAAGAAAAGGGAAATGCCCAATTAAGATATGCTTGGGACAAAAGTCTCATCTTCCAGATATATGGCTACCAGTTTAGCAAAGGGAAATAAAGCATCAATACAAACCTGAAAGTATTAATCTTATGTTTTTCTTTTTTTTTAGAGCAACCTTGAAAATTTCGGTAAAGAATATCTACTGTTATTAAGATTACTTGTAATTTCTCAATACTAAAGGCAGGGTAAGTTCAGGGAAGTACTAAAGTGGGAAACCATAAGAAGTTGTAGGGAATATGAAGAACCTGAAGGAGACACAACTGACAGGAATCTTTGCCTTATTATCTCCTTTCAATAGAAAACTTTTTAAATAGAGGAATGTATTGCTCACCTAAAACTAAAATGCAAAGGAAGAATACTTAGCTTAAAATTTAGAAGCCAAAATAGAAGGAGAAGGAACATCACATCTAGCTAGTAAACAAGATACAAAAATAGAATTCCCAAATGTGATTTTTTTTAACCCCCAAGAATTCATAATAATATAAAATTAGACATAGTTTGGAAAATTCTTTTACAACCTTGACTCTGTTTTACACCAAGGGAACGTAAGTCATCTGCATCAAGCTTTCTTTCATGCACAGTGGCTCATTTACTCAGGAAAAATGAAACCTATTATTTCATAACATTTTTGTTTCCTATTATTGGCTGCATTTCACTATATAGCACCATCTGGCCCTATGACATCTCTTTCACTGCAATAAAGAGAGGCAAATACTGGATTGTACTTTGGGTATTAGTGCTGGGCATTTTCCAGCCAGCCTGTAATTCTCAAGTCTAAGAAATCAAACCATTTAGGTGGTGGGCATACAGTTGATTATACATACCAGTTATCTGAAGGGGAGAGGCTGCACAGCTGTGTCCCAGACCCATTTAATGTGAATTCCTAGTGGGTATATTGCGACTTTGAGGCAGTTGTAAAAGGTGTAATCACTGAAATGCTGATAAATACTCATCTACTTATTATCAACCTTTCCTCTGGCCTTTAATGAGCTGCATCTGGGGTCTTCCAACATTTACGACACAGATGTACATTTAGGTACATACATATTAAGACTTCTGTATGAACCAATCCCATATCAACTTCCATCTGATACTTTCAAGGTACCTCACAAACATTCACATCAATTTTGCCAATTACAGGATGTTTTCATTACAGCTATGTAAAAGATTAATTTTTCATGTTTTAACAAATCTGTCTCCTGAACAAAATTTACTGCAAAATTACCGTAAGTACTCACTTATAATAATTTTAGAGGTAATTGAATTTCCATAAAAATGCCAAAATTTACAATCTATCTAAAGAGTAAAATCAGGTAAAACCAATTAAAAACAATATAATTTGCACAAAAATAAAAATAAAATAAAAATTTAAAAATGAGATTGTTTGCCACAACAGAAAGAGGAATGATACAGTATTAAAGTAATAGAATTCCATTACAAGCAATAGAATTGCAGCCCTTGGTTAATCACACACAGGGACTATCTAATGATTTAATGCACAGAGATACACCAAGTAGTTTTTGCATGAGTACAATCTTCCTGTCTGATCTGAAACAATTTATGTAAGCTCTCTGCAATAGATGATCACATATAAAATGAAGACAGTAGTCCTTTTCTGTCTCCAAGGACTACGGTGAGAAATGAAGTGGTAATGGCCTGCTACTAGAAAAATTATTATACATTGTATGTTTTGTAACAGATATTATAATATCTTTTACAGTAGAGCCAAGAGGCAACTCAGGTTAGGCTTGCTGATGAAATCCTGAATAATGTTTTAATACAGATGTATAAAGAAAGATATATTGCATGTGCTGTAACTTTATGATAAATCAGGAAGGCTATGGACTTCGTGACATTTTCTTTAAACATTAGAAGGACAGGTAATGTATATCTTCTGTGTATGGTCACAATAGAAAAATATCACTTTATAAGTGACTTTAACCTGTACAACTCCAGGTAAGAGTATTTGGAAACTTTCATAGGTCTTCAGAATCTTTTCTGTTGGTTTCACTGGCCTTTGTCCACCAAAACCCAGTTGAATCATATTCATATCTTCGTCTTCTATGTCACATCACACCAAAGTTCCCCTCACTCTTTTTAAAACCACACAACTGAAAAAACATCTATTTTTTTATTCAACAGCAAGCTTGGGATCAAAGTTTTATTTTTACTTTATCTTTTTTAAATGCAGTTTTTAGACATTACATCTACTAGATACCGACAGAATAACTTCTGAGAAATTATCTTTCTGAAAGAGTAAAATACCATCATAACTCAACTTTATAACATGCTTGTAGAAATAGTGTAATAAATCTATGGGTATTGCTTCCATTTATTGTGGAGTTTTTAAAGAATCAGCAAAAAAGGATAAGCTGTGATATATTCACCATATGTATGTCCCAGTAAAGGGGATTTCTGATGCCTTGGCAGCAGTTTTATTTCATGATTAACTAAATTGAAAAAGAGGATGTTGCTTACCTTTGTCTCAATTTGTTTGGTGTCTAGATTTTGAAAAAGTAGCTTTACTCTTGTTTTCCCATCATCTGATGAGCCTTTGAGCTGAGAGAATTTAAACCTCCACAGCACATTCTAAAGAAAAAGAAATTTAATTAAGGACTCTGCTACATGTTTTCACCTAGAACTATGGAATGATGATCAATGTTCGTGTTCTAAAATAAAGCACTACAGCAGTAATGTAGTCCAGGATAACAGGTTCTTTTCAGAGCAACTAAAATTACCATTTCTGTACCCTTTGTGAAAGAAAAAGATGCAATATTAATATTCACAAATTAAACTATTTTTAAATTCTCTGAAATATAAATGTTTGAATTGCCTACATAGCATAAAGATGGCAAAAGATTAATTCCATAAAGATCCATGAAGATATTTGTATCAGTTTCAGAATGAACACAATTCCATGCCATATCTTGATCTTTCCTATTTCAGCTGGCTCATTTGCATATTGTAGATAACTGTGACTTACACAGATATTGCAAAGCTGAACTTATTGATGTATGAAATGTGGTTTGAAGTTCTCAAAAGAGCTATAGAAATACAAAAATATTATTACTGAATGTGTTCTCAGAAACCACAAAAATGTGTCCTACATTATGTAATGGTTTGTAAAATACGTAAGACTTCTAAGCTTCCTGGTCTCCCATAGGTTTATGCATGGCATCTCACCAGTGTTGGCAAATTCTATTTTGATATGCTTTAATTTTTATGGACATGATTTGTAAAAACAAAAATTGGGAAATTATTTTTGAAATCAAGATAATTTTCTTTATTTATCTGAATGTTTTCTACTCATCACCTGAAAATGTGTAACTAACAAAACTCAAGGTAACAACTTACACCCAGACTTCCTGCTGATGTTTCCTTTAATGTCTATAATCTTAATGAAAATTCTCTGTACATGTTGAAATGTGGTTCAGTCCCTGGACACTGTTGAGGAAACCCAATTTAAAGACTTGGAAGCTTATTTCAAAAGCATACATGGAAAAAAGTTTGCTGTGTTTCATTTGCCAACATGCCTCTTCCCAAAGTATTATTTTTAAGAAGACCAGTGATTTTAAGAACTCTATGGAATGTCCTATAAATAACTAACTATCTCCCGGTTCCTTACAGACATAAACACCACCAACTTCTTAGAGAGACATAACAGATGAAGAAAAACTGAAGTATCCTACAGCACTGTGATAGTGCTTAAACTTTACATTCACAAACAGATTTTAACTGGGTCCAGAGGGCCTAATTAGACCACTTGAAAAGTGTTCAAAGCTTAAATGAGTTTGGCTCTAAATAGGATAGATGAATGTTTGCTATGTAATATAACTGCTGAGGTGGAGATGAAGTAAGAACTTAGGAACAATTTAGTAATAATAAGCATTGCTGGAGTCATCATCTCTCTCAACAGTTGACACCAAGTAAGAAAGACGAGAAGTAGATAGTGCTGGAAGATCCCTTCACATTGGAGGATCCTTTCACATTGGAGGAGTGGCTGGAGGCACAGGACGGGAAGACAAACCAACCAAGCTGACAAAATAAAAAGAATCTCTACAATGAGATATAAAGTAGATGCAGGCTACAGAAGTATCTTAGTGATGGACCCAAAAAGATAAAAGCTGAGTGAGTTGAGCCCATCAAGAGCCTAGAATAGAAAATGCAAGAAAAGAAACTATTCTAGAGAAGTTCTTTAAAAGATATATTTCTTCTGCTGGAGAGACGAGTGAGAATATGAGAGAGAAAAAACCCTGCAGACACCAGTCAGTGAAGAAGGGGGAGGAGGTGCTGTTTCTGAAGGACTGCCCCTGACGGGAAGGGACCCACATTGGAGCAATTCATGAAGAGCTGCAACCCATGGGAAGGGCTCATGTTGGGTTCTGGAGGACTGTCTCCTGTGGAAGGGACTCCATGCTGGAGCAGGAGAAGAGTGTGAGGAGTTCTCCTCCAGAGGGGGAAGGAGCGACAGGGACAATGTGTGGTGAACTGACCACAGATTAATTTCCAACCTGGCTGTGCCGCTGGAGGGAAGGAGATAAAATTGGGAAGCAAAGAGGTGTGGGGGAAAGTGTTTTAAGATCTGTTTTTTATTTCTCTTTAGCATACTCTGATTTGATTGGCAATAAATTAAACTAATTTGCCCACGTGGAATCTGTTTTGCCCACAATGGTCGCTGGTGAGTGACCTCTCCCTGACTCCTTCTTGACCCACAAGCCTCTTGCTGTATTTTCTCTCATTTGCCCAGCTCAGGAGGAAGCCAGGGTCAACCCTCCACACTCCAAAGCACAAATTCTTGTGCTTTTTATATCAGAATTTGTAATAAGAAGGCGCTTTTAAAATTGTTTTTCAAAGTGTAAAAAAGAATGTTTTTCAATGAGTACATGAGCTGGTTGCCCAAGATTTGAGATCTAGATTTAGTGTCATAGAGCAGATGGGAACTGGCCTTTATTTTAATAATCCTCTTTGAACACCTGCCAGGGTGTAAGAGCATTCTTTGCATCAATAGAAGACCTTAATTTTTTCATTAACTCCAACAAAAAATAGATTCCTCACTGAAACTGCTATGTCCCTAATGAACTGTTAATTGCTTGACCACTTTAAGAATCTTTTTTGCACTGGTAGGAAATATTCTGAAATAGCTATGCATATGGGAAAACACAGCAAACTTCAGGTGACAATTATGGGAAGTAAGATGAACTGCAGAAGTCACCCATTACTGCCTCACTGAAGCTTGAGGATGCAGAGAACTGCTCCATCTCTCACACAGTTGAAGAATAAATGCACCTGAGTTCTCCAGAACTTTTAGTGTTTAGCAATGGAATCAGTCTATCTGCTGGTATTTTATGTTGCTCCTTAGGTAAGCAACATCATCTAAACATTCATCTAAATCCTCCTCATCAATACTGAAGGTAGGTACTGTAAAACAAAGTCCTATTAATAGAGTAAGGTTACAATGTTAAAGGTGGGAGTACATTTAATCAGTCTTCACATTTGAAATAAACCCTTTCTTTAGGCAAGAGAGATTATTTTTTACAGTTAATTTGTAGTTACATGAAAATGTGTCTAATTGTGCAAGGATTCCAGAATGCAGTATCACCTGAGGCAGAGAAGGGTATACAAAAGTATTTTCTGAAATTTTATACTGCTTCATGGGATAGCACACTTAATTTAATTAGTCTAAATTTTCATGCAATCTTGGTCATTATTTCTCTGCACAAAGATTTCAACAGATTTGAAATTTTGGGGCATTTTGGCCCCAAACCCACAAAATGCCAACATGCAAAAACTAGATCCTGCATCAGTATTTCAAAATGCAGTGTGTTCCCTCTTTACTCAGAATGACTGACTGATTTTTATAAATACATTTGAGAAGACAGACCTTCTACTGCAGAGTTCTATTAATGCAGAAACACTCTTGTATATGTTTCTTTCTACTGTCAAACAAATGTTAAAATCCAATTAGAATAATATACATTAAAGTACCACTAAATTATATAGAAAATAGTAGCATTTTAGACAGAGCTTGGAAGTTGGCATGCAACATTAACCATTCCCTGAGGGTACTTTCTAAATAGCCACTGTTTTGCAAGATAAGTGCTTGTAATATTTTAGATTCTGACTTTGGAAAACATTTGCCCTTATTCTGCTTATTGTAGACATGACCTAAATTTCTTAATAATTCTTAATAATTCATCCTGTTTTATATCTGTAGCTTCAAAACAAATAGAATCAGCTGACATTTCATTTTTTTCATGACTTGTAATTTTTTATAAATCTTGAAGTTTCTTCATTATAACAAACCAAGTTCCCTGCTAAATATAATGTTCCTTTGCTCTCATTATTTGAAAAGAAAGTTACTTTTTTAATATCTTTCTCCAAAATGTATCTTTACATGCTATACAACTATAATCCCCCCTTTCAAGTCCCATTTCCATCAAGACTACATTTCAGTAGGGCTAAATAAATAAATAATACAGTATATTGAAGGAATAAATACTGGACATAAACATAAAGAAAATGCAATAGATGATAACTTCAATAACTGTAAAACAATACAGAGTTATGGTTTCCTTTTCTTTTACTCTTACCTTTGTTTTACTGTCAAAACAGGTAAATCCTAGAGCAAAGTCGACTGTGAAACACAGGGTATCCCCTTGCCAACTGCACATATATGTTTTAGACTGAAAAAAAAAGGTATGATTTTTGAGAGGACAACGATCACTGCAAATTATTGTATTAAAATAATATTTTATGCAGATATTTTTGGCTGGGAAGACACTCAGCTGACAGCACTGGTACTCCTTTATATTACTATGTTTGAAAACAGTCAAAAACTTCTGACTGTAAATCAGTATCACATCTGTCTGCTAGACATTAACTTTTAAATTTCAAGTCACTCTTCTACAAAATTAATATATTCTTGAAAACCAACCCTTGCAAAATGCAACACAGAACAAACAAAAAATCTGACTACTCCAAACTTTTTGAAGACTGCTTAGACCTGAGCTATTAATGACTTCTGATATCACTTCCAGCAAATGTACAGGCAACAGTGCCTAAATGTTCAGTCATTGCAAACTGATACTTGCTAGACACAGCTATCTATGTACCAATTCCACAAAAATCTTTCAGATTAGAAACGAAAAAAGTCTGTTTTATTAACAAAACTCAGAAGTGCTGTTTAAACTTTTGAATAAGCTTTACAGTAAAAAGTCAGTTAGCTCTTTCCAGGCATTTTTAAGGCTCACTAACTTAGGTATATGACAGATTCTGAAAATATATGAACAAGATTTGCTGTAAAATGGAGCAGCCCGATGACATTCACCATTGACAGACAGTTAATAGCAAAAAACCTATTGCCTTCAGCACGATTAGAGATCAGATCCTGTCTCCAGGCTTTCCTTGCCACACCTAACCAGCCATTTCTAAGATTATACCCTTGTGCCCAATGAAATTTTGACTTTTTGTTTCTTCCAAGGAAGCATTAGTTCACTGTCATTGATATATCACAAATCTCAGTGTTGCCTCATACTAAGACATTTGTTTACACAAAAGTTTTGTATCTGGATACTTTATTTTAATTTAAAAACTCACCCTTTTACACACACGAATGCCCTAGCGGAGACTGAAAGCATTAATAAACTTGCTTAAAATGCAAACTGACATTTGAACAGTTTTTAAAAAAAAATTTAGAATAGTCTAAAACTTCTGGATGATTGTAAAGGTTTCCTCACTCCAGTATTAATAAGAATAGTTAATTATACTAAAATAAGCATTTTTGAGTTACAGTTATGACATTTTAAAAAGGATTTTGAAAGGGCTAGGAGTAATATCAGTTCATAAATGCAGATTAGTATTATAATCATCTCCACAATAATGGAGATGTATCATATTTTTGAATAAATTAGTTTGCTCACTGGTGTTCAAAGATCATATTATTTGGCATTTAAAAATATTTCAGTGATTGATTTTCAATTAGAATGACATTTACATATCTTACATTTTATTCAGTAATTAAAAGGTGGCATTAAGCACCAGTCATAACTTATTCTCCATTATTTTCCAATTAAAAAGGTTATAATAGCTGAGCTCTGACTCAGCAAAGCAATTTTTATAGCGAATAAAATTAGATTCCCCTAATGGGTAAGCATCTAATTGCTCAGCCACAAATGGTGAATACTAAAATGAGCTATGCATAAATAATTAGCTTGGAATACTTTAAAAATATTCAATATTAGGAAATAATGGAACCAGTTTGGAAGTTATTCACAAATACTAGAGGCAAACATCACATGCCTAATTTTCACTGGTGTTAAACAGAGATATGTCTTTTATACTTAAAAAAGACACTCACAGGGTTTTCTTTACAACAGATTTAGTTTGTGTTTTGCCATATAAATTTAAAAGCCTACTTATGGCATCTTCTCAGTGACTTTGAACAGGTTCTCAGAGCTCTGTGGTAAGCCCCCCCATCTCAACTTATTAACACTAGGACAGAGCCTTATTCCTTTCCATTTTTTGCCTTTGGAATAAGCTTCCCATACACTTGCAATTGTGATCACCCTTGGCTATCTACCACAATTGTTTACATGGTAACTTAACATCAGAGGACTAGGTTCAGCTGTCTTTAAGTGAATTTTGCAAAAAATAAAAAAACCACTGCATATTAGCCAGCTTGTTAAGTCACAGTTTAAACAACTGAGAGAAGAATAAGCCTCATAATGCAATAGCTAAGAATATTGTAGTATATGACCTAGATCAATCATCTAATGCTTTCTGAGCAATTTAAGGATCCATAGAATATTATATTTTTAATAAAAGACAATTACAAGACTTTTTACTTGTGTAATGTTCAGGTATCAATATCTCAATTCATGTTCTTTTAACTCACAAAAAGATTGTTAAGTTGATAATATCACTATTCAAACAGCAAAACAACAGTGTTTCTGACTCATTTATGACAGAATTCTTCAGACAGACCTCCTGTCGCTGATCAGAAGCACAACACTTGTCTATTTCTGGCTCTGGCATCTGTCCTCCAAGACCCTGAGAGGGCTGAATAGTTACAATGACTACACATATACACTCACTCTCTTTCCAACAGAGAGAGATTTCTCAGAAATAATTCAGATTTGAACCATGTTTGCCACTCTGGGCATAGCACTTAGTGCTATGGTCTAGTTAACAAGGTGGTGATCAGTCTGGTTGGACTTGATGATTTCACAGGACTTTTTCATCAGCTTTTACAAGGGGCAATGACAAGGGACAGTTTGCTTCAGTACTCTAAAAGAAAAGACTGATGTAGGGTTCTGTCGAAGAGTAAGAGACATTACAAATACAAACAATGACGAGCCAATTAATTCCAAAACCAGCTTTTATGATATGAGTCACTATGACTCTTTCCCTCAGGGGAGAGAATGTGTTTGTAAACGGATCAGCTAACACAAAAAGAAGGGCTTTGAACTCGGTTTGTAGGTATTAGGTACCCAAGACAAGAGGTGAGTAAATGCTCAAACTGGAAAATGAATGCATGGGAAAAGACAACAAGAGGGATTTATTTCCACTCAGAGAGAGTACAAATGTACCTCAGATATGTGTCAGAGACAAAGCCTGAGGGACAAACAGAAAGAGGGATCACTTCATGTGGTCACCAGGCTGTGATGAGGCTGAAGCACAAAGACTGGGTGGGTAGCAAGCACCACTGCAGTCCAGACACAGATGTCTGGGGAAGGAAAGGCAAGGATGAAGATGAAGCCTCCTCTTCTTCAGTTTCCTTCAGTGTGTCAGGTCTTTGCCCACATTAAGCTGTAGTATGACGGCAGAGGGAAGCACGCAGGCTCCCCAGATCACAGAGAGGCCTTCTGATTTCTCCACACACGTGGGTCTCCCATGGAGGCTAAAGCCAAAAGTACATTTGGTTTCCTCTGGGACTGGGCAGTCCCAATGCTTCTAAATAAATCACCACATGCAATAGACTTTTTGAAACAGACTACTGTTGTTGCTGGAATATGAATTTATTGCAATGCTTTAGATGGAGGCCTTAAATCTGCCCAAGTTCTGCTGCAGGCATCCAATGTAGTATCTCTGGATTCTTTTTTGAAGACATAGAGTCCTTAATGTTACTTTGATGTGAGATTGTATTCTGTCCAAGAAATAGGAGTTCAACTTGATTTTGTTTTTCAGTAAAATTCTTTAAAATCAAGATTAATAGCAATAACTGTCAGTTGAGATAGCACATTCTGAGATCATCAACGAAGATTCTTAGGAAAAAATGGCATTTCACATAATTTTTTAAGAATCAGGGCACCAACCTTTTCAGTCTGTACTCCTTTTCCTAAGTTCATGGCAAATAAGTTTCCTAAGGATCAAGTGCGACTCAGTGATGTTGCTCATCTAAGTGTAACACAGAAAAATGACATAGCGTATATTCATTTTAACGGATATTACTTGTCCAACTTTAATGTTGCTGCTCCCAATGTCTCATCAGATTTAGAGTTTCAAAAATTCAGCTGATGATTGGCTACACTGCAGTTAATTACCGTCTTGCATGAAGGAAACCCACATTTTGCTTTAACTACAGCACCGATATGCAATACATTCATTAATTTTGGACTCAGCCAAGTTCTATTGAGCAGGAATTTTAGTGTTTTTAATCAGCTGAAATACTGAAGTAATACTTATCTTCCAGTCTAAGTGAATACAAATTGGGCATGAATATGATTTTGCTTGTTTATTTTCCAAAAAGCAATTGGAAAGTTGGCAATACCATTACGCTTTCCTGCTTGAACTACATATTTTCCCTGCTATGCTGTTAACTACTTCATAGATATAGATATACATTTGCTCTAAGATGAGCTGTAAAGGTTTATGACATGTGAATGGGAACCCAGACATTATTTTTCACTATACTCATGATATAGAATTTAACATACACTTTCTAAAAATAAATTATAACCAGACATCACAGCATTTAGGCAATAGCTATATCCATGCAGTACACATATTGCATACTGCATTCACTTTCTTACTTTAAGTTAAAATATGTGCTATGCCTCTGTGTTGAAATAGCATGCCATCAATGTAAAAAAGTGCTAAAATCTTTCTGAAAATTTGCCTTTTCTTAGAAAGGGTATTTATATTAAAATCAAATTATGCTATGAATCCAAAGAATATATTTTTGGAGTAGAAGACTCTAGCATTGCCAATTAGATAAAATTTTAGCATCCTCCAAATATCACTTCTACCTTTTTCCTATTATTTCTGAGACCAAATCCCTCTCCACATTATATTTAATATTTTTCTTCGTTTTTCTGTCAGTGTCAGTAAAAATCAGGAGGAATTTTGTAGGATTTGTCAGAGGAACTTAAATGCCTGAAACAGAGAAAGACCTAAATGATCTGTTGTTTAATTCTGCATTAGAAATAAAATAATGCATACTAGCATTTAAGATACAGTGTCAGGGAAGGAAAAACATTATACTAACAGCAGATGGTTTAGAACACAGATTCTTGCATTAAGACTTTATACAGCAGCTTTTTGCAAGCTTCTAAATCACACAGGAGTGACAGCAGTAAGGTGTCTTAATGCATCTGATGCATTTACAAAAATACAGAATTTGGTAAAAGCCTTAATATGGGACCAGATTTGTAAAAAATATGTATTTATGAAAATTCCACTTTTAGCATTAAAAAAATCCAAGCAGAATGTGAAAATGAAGGTAAGAGCAACCAGAGTTATTATGGTTGTACTGAGAAACATATATCAGCCAACATATAGAGAGAGTACTAGGAGGCAAAATTAAACCCCTTAATTCTGAACACAGCCTGCAAAACCTTCAAGAGTCTTTTTGCATAGAATTACTAGTGCTAATGCTTTTTAAGCGCTTTGAAACAGCAGAATCATTGAATTAAAAATACAGATGCTTTGGCTTTCTCATATTTAAAAAAATACTGTTATTTTAGTGTAAAATATTTTTATATCACCCTTTTTTTAAAAGCAAAACTTTCAGAACATGTTTATAAAGTACACTGAAAGCACAGTCACTCTGAATTCACATTATTTATGAGAAAATGAAGCAAAAATGAATCTGTTATTCATCAAAAGCACGAGAGTTTTCAGAAATTTCATCTAGAACAGACTCCCAAAACTCAGATGTATTCCTGTTCCAGATATCAGTAAAAAAGGATCAGTGAAATAATTTCAGTGAGAGTCATCAAATGAATATCATCTTCGCTTAAAAACTGTGGCAGATCCACTCATTTGCCCATATATTTAAGGAATTCGTTGTCACAATTAAAAGGCTACAGACGTTTGATAATTATGAATAGATACAAATAAAATCACTCCATTGAAACAAACCAGATCTGATTAAAAATCTTGTATATTCCTTCAAGATCTGCTGTTGCTATGGCCAAAGAAATTACATCTAAATATCCAAAAATGACTCTTTTTTTACATACTTTGATGTTATTAGTATGAAAAGTGCATTCTCTTAAAAAGGATGGTACTGTAATCTAATGGTTTCAAGAAGACATTACAGTTGTTTTTTTAAAAACATTTATGCACATTTGTGGTTCAGCATATATGTGTGCAAGAGATACTCTGGCACTAAAAGTAAGATTTTTCAAAGGACTCAAGTGATGGCTCATTATATTTCCACTGAATTTCAAAGAAAGTTTCTATTTATTTCAGTAGAAGTGGGACTAGCTAAGTGCTTTAGGAAATAATAACTAAGTTTAATACATCCATGTTTTAAATGCTGGCTTTTTCAGAATACTGCTCAACTTGAAATGTTTGACATAACTATCTGATCTAGTTGTAATTTCTTGTTTGCAATGCTCATGACATTATAGCAGCTAACTGCAAAAATGGTTGGCTTAGTAGAGTTCTCATTTGACAGACTGTCTTTTCAGAAACTTTCAGCATCACTAAGATTAGGCATTAAACCACCATTCCGATATTAGGATTACATGTACATGTGGGATGAAATGAATTTTACTCTGCAGGGAATTGTGTTCCTGTAGGAAGACTGAGGTGAACTTGTAGGTTCAGCTATTCCTTGGCAAGACAGATAATGCAGTGGTGGATGCCTACTCTTGGCCATGGCATTCTCTCTGTAACATGAACCTTTGGCTAAAGCAAATCTGACAGGAGAAAAGACTTGCTACCCCCTCTGCTGGACAGGCAGACAATGGCTTAAATTGGTTGTAGGAAAAGGGGGTGACAAAAATGGACACAGGGGAACAAAATCTAAAGGAAGCAGCTTATAAATGGTTATCTTCTAGCAGGGAAAATTCTTTAGCCTTGTCTTATGTCAGAAAGAGATCATGCTTCCTCATCTTTGTGTCTGAGCAATGGCTTCAATGATTTGCAGCAACTCATTTTTCCATAAAGAAAAGCAAGAATCAACAGTGACTTGAATGTTAAGAGTTTCCTACATGTAGATTGTTCCAAGCATATTTTCATAAACCTGAGGCAGATTCTCAGTGGCAATCACAGTAATCAAGCTGACACTGCTTGTTTTAGTAGAACCAGTCGAACTCTATTTGCTTACTTCAGCAGATACAATGACTTCATTTTGATACAGTTTATTACATAGTAAGAAACATTTTTCTTCTCCGGCAATCTATAAATTCTGGAATTTCACAGTTGAAAAGGGAATTTAAGCAGAAATATCATCCAGAGACATTCCTGAGCACACAATTCAGTTCTGAATCTATGCTTTGACTGGGATTTTGTTTTTCTGCCTGATTCATATAAATCGTGGGTGGAGAATAATAGGGAACACCAAAATTAAAAACATGAAATCCAGCATCAAAATTCTAAGGTAATATTACTCCATAAATCTGAAATTCCATGACAGTAAATTCTTGACAGTAAATTCCTGAGAGATTAAAAAAAATCACCGAATGGTTTGGGTTTGAAGGGTTCCAAAATGGGCCCACCCACCACAGGCAGGGACACTTTCCACTAGACCAGGCTCCTCAGAGCCCTGCCCAACCTGGCCTTGGACTCCGTCAGGGCTGGGGCATCCACAGCATCTCTGGGCAATCTGTTCAGTGCCTCACCACCCTCCCATACACAATTTATTCCTAACATGTAATCTAAACCCACACTCTTTTGATTTCAAGCCATTCCCACTTGTCTTATCACTACGTGCTCTTGATAAAGCCCCTCACCAGCTCTCTTGTGGTTTCTTCCTTATTCAAGATCCTCTGAAAAATAATAACAAAACTAGATTCCCATGACATAATTTTTATCTAAATATTTGTATTTATAAATAAATATATGCAATATATATAATATAAAATTATTTAGAATTACTCTTCCAATGTAAATAAACAGAATTTTAAGAATATCTTCTATTTACAGAAAGAATGGTCAACATTTTATATTAATCATGCTTAAAACACAGAATATAGAAACAAGTTTGAGTTCAATAGCCTTGTAAATTGTCTCAATCGTAAAAATTTTAATAAATGCATTGCTTGCTTTTCATCTATTATGTGAATTGTTGAATTATTAATAATTATTGAAAATGTATTTACTATTAATCTGTATGGTTCTCAGAACCTTTCTTTGTGTTAGAGAATGGTGGGTTTTTTACATCAGTGTGAAAATGAATTAGAATCTAACACCATTTCTAAAGGTGACCAGTTAAATTGTAATTGTAATTGTAATAAGCTTTCTGTGCATAATGAAAACAATCTAAAACTTAATTGTGTAATTAAACTGAGTGCTTCTTGTAACAAACTGGTGAGTATCTTTTAATGATGCTATAAATCTAACCTAATCTAAATGCTATTTAATATCTCACCTGAATATGAGGAGAGTATTTCCTTTGCTTAAATGTTTGTCTCAGAAATTAGTTCTCAAATTAGCATATAGTGGCATTTCCACTCTTAAAGGGACTCCTACATATAACTGTTTCATATATGCTTTGCAATCATCACAGAATAAAAAAAAAGCATTGCCAACTGTATTTATTATTTTTGCAATTCAATATATTTGCAGCTCACAAGGCTTACGCTGTGATCAACCAATCATGTTTTACTCAACCTTTCAGTTCACCATGAAGAATTAATAGAATCATAAACTAGAAATTACAATTAAAATTCCTATTCAGTTTGCTTAATTTCTGCTTGGTTTTGTTTATTTAAGTGGACTTCTTTTGGCTCAGTCTCCACGGGTGATTTAGACTACTATTTCTAGAGCACCATTTAATTCCTGAAGATGCCCAGAAGCAATGAGTGTGTTTGTTTTGATGACAGTTACTGAGACAGCCTAAGTTCTGAGCATCTCAGAAATCACATAGTTGGAAGAGTTAAGTAAGCTGTGATAGATAAGTGGAAAGATAACTAATCTCTGATCAAGTTCCAGTGGGAACACAGTCTCTAAGATCTATTCTGATTACATCTAACTTGAGTTGTCGTCAGATCAATTCAAAATGCTACTAAAGAATGACTAGAAAACATATTTTGTGTAATGTTGCAGGAAGGAGACACAGGAACTGAACTTCTTGTAGGCTGTCTGGATATGAATATCACAAACCCTTATGTTTTCTCTAAATCCAAAACTTTCAATTGAACTTGTATCTTTCATGCTAAAAAGATTGATTCAGATGGGACTAATTCCACACTTTCATTCAGCTTGGCTCCCATACACTGGGAATGCAAGGAATCCCTATCTCTGACTAGCACACATCACTATTTATATTCTTAGTGACTTGTTGAACACTCAACTTTAAGCACATATAAAGCCATGTTGCTAAAATATGCATTGAAGTTGAGTTTCAAAAAAATTATTTAGAAGCCATTTGAACTTTTATGTAAAGGCTTTTCTCCATTTGGCTCCTAATTTTGAAACCATGAGGAATTTATAGTTATCTCCAGTGGACAAAGAATAAATGCCTAACTAAATTAATTCTGGCTCCTTCTGGAGCTGCTCAAGATATGAGAGCTATTTATCCATTTAATCTGGTGAAAACATGAAGTCTTAAAAAGTCAGTGCAATTTTCTGCAGTTCTTTCTTTTTGATCTTTCATCATTATGTGGTTTTACATACCATAGAAGCAAGTATGTGATTTAAAATATAAACATTGCTTTTTGTGTTATGAACCAGTTATTGCTTGTGACTGGTTAGTAAGTAGCATGTATACATAAAATCACTATTACACTGTTATTTTACACAATACACTCAACTAAATGCTCTTAAAGGGAAATTATGAGAAAAAATACTGGTTTCCTTGAAAGGTTATTGAGGTCAGTTGGAAAGAACTTATTCACTTCTGTATGTCTTAAATTAGTTGTAGTGAACCCTTTGAGAAGATTTTTAATAGAGATATGCACCTAAAATTAAGTACAGTCCAGAACAAACAGCAAGCAGTTGTTGTAATGAGGAGGTTGCACAGATTATTTCCTGAGCTGCAAAGGAAGGATGAGAGGGAAGCATTACAAGGACAAGTTTTATAAAGAAAACTTTAAACCCATAAATCTTAAATAGAAAATCAAGAGGTGAAAATCAGAACCTGTCAACAGTATTCTGAAAGGATCTGTACAATGAAGAATATATGTTTCTTGGAAAGCAACTTCATTTTCTCAGATGAAAATATTATGAATTCGTTAGAAAATAATGCAAACTGATGAACTAGCAAAATCTATGACAATATATTACAAGGAAATTAAAAAGATGGATAGAAGACAGGGTACCAAAAAGTAGCCAGGACCAGACACTTAAAGAAAAAATAGTCTATCAAGCCAAAAGGCAAAGACATAAAAAGCTGAGGAAAGGTTATTGTGTTAACCACTTCTTCAAAATAGTTACATGATTTTTTGTTTGTTTGGTCGGTTTTAATCATCAATAACACAATTGCAGATTCCTTACATATTTCATACAGATCAGTCTGAAGAACACACAGTGGATGGGGGAAACATTAAAGTGGAACAGGAAGAGGTAAGGTATGTCACTCTCATGTCTGTCATCTTTATTAAGTGTGGAAGACCCAAGTTCACAGATGAAAACAGTAACTGGCTGGAACAACTAATATGTAAAAACAATTAATTATTGCTTACAAAACAAAACAAAATTATTAAATGCACTTATCTATTATTTAATTTTTCAGGAATTTTCATCATGGTGTTTTAGCAGCACAATATTTGTAGAAAGAAAATTAAACGTTTAATGTGGGAATCCTATAGAAACGAAGCTCCAGGTCTGCATGCACAATTATTCCCAATAATTATTTTTACTCTATACAGGAACAGACATAATCTGTCTGAGAGCAATTCTGAGTCACACTGATTCAGAGTCATATATTCAGCATCAAGAATCATACTATAGAGATTGGTTTGGTGTTAACTCCTAGGAAAATAAAGACGTTAAAAATGCATACAAAAATATAAAACATCCACAGAATATGGGATTTATGTTAACTGATTTTAAAGGAGGGAAAACACAGCATAATTGCACCATACATTTATGTTCATTATAAAATGGTTTTGGATTTCAAATAGTGCTAAGTGAAATAATTTGCAACATTCATCAATCTTTGTTTAAAAAAAATTGTTGACTTTGTTTGCTTGCTTTGTTTACTTTGATTTTAGTTGTAATGTATATTCTTCACATGAGCACCCTGTATCATTCCAGGAACATTCATTTTACTACTAACACTTCTCTATACATTCATATCCCTGACTTGAAAAAATAAATAATATAATTCTATTTCAAGGGTTTATTTCTCTGTTGATGTCAGTCACTGAATCATGGAACAAAATGGAAAGAAGTACTTATCTTTAAGCATGGGAAATGCTGAGGCAGCAAAGCTTCTTGATTATTCTGTTATAATTGAATGGAATCCAGCCTATTTTAATTCTTGGAGTAACTCACATTAAACAATTTTTTTGTCCAAGCAACGCAAATGGTTTCACTATAGTAGGTTATTCAGATGTATGAGGATTGGAAAGAACTTGCAGCATCTTCATCACAGCTGGAAGTACGAAGGGAAAACTTTCTTTTGTGTTAGAATTGCTGGTGAGGAGAGTATGTAACCATGTCTTACCACTGTATACCAACTGCAGGTACTTTAGAGACACTGCAGTAGATGACTTTCCCACTGCATGTTTTTTTCAGTCTCCTGAGAATTCTTTCATTTATAAAGCAGATTCCTCTTCCAGCCATTGAACAAAGCTGACATGTACAAGGTTTCAAGATGACAAAACCATTGGTCTAATTTTTCTACAGCTGACAGTGAAATGCATTACTGTCACTCTTTCCTCGGTCCACTACCAGATACTATTTCAATATTCTCCTCCATCCTCCTGCTGAACAGAACTGATTCAAATCATCCCTTTGAGATGTTTCTGCATTAATTTAAATCATATCCAAGACTCAGATGAGTCAATATAATTTCCTTTGGAAAAAACAGTGTGAGGTAAGGGAACAATACTGATTGAGAAATTAAAAAATGAACAACTTTGAAAAACTGTGGAATAAAATCCTATAGTACTGACAGGACCAAACTGAAGGGTCAAAGAATTAGTAAGAGCTCTGGAAAATGTGTTAGTCTCTTATTTCTGAAGATTTTCTACACCATAAAAATCTTGGAAAAAAAACCAGAAGAAAAATTACCTAATCTGAGCATCATTTATTCATCCTGCACTGTTTAGGATGTTTCAGGTGAGACAAACATTCTTGTTGGCATTTGTGGGAGATGATTTAACTTCAAGATATGACTGAGGTGATTTCATTGCCTATCATCCACCATTGCAATGCTGACTTTTATTACCAGCCTCATGGAAATACTTTTTAACAGCACTTTCGCTCTCTTTCAATTGCCTTTCTGCCTTACTTCTATTGTATTTTTATTGCCCCATCTATCCAAGTTATGCCACCAGCAACTACAATAGTTTTTGTAGGAAAAAAATACATATATTTCTAGCACATGGATTCAACATCTGTTTGCTTGTTATCATTGTCTGCGAATAAATTTATTTCACCAGGGTCACTGAATCTGAGTGTTTCTTGGTAAACTTTCTGTAAACAATTGCAGCTTGAAATATGGCTTTAAGATAGCTGAAATGGGAACAATATTGTGAGGGGTGTTTCTTCCTGCTTTATTCCATTCTTTCTCTTATCTACTGCTGCTACCATTTTGAGAAGAAATGTAAAAAAAAAACACACACAACATGGACAGATAAAATTCAAAAGGACTCTGCACCTTAACATTTCTTTTCACAAACTGTGTAAGGACAGACTCTTCTCAGAAATACAGCTCTTACTTTAGAAACACCAAATACAAAAGATATGCACAGGATGAGGTTAACAAAAACTCATAGGCAAGATCCTAACTACATTCAAACAAGACCAAGCCCTATTTAAATAAGAACAGCTGAAATAGCAGAATGCAATCCAACACCTGGCATGAATCTTGCCCAATCATTTATGAATAGAAAATAATTTCCAAAATTCTCCAAAAGAACTTTTACAGACTGACATACCAGTGACAACCTTGAATTTTCTGGATACTGGAATTCCAGTTCTTTTTCTATGTCTTCAAATAATCTACGTAATATTAAATTGCACCTCATTCATGCTGCTCTTGACACCATTCTGAAAAGAAAGGCACTCACAACAGCATTTATGTTTGGAAGGAAGAAAGAAAATAGTGCAGTGAAAAGACTTTTCACTGCTGGAGAATGACCACAGCACTCTGAATTCTACTGACATAGTGCTTTGCAGTAAATTTGGATGCATCCAACTGTGTGAGAGAAAATTAAGATATAGGAAAACACCTATGGAGACTTAAGCACTGTAATCAGGATTTTATTTGAATGACTCTTCTGGAGGTTTCAGACAGGTTAAACCACAGCTGCAGGAAATTTAATGTCTTTTGTAGTAAGTGAGTCTAGATGACTCTTTGACTCAAATGACAAAAGATCATTCCACAAGCAAAGAATCATTCCTTATTTTAAGGATGCAAAGGACAAGCAAGTTTTGAGATTTAACAATAAATATTCAGAAATTTAATCAGATAAAGAGGCAGCTAATCTTCACCCTTGTTATACTTAATTTTAATTATATGTTATTGGGTTTTTACATGGATAAATACGAGGATTGAATGGTTGGTCAAACAGTTGTATCATAATTTCTTGAAGAGTTCATGTGAGAAATACTTTATGCATACTCAATATGCATTATTAATCCCTTCCCTGATGCCCAAGAATTTTTCAGAAAGAATCAATTTTTTCCTGAACAACTGCATTCCTTCTCAGAAGTGCAGGATTAGGAACTGTTACACAATCTTGTTTTGTTCCTTCATCAGTCTGGGGAGACAAATGCAAGGGTTCTAAGCAAGTACCTGGTTAGAACCCAGAAACCTGGTTAGAGTCTCAGAGATTTGGAAATTTAGACAAGGTGATTCATCACCTGCAATAGGATTGCTGCTCCTTGCAAGTTGTGTTAATACAATGCTGTGATGCAGTGTTCTTACTATTTCAAATGTCTTTAGGAGGTCTATAGGGCACTGCAAACCTGAACATACCAAATCAAGTTTGCATTTATGCAAAACTGTGTAAATATATTTTTAATTGGAGAAGGACTATAGTCTCAATCCATACACTCCCACAACATTCTTCTAGTTCACTTGAGAGTATGGATCTAGATTTACTAACCAGCAGAAAGTGATAGCCTGCTGTTTAATTTTGAGAATTCAAGGCTTTAACAAACTTCTTTTCACTTTTATGCTGTCTTCAAACTCTTCCAATGTTAACAAGGACAATGCCAAGTCACAAGTAACAATATAAGAGCAAAATATTTATTTTTTGAATACAGAATCTTTATGTAAAACATAACATATTTACCTTATGTGGGAGGAAAATTAGCTTTTTGGAAGAAAGTGTTCAAGTTGGACTAAATAAACTCCTGAGAGTTTTCCAGTGGTAAAATGTATTAAGTTCCAGTTTTTAATAACCAAGGTGAACTTACAAATGATCACTTTCAATTTTCAATCTGTCATAACATAATCATCGACTGTTATCACACAGTCATTGACAGAAAAATATTGATGTGATGATGAAGCTTTCAGAAGTCTTCAGTGTATTAAACGTACTCAGATCCATAGTCATGGAGAACATCAATCTAATGCAACTATTAAACCTACAAGGAATCTAAACTCTTGTTAAACTTATGTTATAGATTAAATTATTTAAATTGCTTACTACTTACCCCTGTTCTTTGAACTTCCAAGAAAATTGCTCTTTGAAATGATTTCTCCCACACTGCCAATTCACTGCCCAACTCTACGTTGAAATAATGGCTCTTGCCATGTCCAACCATAACACTGAAAGAATACGGCCTCTGGTCTTCAAGATCGAAGTCCTGGTGAATACCTAAATACATGCTTGCTTGTAGCCAGCAATCATCAGCAAGCCAGAGCTGAAAGACATGTTTCAGCATGTGATTCTTCATCTGGCAAAACCAAAAAATTTAAGCAACACTGTTTTCTGTAAGTGATGGGTACTTGGATACACTATGGCTTTATGTCAACAATTACCTTGAAGAAATATTCTAGGAGTTAAATAATTATGTCAAAGAAAGCTTCCCTCTTTGTTTAATTGCTTTATGCCCTAGCATGTAATCCAAGCTACTATTGCAGTTCCAAAATACTGTCAAAATACCTAAGCAATACATATATAATTTAAAATGAGTTTGTACCAATATATTGTTTACAGTGAAAAAAGAAGGAAATCCCTAAATGTTTCAATAAGTTCCAGGAGCTGTGTACCAGCTCTACAGGAGACTATAATTACTCCATTCTACTTGGGTTCCAATATGTTAAATCCCAAGGAAAGCAGTAATTTATCAAGCACTCCAGGGCTAATTCTGGAAATGACAACATGAGCATGTCCTCCGATAGCTATCAATGATTTTCTGTAACTACAAGGAGACTGAAACAAGATCCTGCCATCATCTTCAAGATAAAGAAGAGAAAATTCACATTAAACTTTCATAATAAAAATTATCCCTGCAATACAATGTTTTGTAAATGCAAACAAATAAATACAAGAAACTTGCCTAATATTTCAAGACTTCATTGATTAACATAATTATAGAGGCAAAGAAAACTAAATTTAAAAACTACTACTTATACATCTAAGTACTTTCACAGCCTGAATTTCCAAATTACACATATCTTTATTTTTCTGTTTGTCAGATAGAACTCTTCTCTATCCCTATTTCTCTGTGATATCATGGGGCACAAAATACTGAAACCCCACCATAATTAGCAATGATTTGTGGGGGCATCTTGGGAGCAAGACATATTGCCACCAGGGTACACAGCACTGTGTTGTCAAAATTGGCCCTGCAGCTACCTCAGGAGAGAACAGACTTGATGAAGCTCAGTTATTTGACAACACTCCTCTGGACTGTTGAAAAGGAAGGTGACCAAAATTCCTGCATATATTCTTGTGTTCAGCAGCTATGGAATGACAGGTTTTACATCTGCTTCAAGACTCAGTGCTGCATATCCTGTCTTGTAGACTACTATATTAGTATTTTTTTAAATTTGTATGTGAAAATACCAGACTATAAAACAAAATAAAATGTTTTTAAGACAAGTGACTTCTAAATATGTACAGGATTAATGTAAGAGTTTAAATTATGAGGTAAGCTATAGGAATAAACATGTGATGAAAGACATTTCATTTCAAATCTGGTTATTACCACCAAATGACCAGAAATATGCAAATGCATATTATATATATGAATTTTAATTCACATCATTGTGTATTTATATGTATATATGCATACACCCAAATCTAAAATATACCAAACATTCTATTTTAAATTTTAAATTCCATATTGGATTCTTATTTTCCATGTTTAACTCTTGCATCATAATAAGCACAGATGAGAAGCTTACAATTAGGTATGTAACAAGAGCAGTTCCCCCTAAAATCCATATTTAATGGGAAGGTACAATAACACACTTTCCCACAGTTTTGCATTAGTTATAATCAGCTTCTGAAAATCCTTAAGAACACCCTCCCCAAATAGCAGCTTTTACAACATAACTGTATCATATCTAATGCAGAAACCTTAATCTCTTACAATTTTTTGGATTTGTTCAGTTTGCCTCATTGTCATTTATACAAAAGAATCAACAGAAAAGAGTTTAAGGAGTTCAATTTGAGATTTTGCACTTTGGCTGACGTATTCATGAAGACTGGCAATTAAGCATTCATTTATTAAAATGTCAAGAACATTAAAGAGTTGAATCTTGGGTAGTTTATTTCCCCACTTCTTTTTCTTAATGAAAAAGTACTGCAGAATTTGCTTTAAGGACCGAATATCCTTGAAATTACCATAATATTCCATGAAGAACTGAGCTTCATCTGTAACACTTAAAGGAGAAAAAATAAAACCAAAACCCAAGCCACAGCAAAATCTTCTCAAAAGGCTTAATGGGTATATATTTCATTGGTGCCTGATTTATAATTTATGAGCCAAGAGTAAAATTATAAAAAAATATGAAGGCGATGAAATAAATGTCTGTGACAGAACATCTACCATCTACTTTTTGTTTGTATCTTAGTGATGGGCAGCACCTGAATTTGCCCATATGTTCCCAGCTGGAGACATGGCCACACTAAAAAATTGCCATGCCCACAAGAATATGGCTCTGCTGCTGTGCCTTGTATTCTGGAGCTGAGCTAGTCCTGAACTCCAGGACTGCTGTTTTCCTGGCATGCCAGTGCCAAAATACTTCCTTCCCATGTCCTGAATAACCGTTACATCAGAAAAAACCCCAACAACACAAGAAAAATCCACACACTCCAAACCAAACCAAACTAAAAAAAAAAATGCATGAATGCCAAACCAAAAACCTTAAGCACTTCTGCTTCAGTGCAGGATTTGTTACAGGTAAAAGAGCAACAACCTGCCTTTTCCACATCAGCGCATGGTCAAAGGCGAAATAGCAGAGAAGGGCAGCAGCTGGTGAGAACTAAAGATGAGCTTCAATTTTTACTGAAACAGTATTTTATCTGAAAAGATGGATTTTTTTTTTGTGAAAATATTTTTTACTCTCCTAGACAAATAGGCTCTAATTGACAAGTAGCCTTCTCTCACCTGCAAAGGTTTCTTTTTTGTTGGAGAACAAAATTGATCTATCTTATGCAATTTATTAGAAAATATATTCTATAAGTCAATTATTTACACAAAGTGCTAAGATTTTGCCCCAAATATTTGATTGGGCTAAGCAGACAGAAAATGACTGTGTCTAGTTGGGGGAAGAAAATTAATTCTATGGGACACAAACCAAACATGCTGCCCTTAGTAAAGGAAAACTCACTGTAGTATTGATACAACACTCAATACATATGGTACAACATAATTTTATATTTTTAATTCCTAAAATGAAAATACCTTTATATAGACTGAGAATTACAGCAAGAGCATTTTTCATCATGTTTGCTTGAAAATCTGACCCACTAGGAAAAAAACATAGTTCTGCTTAGCAGTGTGCCTCACTGATACTTCATACAGGTCTAATGCTAAAAACTTTCTTCAATGTGAAAGCATTTTAGTAATTTGCTCACTTGGAGCTTAACCCATTTTCCATATTCTCTTATACTTGCACAGCTAATGCACTAGCAAATAGGTTTTTTATAACAACGGAACTAGTTGAATGTTAGCTACTCCTAGTTAAGATTAACTTGAGTTTATCATCAACAGGAAAAGGTAAACTTTCTTTACTAAATAAAATCATTGAAACCATCGGGAAACTTACCTTGTGAATTTTAAACAGAACCTCACAGAGGTTATAGATTTTTTCAGCTCGTACCCAGTCTAGTGTGCTTACCTATAATATAAAAAAAACACAAAAAACTATTATCAACATATTCTTTATTTGAAAATCATGTTCAGATGAAAAAAAACTAAAAAGGTTTTCACCCATCATTATTCTACTGGATTCTTTAAATACAGGCACATTACTACATTTAATATCCAGTATTTAGAAAAGACTGTCAAATAGAATTACAAATTAAAAGGTGTTAAATATTTTTTTTTCTTTTCTCAGTATGACAGAAACCTCTTTGTAATCTCTGTGGTTAGTTACATAAGCATATTTATTTCTCAAGATGCTAACACAGAGAACTCAGTCTCAAACATGCAGCTTCATGTCTCAATATTTAAAAAAACTGTAAAATCAACAGATCAAGATCTATTCCTAAATTCATTTTTGAGTTTACATGCACTAGAGGGACAATAACTCAATACTTAGTCTAAAACCAGAAAAGGACTATGTGGCTGCAACATTTAAAATTACGAGTAATATCAACTGTGTGCTTAATAACACGAAAACACCTATTTTTTGTTTTCTTTTGATTTCATTACTTAATCCTGTTGACATGACAGGCTGTTTAAATCTGACAGCAAGAATGATGTTTGAAGTTTTTACCAAAATTCTACTTCATGATATAATGTGATAATCTATTTTCTTCTAAAAATAGTACCCAGCCTATGTTGCTCAAGAAAGAAAAAAAAGAACTCACACACAGGAGTTTTTTGTTTTATGTGTTTATTTTTTGCTTATATGTTTTAGAGGAAAATTCTAGCTCTTGGGGAATGCACAGGAATGGCTGAAAAGATGTATGAAAGATTTGACTAAGTTGTAACTCTGAGGCTTTTGGCATATGCAAATAAGTATTTTGGTAACTCTAATAGTAACTCGGATAATTTAAAATTCTAGGGCTGATACAGCTTTGTCCTATTCCCACACCCCACCCAAAAGGAAGAAAGCAGAAAAAAATAAATTAAAACTGTTTACATAGAGAAAAACTTGTTTTTCAAACATCTGATTTATGTGGATGAAACTTAACTAGAAAAACTATGAAATTCAGTAATAGATTCTTTTTCTCCGTGTTCACAGTAGCACATAATTAAACTTTGAAAATCAGTATTTCTCCTGATGATTTGAATGGAGATATTAACATGCTCTGGTTCTTTTAAAATGATTTTAAAGTTTAATTTCCAAGTCACTTTAAATTCTAAGCTGTTAAACAGAATTGTAATAACCTGATGAGAAACCAAACCACCACAACACTTACAGGCCTCTGATGGGACTTCTATTGGTTATTAAATGTTACTTCAGAGTCCTTCGGAGGACTAATGTGAACTTGGTGCTAGTTTCTTTCTAATCTTAAAAATCTGAATTAATTCTTAATAATTTTGCCTATTCCCAGTTTCTCTTAGGTTTAGATTAGTTTTTTGAAATGACTAAATTTAGATATTATGAATCATTTACTGAAACGGGACTCAAGAACTCTAGAAGTTCTAACACCATATCTTTTCAGGATATAGAGGCACTCACATTCTAAGATTCACCATTTCACAGTTTTTATATCTTAACAATCAAATGGCAGGCATCACTTGAATACATTTCATCCACTAGAATATGTAAAACAGGTTACATACTTTGTTTTACTATGAGTGATGTCTCACAAATTAACACTCAAAATATTGCATACAGTTAATTTTAAAATTACATGATAAAAGTAAATAGTACTGTTTAAACTTTTTCAAATTTAAATCTAATGTTAGCTGGTTCAGAAAAGTGATTTAGTGAAATTTTAGGTATTAGCTTGTCCTCCTATCACTTTATAAAAGGTAGTAATTTTAAAAAACATACCTTTTTAATTTTTAGGTTTCCATTTCTATTTTTCTTCCATTCAATATTTTGAGTTTTGCATTTTAATTATTGTACAAATAAGAAATAATGTAAGTTTTGAAACAACTGAAACAGAGGACTTATAAAGCTAATTAATGAAGAAATATACATTTAAACAGGCTCACATAGAGTAAGTACTGCAGGTCTTTGCTTAGTCTTATTTACAGGGAAATATTTTGTACTTTGATGGCTGTTTCGAAAAGAAAATAATGAAATAATAAGCCTTGCCTCATTACTGTTGATCCTCCAAAGGGATATTCATGCTACTTGTAAAATCAGTTTTAGAGTAGAATGGGGGCTAGTTCATTATTTGGTCTTGGATTTCTCAAAGGGAAAGGATCTTTTCCATCTCAGTTAACGGCAGGAGAACCCTTTATTGCTGTGAGTGGCTAGACACAGAAGCATAAGCACTAATTCATTTGCTGTTTATGAAACTGACTTTGGTGACACGGGCTATGACCTGAAAGCTGTTGAGATACGAATGGACTTTCATTTGATCATATCATTTGTTTTGATTCCTGAAGATTAATTTTAACTGTTGGGGTCCTTTGCACTTTTAATGATGGACTAAGGTGACACTGCTGTGCCATTAAATTCACTCTGAATACTTCAGACTTCTTCCCATTATTCCACGCATCTCTTTCACCTTTTGATGCTGTGTAACCTCATATGACTTTTTCAGCAGAGGCAGATAGTGACAGTGGCAACTGCTGGCACCTATATAAGCCAAGGTTTCCTTTTCCTGTGTATGTCAGAGAAAGGCTACCATGCTTACAGAGTGAAACAGTCTGATTACCACTGTATGCAAAGTGCTCAGAACACAAATGACATTTTGAGAGGAATTTGAAGGAGGCAAAAGAAACATATTACAAAGGAATACTAGAATCTAAAGAGAGAGCTGACATTATTTAGAGTTTTATCAGAAATATCATAGTATGTCTAAGTTTAAAATGTTATTGTTATAGACTGCTTTACTTTTAAAAAACCCACAAATAACTATATACTCCTAGTCAAGGAGACAAGCTGGAAATAATCGGAAAAGTTCATGAAAATTGCAATATCCTTCATTTGATTTAAAGAATGTTCCAGTTTATTACAGGTTATCCATCATCACACATGTAATAACTGGGTCATAAGTAACAAAGATAAATGAGATACTCAAGTATATTTCTTAGGCAATAAAATAGTTTTTCCCATTATTTCCCCTTGGAATTGTTCCTGCAGGTATTCTATACATCGCAGTTTCTTGGGATTATTTTACCATGACAGTATTATTATTTTCTACGAAGCATTTGACAAAACATTTCAAACAGAATAGATGACTTAATGAGATATACTTGCATTCATATGAATTTAGCTCTGACTGTCAGAAATAGTGTCAAAATATATGAGAGTTTCAATTAGCATTCAGTAAGCTTCTACTTTAATCCGTGTTTGTCTAGTATATGAATTTATGACCAAGAGGAGCTGAATGTTGTTTTTATTATTGGCAGACCAACTCCTTAGCTAACCCAATGCAGCATGTATTGAATATTTGGTTCTGTAGACATTTAGCTATATTAATCCTTACAGGAACATTGCAAAAATAAGACATTTGTAAACTCACAGGTAACACTGAGCTGATCAGAAAGAAAATAAAACCAAACAGAGTTACAAAAAATAGGAACCTGAAATTACAATTCTAAGTCTCTAATGAGAGACTGAAATAGGTACCTAGAGTTACAAAAGTCCCAGGTGTTGCAGAAGTACTTTTTACTATAGCATGAGTTTCTGCAATTTCCTCATGGTTTAAACTCAGACATTACAGTGGAGTTCTGAAAATAAACAAACTAGTAAAATCTAGCTTAAATAGACTGGGTGATCTCAGCATCAGTTCAAACTCATATTCCAAATATACTTACCTTTAAATATGTATGTTAATCATTGGCTTTTCTTTAAAAAGTTATTATTTAAAATAGAGAGAAAACAATAAAGTTAATCTCATTTTGACACATACATGCAGTAAACAATTACCTCACAAATTTACTCCCTAGAAGAGAATTCTGCAATTATAAAATTGGCATAAAAGACTTTCATGCCTGCTCAGAGACCACCACTAAATAAAGAAAAACAGGGTGAATGTAAAAGACAATCATACTTCAAAACTCATTAAAATCAAATTATCATAACATACTCTTGGACTTTCTCTGAACACAGAATCTGATTCTAGAAGTCTTCAGAGCCCATCAAAATATTAAAAATATTTGAATAAATTTAAAGAGTAAAATGTAAGGAAAAAAAAATGCTGCATTATCTGAGAATTACGCAGAAACATCCAATCTCCATAGAAGTACTAAAAAGGTCTAAGGAGAAGATGAAACACTTCTAGGTAAAGGGTAATTAATTTCACTGGTCTCTTTACTCCTCAATGGTAAAAAAAAAATAAACCAAGAATAATTTAAAAAAAATATTTTAAGATATTAAAAAGAAAAAACAAGAAATCAAGACCTGTTGCTGAGATGAACTATGATATGGCATTGTAAAAAGCCTAAAGATGCCCCAAACAACTCAAACTAGATGGTACAAAACACACACTAAAACAGTCAGATCCTAGCAAATCCTATGAACAATATAAATACAGACTTGTGAGTAGAAAGTTCACCAAAAGTGTTCACCGTCAAGTCTAAGCCCTCCAACTTATTTCCACCTCGCTCCTAATATGCTACATTGACATCTTGTGCAGTGCAAATTACCAGCAGAAGTATTCAGAACTTATATGGCAGCATTAAAAACAGTGCTTGTCTTAATTATATTGTGCAAGCATCTCTATACTGTCATATGTGGAACTATTTCTGTTACTTTCACAATATTCTTGTATTTATTCTTTTCTTAAAATTATAAACAGCACATGCAATGATTGTCTAGCTGCCTTCATGTTAAATCACTTCAGTGCTATTTATTTAATCATATTGAAAAAGATAGTTTTGCAATTAAGGGTTACACAGCAGATCTAAGGATATGGTTACTTGGAGACTTTAATGTAAGAACCGTAATGAACCATAAGAAGAACATAAAAAACCCAAACAGTAGAAATGTCCCCTACATCTAGACCATATTCCATAAAAACAAAACATTAAATTATTTTCTGGAAATTTTCAAAGATATAAAGAATAGTTTGGTTTTGGATGACAATTTAGAATACCTTTTCCTCTGTTTCTTCTGGGATATGAATTTAGAACTTTTCCAATATCTGAAAATTGACAGGAATTTTATAGATGCTTTTAGAATGCAATAAAGTGCTGCTTGTATATTAAAACTGACACCAGAATAATTTCTATTGGTTCAATGGTGTTTTTCAGATATGCAGTTTTCAGAAATGGGTCACACTTCTAATATAGCAGTCTGTAAATGAAATCTGTAAATTTCTTAAATACAGTCAGAAGAGCCACTTCAGGGATGCACAAAGACTCTCTGTTAATCACACCATTCTTGATACTTACTTCTATGTTAAAGCCTCTATGTTTCTGGAATCACCGAGATATTGTAGAAATAGTGTATAAATAGAATATTACTTGTCATAGTGGTTTCTTTCTTAGTATAATATCCACATTTTTTCCACAATTTTCTTTATTTTTGTCCATAGACAAGTGTGTTTTCCATTTTTATGAAAATTAGCAGCTGTATTTACATTTGTGTCATCTTTTACATACAATGAAATAGAAAAAGAGTGGAAATTGTACTAGATCCTTTTACAAGCAGTTGTAAAATTATGGATAAAGATAAGTGTAGAACTGATATATAGGTCATCTGCTCTGTGCACACTATTGATACATTACATTGATTCAGAATACAAATAGCAATAGCAACATCTCTGAAATATGACATGTTAAACTTGCATCTTCTAAAGATCAAGCAAGTTGAAACATCTGTATTTTTGTGATTGAACAACCATTTTTTTTCCATTCCACTTAAGATAGCAAATGAACCAAACCTTGGTAGGAGCAACGGTACGAGCAGTACCATCAAGTATCTGTAAAAACAGCGAAAGAGCTCTGTGCACAGTTTTGTGTGGGAACCTGTGTTTCCAGCTACAGAGCTGGGACATGTGACACAGAACCAGTGCCATGGGAGCTCTCCAGGGTCTGGCAGGCCAGGGTCCCTGCCAGCCAGGTCCCAACTCATGGCCCTGCAATGGGCTGACCCTGTGACACAGCCAAATGCACACACAGCTCCTCACTTACTCCTCGTGCTCCTGCAACAGGATGGGAGAGACAATAGGAAGAGCAAAATTGACAAAATGCATGGGGCAAGAAGAGGACAGTTTAATAGGCCACGGGAAGGGAAGAAATCAATTAATGCAAAGGTGATCGCATGCTGCTCACCCCAAGCAGACCAATGCCCAGCCAGTCTCCAAGCAATGGCTACTTGTGAAGACCAAATCTCCATTTTTTATTGCTGAGCATGATATTTTATGGTACATTAAATCCCTTTCGGTCTATTCAAATCAGCTGTCCTGGCCGTGTCCCCCATAGCCTGTCCCAGCCCCAGGCTATTTGCTGGGTGAGCAGTGGGAACAGAAAGGCTACATCAGCCCAGGCACGGCTGTGTTGGCTCTGTTTTAGCCCCAAGTAAGAAACCACTGCCATATGGGCTACCATGAAGTGGTGACCTCCATCCCAGCAAGGCCCAGGACACACCCCAGCCAGGAGCAGGGCAGCCACAGGGACTGGAGCGGCCCCAGCTCTGGGCACCAGCCACCTCCCTGGGAGCAGGGACAGGCTGAGCCTGGGCCTGGACATTTGGCTTGCTGGAACCATGGCTGGGCAGGGCAGGGCTGTGGAGCCAGAGACTGCCCCTGCTTCACTCAGGGCTGCTATGGGATTGTGGAGTGAGCCACAGGGAAGGGGTCAGCAACAGCCAGGGCTGGAGGTGCCCTCAAGAGACTGATAATCAGCTTCAAAGTGTGGCTTTAGATCCAAGTCTGAAGTCTCCAGATGGGAGGTTGCTGGAAACTGCTAATTTGGTATTTAGTTTTAGGGTATTTTTCCCCGATGAAACACATCTGGGGAATGATTAAAGAGCAAGAAAACTGGTCAACAAGTTTTATGATTTATAAACTCTGTCATATTTACTGGTGTATCATAGTATCGAGGTGACACAACATATTGAGCAAAGGGATCCCCTTTGTTCACTTCTTGACAGCCAAGGTTCCTACAAAAAAATTTGTAATAGCATAATAGATTCTGTCAAGTAACTTATACTACCAGCCATCCCCACTTAGTCTGTTCTTAGTAGAGTAAGACCACAGTAAATGAAGTAGTTTATTCAAAGTTAGTATCATACAGATGTATAATTTTAATTCTATCAAAAATGTGTCTTAGAAACAAGTCTGAAGACAATAATTAAAATTTATAGGAGAAAATCATTCCTGTGGTCTGCTATTTATTTGTTTTCTATTTCTGCATAATTTTCACATTTTAACTGGATTGCAGTAATTTAATCAAATTTTAGTTCCTTGGCTTAACATATTAAACCCCCAATTTTTAGAGGGGGAGATCCCCTGCTTTTCCCAGATGTGTTGTCTCATTTTAAAAAGAATACTATTGGCCATTTTAGAATGTTTGAAGTTAATTGAAATCATTGGATTAATAATTTCAGTCTAGAGAGGGAGAAATTTTACTTATTGCTTTTCACTGAGGTTCATAAATAACTTTTGAAAAGTATGTACTTCCCAAAGGTACAGCAGAGAGTACACATATAAAGGATCAGATTTTCTTTGGATATCAGCAGACAAAATTGGGAGACCGAGCACCTTCTGAGCAAAACTGTAAACAAGTTGAATAATTGAAATTGCTTTCTAAGTCCACATTTTATTCTTTTACACTTTGTTTAAGGCAAAGGTTGTCTGGAAGAAAAAAGAAAGTATTAAATATTACCATGTGGTAAGTAGGGGTAATTTTTTTAAACTGTTTAGAATTCTACAGTTCATTTCCATTTCATCCTTTTATATTAATTATTAGAAAAATATTAGATAAGTCACCTGTAGTGAAACAGAATTCTTGTTATGAGTTATATAAATTATCAAAGCAAGATTTGTTCAAACTGAAAACTTAGCACTGGACTCTCTGTAGCACTTCCATCCCTTGCTTGTGTGAAAAACCCATAAGTATCATCCAATGATATAGATGGTTTATTTCATGATGCATCTTGTCTTTCAGAAAGCAGAGTAACTACCAACTCATCACATCTACAAAATACCTTAGAATAAATAAGGGAAGAAATATTAGGCCTTACCAACCAAAATAAAATCTGACCTTGACAACTTCAAAAAGCAAAACATCCCATAAGGAATTCTTTACACTATCCAGATACAGCAAGCTTTTCAGATGACCTTGAAAGAAGCTAAATATCTACAGTGTATTGAAATTCAGTGGCATCTGTGGCTTTAACTTACATTGAAATCTCAGATGACAACTTCACTTGATACAGGAAAACAAACCCAGACGGAACAAACAGGTTTCTATTTACAATTAAACTGATATAAAAATATCAATTTTTTTACCGGTGGAGTACTGAAAATGTAGAAGGATGAACCCTTCAGGGCTAGAAACTTGAATTTGTAGAGCTGAGATGAATCAGTTCCTTCAAGTCTCTCATTTACCCATCCCATATGTATAACCTGTAAAAGAAAACAATTGAAAATTAAAGTTCTCTTTTACAGTGGATCCTAAGAGGGGTTTTAGTAGATTGGGATGCATCATCTACTTCACATTTGCCTTCCAACCATTTCCATGTTCTTGAAGTGTGCAGTACCAGGCCAGTGTGTCAGAAGTCCTTGAGGAGACTTAAACTTGTAGTACAGGTAGTCTGAATCTTATCTGAAATAATCCCTGTTTTAAAAGCCACCAATGCAGGTCAAAGTAGACTCTCCTTTGAGCCAGCAGAAAAGTTATGTGTACTGAAGTAGTTCAGCAGTTTATAAAAACCGTAATACCTTATCGATAGCAGTGTCAAAACTGGGGCATACTGACATTTCTATTACACGTACCTCTAAAAAAATACATCTAAACAAATCACGAGATTTATCTGAAATCAAACAGCTTTCAGCAGATTCGTGTTTGCAACTATTAACAAAGTGTTTGTCACACTTGTTGTGTTTCAGAGTTTATACACTTTCTTCATATACACTTTATCACATTTATGTTTTGAAAGAATTAGATATTGAATTCAGTGGTTACACAACATTAGCAGTGTTACAATGCATGTCTTTATTTTCCAGGTAAATTAATGCTAAGAAAAAATGAAATGAAGAAGTAAAACTGCATGCTTCCCTTTTGAGGTAAATACAAATTTACAAAGGAATGCTATAAATAATAATGCCATAGCGTGGTAGCAGAATATAATTAATGTTGTTACTGAAAAAAACAAAGCAAAAAACATTCCAGACTCCATTTTGCATACATTAAGAGGAATATATTGCTCTTGAATTCTAGAGTGAATCACGAATCTGAATTTACAAATATTGCTGAGCAGCTTGCTCATTTTCAATTAAGGCTCCACTTACAGACATGAATGAGTTAAACGGGGCAGAAATGCCAAAGCACTAGCTAATATTAGGGATGACTGTTCATACTTATATTATGACAACCTCACAAATTGTTTTCTAATGTTGGTATTTAATGTATCAATTATGTCTTTTGTAAATGAATGTATCAACAAATGAATAATAAATCAGTATGTTTAGCAAGACAATTCTTCTCCATACTTTTCTACTGAGCTCCAACACTAGTATTTTAAGGAGATCTAGGAAACAGCAAAATAAATACAGTAGCCCTTCCAGTTCTTGATTTACTATTCTGTAAATTGAATAACTCTCACCAAAACATTGTTTCTATACTAGTCAGCAAAAGTGTAGAAACAGGATGTTCAGACACCGCATTACTTAAAAAATATACTATATTATTGTTGATACTCTACTACAATGATATTATAGATTCAGTTTATCAGGGTCTTAATATCAAGTAACACAGACAAAAAGGATGATGTCCAATATAATTTTAGGGTCTTTTACTTTATTTCTACATAACTTTCTTATTGACTGGTTTATTGAATGGTCATTTAGACCTCAGAAATGGAGAAAGAATAATTATTCAGTTCAATAAAAGTCTCTATGGAACAAAAGCAAACAAGTGTTGGTACTCAATAACAAGCTGTCTGTGGTTTACTAGGTTACTGAGATTTTAATTGGATCCCAGTACGTGGGTGAGAATGTTAGTCTGGGATAAAACTATTCTGGTTTCTTGATTGAAACCTGCTATTTGAAGTTTTCAGGAGCACTCATATGGCATAATACTACAAACTGTCCCTTCTCAGCACTGCTTTTACTAATGTTTGAAAATTACCTACACATCATTGATATATTACTAAGTTTCTAACATGCTCTAATACCCTTTCTAAAAGTTCCTGTAAGAAGAAAATGAGCAATGGCACTCATTACAAGGAGATAAAACAAGTCACTAACCAAATGTAATCCAATCATAGCAGATAAATGAAAGTTCTTATTTGCACTTATTGTTTTCCTACAGCAATAAAGCATCTAGATGCTGCAATGACTGGAAATTTAATGTGTTAAATTTAATACAGTAGTCAGTACATTTTGTGTATAGTACTATATATATGTACCTAGTTAAATACTTATGAAAAGTAAATGATACAAAACACTCAGGAGGGAATTGAAGAAAGAAAATCAAGTAGATCTCTATGTATAATATGTCAGGACAGATACAATTATGTAATTACAGTGAGATAAGAATCTACAACAGACACCAGCTTGATCTGCAAGTTAAGAACCAGTGTCATACCATAAGGCACAATGGAACTATAACAAATTAAGAAAGCAAAGAGAAGTACATCTTCAAGCACCTTAAATAATTTTTGGGGGTCTTTTCCAAAACAAGTGGCAGATGAAGAGTACAGCTATTGGGGCAGGAGTGGGGAGGCATGGGAGGGTGTGAGCAGTCCCTACACATACTTAAAGTTCAACTAAAAATAAAAATAAAAGTAAAATTGGAATGCTGTAAGTTTTGATACATTACTGGTTTCCATTGTACATCAGTTGCATTCAGTTATGTCTGAATGGCTACTATTCAAAACAAAACGTTCTAGAGAGCAAAGCAAAGAGGAACTTAGAAATTATGACACTCGAGTGTTTCATGTGCTTTAGTTCAAGAATGAAATTTATAACTCCAAGCTGGGCGCAGTTTGAACATCACAAATAGCAACATATCCACACTATGCTGAAGGGAATTATGAAGATAGGTGTGTATCAGAATCTGTGTGTCTTCCCAGGCATTGTCAGCCTGGACAAAATTTAGATTACAAGTCCTTTTGGGTAGCTACGATAGTTTCTACTCTTTGTTTGCTTGTTTTAACAAGGAGGCTGGTAAATTTGACCTCTACTCATTATAGCCTTCTTGTTCAAGTTAGAAACAAAACACTCTCTTGAAGACAGCTACCACCAGTAAGTTGCCTTATATTGTAATAGATCAGTAGCACTATTTATGCAGCAGGAACTAACTAAACTAAATAAAAATGGAAAACTCATATCCTTCACAACTTTCTTTTTTTGTCTTATATATCTGCTTTGTATTTTAGCAACATTACGACAATAATAAGTGGAAAGTAAAGAAGAAACTATTTCAAACTATAGCTGTTTATCTCACAGAGCATATTTGCCTCACAGCACTGCATATTAGCTGACTAAAGGTTAAAAAGTTTATTTAAGAGGTACTTCTTGTGTTAGAGTAAGCTTTTTCAATTGAGGATCTGAGGTGCCAGAAAAAGTCTCTGAAGTAAATCAAGAAAATTTCATTAGGAAATGAAAAACTGTCCTCCCTTATAAATGTAGTTAAAAAAATTACCAAGAAGATCTCAATTCTATCTCTAGGTGGTCTCTTTATGTTTAAAGGAATTTAGTCCTGCTCCCTTTATAGTCTTCAAGAATCTAACTTTTCCAGACTAACCATTCGGATAAAGTAATTTTATTACTATAAGTTACATTTTAGAAAACATTTTTCTCTGTTTTGAGAAAAAAAAAAGAAAGAGAAAATAAGGTAAAATAGTCTTTCAAGAATAGGTGCAGGGTTTCTTTTATGCTGCAGGATGAAGCCAGGCAAACACGTTCATGGCATGCATGCAGCAGCAGTGCTGCTATGAGGAACAATGAGAAAACTCTTCATATTTGAAAAGTTTCTAATTTAGAATTATGATCCTATAATTATCAAACACAGAGTACAAAAGGGGCTTCTGAGAAACTTAGTACCCTACCCTCTCCAAAATGCAGTAGCCATGATACCTATTTTGTTTCTAAAAAAATGCTTCCTTAATGTTCTCAGGACCTCTGCTACTGGAGGCTTCCTGTTTTCTCTCAATAATCTAGAACTTTACTTCTCATGTCAAACATGAATCACTCTTGCTGTAACCACAATTAAAGACTTTTTTTTGCCCTATCCACTAAAGACTCAAATGATTTTCAACTTAGACTGGAACAGTTAAAAAAGCTTACTCAGTTCACAAATGGAGCAAAAATCCATGAACAAGGATATGTAGCTTGCGTCATTCTTTGCTGCTTTTCACATGTTATTCTCCAAGCAAAAAGTTATCATTATTGAATATTTCCTTCATATTTCATTTCTTTCAACCTGTCCACAGAGGCCACAGAAAACCTCTGGTCAATACCTTTACAGAAACAGTGTACAAAATCAGAAGCAGTATTCCTGCCAAGGCCTTACAGCAACAGGAAGGCTTAGCGTGTCCTGCAGTGGCTGACTTAGGCACAGCCCACAATGCCCGCCTTTCTCAAAAGCCACCGAGCAGACATGGTTGTTGTGGCATGCAGGCAAGCAGCCAGCCTGGCCTGATGTCAAGCTGACAAGGTAACAGTGTGAGAAACTGATGGACATCACTCACAATGTGAAGGGAGGAGTTGGCTCATAGCTGAAGCCAACAGGGGGGTAAACACCAATAAGGGGATAAGCCAGAAGGTGAAATACACAAAAAGAAAGTGAATAATGGGTGAAGAATGTCAAAAGATAATGAAAAACAGGACTGTCTTACGGACAGTTGTGGTGGTATCACAGATTAAGGCTGAAATAACCAAATGAGCATGTAAAATTTGGAAAAAATAAGGGCCAATGGAGAAGCAGTAAAGTATGGGTGAATTCCTTATTTGGGAGGGGGAAAAGGGGGAAAAAAGTAATATAAGGTAAACCAAAGAAATGCAAGTTTTTAGAGTCTCTGATTGCAACACGCTGATGTAATAATAAACCATATTAATAAACCATAGTAATAATTCTTGAAAATGAACCTGTTGTTTATCATATTATCTCTGTCTGACTGGCTTCTGCAGACAGGGGCATCTCTGAGTTCTAGTAAGACAATGGTGGATGAACCCAACCTTTCTAAAAGAATTTACACCCCCAGATAACCATCAAGCATTTTCCAGTAGCAACCTTGTCAGTGTTTCTCAGTCTTTTACATATATTTAATTATTTTTGCATATATGCCGTATTCTATTTGGCTTCAGCCTTGGTTTTCATACTCATTCTTCAATATGGCAAGATCATTCATATGTTTAACATGGTATTTTAAAGCCTAATATCTGCAAAATTAATAGGCTTACTTTCTTTAATGCACCATAAAGGAGGCATTCAAGGGAACTGGATCCAGGTCAGACCTCTTCAGCACTTCTAGTCAATACACAATTTTTGAACGTGAACCATCTATACCTAATATTGGATTATCCAACAGAATCCTTACAACCAAATCTGTATAAAACTTGTTTAAAATATTTTGATGTCAAATGTTGTCAAAAACCTTTCTGGAATCAAGATATATTGCAGAAACCTGTCACACATCCACAGGATATGTTACATGATCACAAGGAAAATTAGATTGGTTGTCACTACTTGTTACTGACAAATTCTTCAGAGCAGTCATTTATCATCATTCTGCTCCACACAGGTACTTTGTTTATTTATTTCAAATTTCTTTACAGAGATTGAAGTCAAATTGACTAGTCTCTAACTGTCCAACTTCTCCTTGTTTATTCAGTTACCAACTATAATGTTTACCCTTTCCTAATGTTTAGGTACGTCACTTGGCAGACACAAATCCCCTGAAATAATCATGATAAAAGTTTAAGTCTTAAACACATAAAAAACTATCCAGCAAACAAACCAAAAAACATTGCAAGTATTTTTCCCTATATGGAGAGAGAACTGGCTAATTTACTTTCATAAAAAAATGAAGATCAATCCAGCAGTATGTATTTTTGAAAATTTTAGTCCCAAATGTAACAAAGAATCAAGTGCTTTCAAATCTCTAAAGTATTATAACAATATATATCAAGCAAAATCAAAAATTGCGATGCTGTGTTTTTCATCATTGACACAGGTTACATAGGCACTTAGAACCAGAGCTTCAGCAGTGCTACTTATTTAATATCTTTCAAATTTGTGTAATTCCTGAATATTTCATAAAGTCTTGTAGTCTTTGACTTGGAGTAACTATCATGACATGTCCTGGTATAAGTAGAACTCACCAAACAATTTCCACAGACAGTCTGGGATTTTAGCTTTGGTGGAAATAACTTCCAATAGGCAGTTTAAATGCAAACACCTTGCTTTGGTGGGAAAAAGGAATTCAAAAGTGTGGAAGTAGCCGGACCAATTAACTTCATGACCTGGTACTGTTTATTTTAACAGTATAAATTTATCAATAATAACTACACCTTCTACTACCTTGCCTAATACCTCTAACTTTGGGTCATAGAATCAGAGAATCATAGATTATTCTGAATTGGAAGGGATCCACAAAGATCATCAAAATCCAAATTATGGCCCTGTACAAGCCAAGAATCACACCATGTTTGTTTGACATCTTTTGGCAAAGAGACCCATAAATACAGCTGGTTTACACCCAAGAACCAGTATCTTAGTCTTTTCTCATTTTCTTTATTTGAATGTGTACAGAATTCATTATGTTCTGGAGATTCAGTTTGCAGTAAAATCAGTCATAGGTAATATAAAAGACAAAGAAAGTTTAACAAAGTAATTTTTTACATTCTCGATGACCCTGAATCCTAGTTTGTTAATGGCCTGCGAAAAACAGAATCCGAATGAAACTTATCCACATCCAACCTTCTCCCTTTATGAAAGATTAAGTTGGACTCTAAAAGCAATGAAGAAACTCACCCCAGGCAACACAGTAATGAAACTCCAAGGACCTGTTTAATTCTTCAGGAATGTCCATGCTCAAAAGGAAAGATAAATTTGCAGCTATCACCAATTTTACTTCAAGGCAGTTCTTCAAATGACCTTCAATCTCTTAAGGTTATCCTTTCTCTGAATTTTAAATCAATTGCCTTAATAAGAGCTGTTCAGGTCTGTACAAACATTATGTAACTGACACTGATAGGCTCCATTAATCTAGGACAGAAGTTATCTGCTTTCAGTTATCATTGCCAAGTTTTATATGAGGCCTTTGTGATACATACACCTGAGAATTCACACTCTGCTTTTAAAGTAAGTTTTCACAGGATGTATAAAGTCTGAGTTCTTCATAATTGCTCTTTTAATATTTTTATGTTTTCTAGTTTTGTTCACTTGATCTGCCCAAATTCATTATCAACTTTTTTTCCTCACGTTTTGGCAGAGAGAAATCTAATGTTTTTTGCTTTGTCAGTTCTACCTTAAATTTTGAACTTCTGAAATTAAGGTCCTAATTGTATTGTCCCTTCTTTTCATACTTGGAACAGAAAAAGTGGAATAGATTTGTATTGCCTAACTTTAGGAACCTACTTTAGAAGGTAGGCTGAGGCAAGTCAAGATAGCAAAAGTGGCTCCTCTGAAGGATGACTTAAAGCACTGATACCAAGTTTCACATTGGAACAGCTCAATGGAACAGAGTAAGTTTCTGCACTGATTATTCAGGCAGTTTATGTAGACTAACCTCTTTATTTAGGAGACCAAATTATGTATCTAGCGATACGTATATAGTTGTATGACCCCAAACACAGTTGTATGTCCCCAAAATTTTTTAAAAATTGAGGGAGAGTATGTCTTCCTTTTTCTGACTGAACTCATCATATATGCCCAAACTGATGAGAAAAAAACTTTGAATAGTTCTCAAAGTACTTGCAGTAGACAGTTCATCCAACAAAAATATCCAAATCAAATACCTTTCCCCCGGCATTCATAGTAACCTGTTTTTCATACGGGGTTAATTAACAATTAAAAGCCATGGCAAAGAGAGTAATTAAATAATAGAATTATAGAACAGTTTGGGTTAGAAGGGAGTTTTAAATGTAATGGAGGTCCACCCCACTGCAAAAAGCAGGTACATCTTCGACTCGATCAGGTTGCTCACAGCTCCACTAACTTGATCTTGAATGTTTCCAGGGATGGGGCATGCTCCACCTCTCTGGGCAGCCTTTGCCAGTGCTTTACCACCCTTAATGTGAGAAAAACTTCTTCTTTATGGCTAAACGAAATCAACACTCTTTCCGTTTAAAATTATTTCCTCTTGTCCTGTCACAGTACATTCTGCTAAAAGTTTGTCCCAGTCATTCTTGTAGGCCCCCTTTAAGTACTGAAAGGCTGCAATAAGGTCACCCTGGAGCCTTCCCTTCTCCAGACTGAATAGCCCCAGCTCCCTCAGTCTCTCCTCACAGGAGTGGTGCTCCATCCCTCTGATTATATCTGTGGCCCTCCTCTGGGCCTGCTAGAGCTGGTCCATGTCCTTATTTTGGGAGCCCTAGGGCTGGATGCAGAGGTAGAGGGCTCTCATAAGAGCAGAGTAAAGAGGTAGAATCACCCGCCCTGATCTGCTGGCCACTCTACTTCTGATGCAGCCCAGGACACAGCTGGCTTTCTGTTCACCAGGTCCTCCCTGCCCTTCAAGTGTCTTATCACAACTTCCAGGAGAATCTGTTGCATGATCTTCCCAGGAACAGGGATGAAGCTGACAGGCTGTCCACTCCTGGTCCCTACTTTCTATCTGTTTTATAAATGGGTGCAATGTTTCCTTTCTACCTCTCATCAGGGGCTTCACCGCCTTCTGTGACTTTCCAAACATCATGGAGAGTGGCTTGGCAACCAATTCTCTTAGGACTCTGGGATGCATCTCATCAGGTCCCATAGATTTAAGCATGTTCAGGTTCCTGAAATGGTCACAAATCTGATCTTTACTTACAATGGGAGGGACTTTGCTCTCCCATCGCCCATCTTGCAGTCCATCCACAAGTCAGTTTTAAAACTGACTAGATGTGTATATCCAAGCTCTACAAATTTTCCAACAATGTATTCACAAGAATTAAAAAATTTGGATAATATAATGAAAATCTTACCTGGTCGGAGGGAGAACAGCATTTGTTTGCCATTTTCATCTATGAAAGAGAGATGGAAGAATACATAGAGTTATTAATATGCTGAAGAGTTTCTGTGATGCAATTAGTATTCATTGACTTAGTTATTGAATACTATATTAATACTTCCAAATTATATTTGTAAGAAACTTCATAATTCAGTGCTTAAATACCAGATTTTTTACTACTATAGTGAATTTGCAAAACCAAGGACTTGAAAGACATTTATTTCCTTAAATACCTCATAAAGATTTGCATTTATGAATTTAACTTTGCCAGTCTGAGTGAAAATACTATACTGTACTGTAGACATCTCACATCTGTTAAACAATTGCTTAAGCAGATTCTTAAATGAAGTCTGTAATTAAGTCCTTGTGAAATGATGACCATAGAATATAAGACATATTTAAAGAGGAAAGGAAAATTGTATGGGCTTTCCTCTTAGTTTACTCTTCAAGAAAAAAATTTCCTCTTTGTTTATATAATGAAGAGTTTTGTCCATTTTGACTTTTCTCTGGCAGTCAAAGTTTGCACAGATGAGTGGTGGACAAAAACTGACATATATTCCCTTCTTTAAAGTGTAACATTTTTTAAAGTGCAATATTATTAAGCGTAGATAAGAATCTAGAAAGATTAGAAATTAGATTAGATTAGAAATAGATTAGAGTGGAAAACCAGACTTCCCTACATGCTAGGTGAAAGCTGAAAACTGTCCTAGAATTGATGAGTACTTCCAAAGGGCCTTGTTGTCAAAAAGCATGTTTTATTAGAAATGAAAGGCTTGTGAAAAAAGATCAAATCCCTACACCTATGCACAGAGAAAACTACAATTGCCATAGGAAATGAGCAGAAGAAATCCAGGGCTATTGCTTGCATCCTGGGCATACCAGATTTGTAAAATCAAATCTGTGGATGTAACTCAGTTCATATGGTGATACCATTGATTGCTGTGATGAGTTGACTCTGGGCAGTAGCTGAGCACCTGCATAGCTGCTCACTCCATTCTCCCTATGAGCAGGAAGGATAAGAGAATAGGAAAAACAAAAGCAAGAAAACTTCTGAGTCAAGATAAACAGAGCTTAAGTGAAAGGAACAAGAAAAATTCAGGTGATATAAATGCAATCTTTCTGCCTCCCACAAGCAGGCTCCAAGAAACAGCCGTCTTGGAAGACAAACCTACAGTTCCTTTGCCCACTATGTCATTTCAATTGCTGGGCACAATGGTATGGAATATCTCTTTGCCCACTTTCAGTCAGCTGTCCCATTTGTGTCCCTAATTCCTTGTCCATCCTTTGCTGAGGTTGGTGTGGTGTGTCAGAGTGAGAAAAAGTCAAAGCCTTCATCCCATGCAAGCACTGTTCAGTGCCAATCAAAACACTGGTGTGTTATTAAGGCTGTTCTAGCCACAGACATAAAACACAGCACCTGCTGCTTTGACAAAAGCCACTCCCATCCCAGCCAGACCCCGTACACCTCTATGGGCCAACAGACTTTTTGTTATGGTAATGACACAGGCCTCAGGATGTGTCAGGATTTATACACACACACACACACACACACACACACACTTGCACCTAACAGATGATAATAACAAGTCATTGTCCTCCATAGAGTGACATATCTGTGATCCTATAATCAGGTCCAACCTTTCTCTTGTGCCTCAGACACAAATGCATACACAAAGTAACTATACAAAAGCCATGCTATTCACACAGAAAATATAATTTCCTGTCAAGTTTCCAAAACATACTCAATAATGAGATTACTATAGCACAAACCAGTGCAAGTAAATGGGTTCAGATGTTCCTGGAAAAAAGTGTGTCAGACTGGCCATGTAGGTTTTCTGCACCAAGAGCATTGAGTATTGTGAAGAGCACCCTCATAACCTGCTCAGCTTCCCATTGCTGAGGATAATAGGGAAGAATATTTAGGACTCCACAGCTGCTCATTGCATAGACAACTTATTCCCTAATCAAAGCAGGCTGGCTGCAGCCCCGATGTAGCTGTGGGGAGAGGGAAGATCTGCTTCTGTATCGCATTACATCCCAGTATCACGGGCTGAGAAGTACAAACTCTTCACCCAGCACCACGTGTGCCCTTCACATACCTCCACAGCTGGTGCAGACAGACAGGAATACAAATGGGATACATTCACCTTGCTGGCAGTGCATGAGCTCTCATAGAAATGAGAGCTGGAGACAGCAGAAGAACTAAAACAAAAAACCTTGGTCTGCAAAGACTGCAGGCAACTTGGAAAAGAAACTATTAAAGAAATTGTAATTCCTATACTCTGTTCTAAATGGATACAAATGTGTCAGGAACGGAAATGATTCAGAACCATTTACCTAAATCTAAACACCTCCCAGGCTGGGATTTATCTCACATGTAATATACCTATATTCTTGTTCTAGAAAACAGTGAAGGATCTTGACAGGCACCTATTTTTTATTAGATGTATTAGTATCCTATGCGACTCCTTACTGCTTGGCTAAGTTTAGGAGATGTGGGTCCTATCCTTACTGACTTCCCTTTACAACCTCTACAGTTTGAACTGTTGTACTTTGAAACAGAAATCTTCATGTTTAAAACAACAAAAAGCAGCAGTGAAAAAATATTATGCATTATCACCCTGGGAATAGAATTGTTTGTATAATCATTGAGGCAGTCCAATTTGTATACTGCTTCCTACACACAAGGATTTTGTTTCCATCTACATGTACCCCACATTCTACTGTGTAAAGAAAGGAATACCTTCTCAGTCTTCTTTGTTTTCTTTTTTAAATTTTTGGTTAAAGCTCATATTTCATAAGTCTCTCCCTATTACAACAGAAATTTCACATGACTGCAATACAGAATATCACCCAGATATGCGTTTACATGAAGAAATAAAAGAGAAGGTTTACAGACTATGACACATACAATTAAAAAAGCTGTCATGGGCATAAATGTGATCTGGATTAATAACTCTACTTTAATATCAAATTTTAAGTTTCTAAAATCCTCCAATGAAACTGCTGGAATGATTTATAAAAATCATAAATAATGCTTAAAGCGGAACAAGTGCATCATAGCTTGTTCTCTTACCTGCTTATGGCATACTCATTTATTTATGATTTGTTTTTTAAAAAGTAACACCATTAGAGTATACTGAGAAAAAACACAAAACCTTGAGAAAGTTATAAATATAAGAAACAAATCTCTATAATGTAAATGAAATTACAGCATTACCTCTAGATGCTTCTACTGATTATGACTAAAGTTACATTCAGTGCTATATTTCAAATATAATAAATAAGGTCCATGAGAAAGCATGGATACATCTAATTGCTGTCAATCTGAATGCTGAAATACAGAGAGAAATATAAACTATCCCAAAGACCTTTCTCCTAAAAAATCATAGCCATCATAGCATTGTCACTTCAGCCTACAAAGAACCCTTCAGCTGAAGAAATTAAGAACAGGAGCAGTGAGAAGCATATGCAGATTAACTCATTTCCTGTGCTTCTACATGAAAGATTCACTAGCAGTTTCTGTTACCCTTCTTCCCTCAGTTTTGTCAACTGCACCTCCTTCGGCAAAAAAAAGAGGTGCACGATGAAATAAATGTGAGGTGCTGATTCACCTTTATTTCTGCCAAAGGTAAATGTAAAAAGCTTTGAGAACATTGAAAATGGGGATTGAATCACAAAGGAAGATGATAGGGTAGTTTCATGTTGGTAGAAAAGTATGTGAAAAAACAGGATATGAACAGAGAGATGAATCATTTGGGGCAAGGGTCCTCAGAAATAAAAGTAAATGCATGTTGCTTGTAAAGCTGACTGTAACTACGAGATTTTCTGAGCTGAGCATACAAAGCATTTATCAGCAATGAGGGCTGAAAAGACACTCTTACATTTTTCTCCATGTTGCAGCATTCCCTGTACTCCTCTGCCATCTAAGAACTAAGTCCATGTACCAGAATCGGTATTCTCATCTACCAAGTAACACTCCCTAAATATGCTAACATACAGGGGCAGCACTCCTATGCAGTGACAACTTCTCACATCTCCACTGCTGAAGGATTACTCCTCCTATACACTTGATCCCCAGAGAGCTTGCCTTTGTATAGAAGTTAGATGTTTCAGTACTTCAAAAGAGTAGTCTGACATTAGCAGAAGTGTCACACTGTGGCAGAGCTATTTTTGCTCTACCTACATTAGGACTGTCTCCTGGCATCAGCAGGAGATCTGACAAAGAGCTGCTGAACATGACTGTATTAGGGTAAAATAAAAAAAATGAAGTATATTACGGTAAAGTGATACAGGAAAGATTTGGTGCACTGTACAAAAACAATTAATCCCTGGAAGGAGATCTGTAAGAACTAAAATTCTAAAAGAAATTATTCAACATATTATGCAAATACATAGGACAAAGAAAATATACACGAGTAGAACAAATAGGTACAGTTTAAATATGAATGACTAAGGTGCAAGAAAAGTTACTCACATCATGAAACAAGTACCAGCAAAACAAAAGGTAAAAATGTGTGGAAGTGAAACATGAATAATGGTAAGTATTGCTTAAAAACACACTAATAGCTCAGGTAAGGATGCTGACCTTATGCCAACAGTACTAGCAAGAAAGTCCATTGTGACCATGTATCTAGTAATTAATTTCCATACTGAGATGATGGCATGGGGCAAAATAGGAAAGCAATAGTTTAGATATTTGGAGAAGCAACTGAACTTTGAAACAGCAAGTACTCATGAGAATAACCCATAACCAGATAAGGAACTCTCTGAAACAATTTCTGAATGAGTAGTGATTATCTTCGCTCCTGAAGAATGGGGAGACATTCCACAGAAGTGCAAAAACAGGAAGAAGCTCTGAAGGAATTATGGATTCATTCCCTAATCTCAGTGTCAGAGACATTATGACAAGAAAAGCATGATTTTTCAAAATGTTAAGACTAAGGATTCCAAATGGACTTTCAAGAAGCCTAATTCAAAGGCCCTGCCCAAGGCACTGTGGACAGTGGTCTGTGAACCAGGTGTCTTTTTCTGGCTGCCCAGAGGCAACAATCTTTCCAGCCTTCTGCTGTACTCCAGCCTCACAATCCTCATCTTAAAAATAATTTGCAACAAAAGGGATTCTCACTGACTACTGCATCTCCCCTCCTGATTATCAATAATTAAAGAAATGCTCTGGCCAGACCTTTCCAGTTGTACCACAGGCTGCACACTTGACAAAACCTGTAAACCTGCTGTCCAAGCAAAAATGTTTGCATGCTTCTCATATGAGCTGCATAGAGTTTAGTTTGTAACTCACCAAGAACACAAACCATGGACATTCACCATGACGGCTGTTCCGCAGGCCCTTCCTGGGAACAGCCAGTTATATGAACACCAGATGGACTACTTTGTTGACAGAATTCACTATTAATTGATAGTGGAGAAGAATAATGAAAGTACTTAGTTTATAATAAAATAGTACTGCCAACAGGTTGCAGCACAGTGAAGATACTATGTCAGGACACATAGTTACTGCACATAGTCCTTTGAAAAAACAGACTAGCACCCTATGACTAATAAAAGCTGCCTGCATTTATTTTTATTCTTATTCACTTATATCCTTGAAGTGGCTTTTATTCAGTGAATTTCTCTAGAAAGAAAAAAGAAAGGCTTAGTAACTATGAACTGGAATTGCTCCAGAAATATTACCATAGACTTTCTTCAAATTGTCAAATAATAATACCCTGTGTATTATGTGAGTCACTAAATAGAGAGTATTTATAAAAAATGCGTCATAAGCAAAAGTGTCTGATTTTGTCAAAGAAATTGCTTAAGCAATTGAATATTTTAAAAGAATTAATGGAATAAATGAACTATTATGATCAAATGTGATTAATGTAGCTTTTGAAGACTAGGAAAATAAATTAAATTTTAAGTCTGTTTTAACCAACAGACCTTAAGATTTATGTTGAAATCTAATAAAAATTCTACACAATATAATCTGGAGAGCTAAGCAACAGTTCGTTAGAGTACAAAGCACAAATTTAAGTCAGGCTACTAAATCATAATTTATGAAAGAAGTTACAGACTCAACACATGTAGAGAGAAAAAAGATTAAAACCTGCAAAGGCAATTCTTTCAGGGACAGCTGTGCTATTGTACTGTCATCACTGAATTTTGCCATTTCTTAAAGACAAATATATTTTTAAAACTGTACGTTATTGAGTTCCCTATTTAATTTATGGTTAATTCCATAATTATCAGTATTTTTAGCTTTTTGTTGGAAAAATAAATGCACTGTCCAAAAAGTAATTTTCTGTTTCTCTCAGGATTAGCTAATACTTCTGCTTGCAAAAGCAATTGTTACTTATTAATTTACAGGGATAATTTAAAACAGCATAAGCATCTTTTTATTTCTTGGAAGTGAGATGGAATAAGGTGACCTTAAATAAATCGACTCTTAGACAACTTAGAGACGAAAAATTACTGTCTCCCTGTAAGCCTCTATAAATCATACTTTGCTAGCTACAGAATTTTCACATGCTTGTGTCAAAATTAACAAATGCTAATTTCAAGCACAGTTTAATTACAAAAATGTAAAAATGAAATATTTGGTCACATCTAAAACTCTGTGAAATGACCACTATGGATACATATTTTGCCCCGAAAGTCTGTAAAACAATAAAAGTAATCTGATTTTCCACTGCTGTCCTTTCTGTAAGAACACTGCAAGCCTTGAAAACGTCTTGATACTTTTGATCAGGCAACCTGTCCCTGCTGTTTGCTTTCTCCTTTTTCTTCCCATACACAAGCATTTTATATATTGTACTTAAAAGTGAATTGTTTTTTACCCTTTGAAAACTACAAATAATTTTACAATAGCATAAACAAGAAAATATGCAGAAAGTAACATACATTTTGAAGTGTCAAATCACTGATGTTAGTTGACATTGCTCTCAGCCAGTCAGCACTCTCCTGGGCTGTATAAAACTGAAGTATCCCAGTACTAACTCCATCGAGTGCCAGCACTTCAAATGCATTAGATCTGCAGTAAGAAGAAATATATCCATAAAGGAAGATACGTCAGTTTTCTGAAACTGCCCAAAATTTATCAGTGCTCAAGTGATTTTTATGCCTTTTCACAATTTTTTGAGTGTTTAGTTTACCAATCAATAGAAAGGCAACAAAACCAAAGATAATAGGGCAGTACCAAGAGCAACAGATACAATAAGTACTTTCTCTTTACCAATATATATGTATGTGCTGATGATCATTTACTTCCCCTGGGTATACATATTATGTTCATAATTACTGAACTGAAGGTAGTGTATTCAGGAAATAGTCATTGGCTCTTTTTGAAAAAACAAAGTATTTTTTTAAACTAAAATGCCAATTTTATTTATTGCATTTTGGCTTCATTTACTAGGAATGTATGAAGATTCAAATCACTGTCTTCCCTAGCTTTCATTTCTTGGATTCCTATACTCTTCTATGTATCATTCAAAGCAATGCCTACTTTAAGCTCTTTTATGTCATAGGAATTTGAAAAAAATTCTTAGAAGTTTCTTCAAAAAATTTTCCTTAAATAGTTTTCTCAAAACAGCATTGGCACAGGCTAATGTGCAATTGCATTTAATTAACTTTTAATGCAACTTTTATGTGTTTATAGCAACTCTATTCTGTAAATGCCAATGCTTTGCTTTCCTTACTATCTGCAGTAAGTTAGGTACTGTGTAGGTACCTCTGAAATCCCCTGCATCTGGATGCTGGTGGGATATGCTTTTTTTAACTCCTAAGACTTTCTAGTAGGAACAACAAAAGCTCATTAAGTAGTGGCATGGAAGTACACTGGTCTAAATTTAAAAAAAGTGTCATGCAATAGTTGCATTAACAAAACTTCAGAAAGATATCCAGATTATTTAAATGCCTACGATCGACAGGAGATTTAGATTTTAGTTATATACTATTGTGAAAGACAATTAGAACTATCTCAATGATTGTGCATTTATTTTTTTTTTTGTGTATAATACAGAGAATATCACTGTTACCTTCTACCTTTGTAAATTAGACATTTATGCTTATATGATACATTGCTCCATTTCTGGTACCAATCTAGAAGGAAGCCAACCACTGAATCAGAATACTGCTCTATGATGTTGCTCAGTCTTCCTGGGGTTCTTTGATCTAAGGTGAAGTCCTCTACTACTTAATTGATGATATATGTCAACATTCAAAATGACATATAGAGGCTAATGGGCAGTTATTCATTCCTGACTTACTGAAAAAAGTTATTAACCTAACCTTTGTCATTTTTAGGCAGCTTGATGATGAACATGAATACTGAACTCTATATACTTGCCAGAAAAGGCATCATACACAATATAAATAAGATAAAGTATCTGAATAAATATATATGAGCTGCTTTGCTTTTAAGGGATTTTAAAGCAGTATAATTGCTGCATGCAAAAATTAACATGCTTGGCCAGAAGATTTAAATATGTATCAGCCAACTGCCTGCTTTTCTTTCATGATTGAATAATCATGGTAACTACTAAAACTTGATGACAATGGCAAATTCTGTGACACTTCCATTTCAGTAATCTCTTTCACCTCTTCAGAAAGAAAGAAAAGATTAAAAGAAATCCTTTTATTGCCTCCAAGTAAACTGAGTAAAATAATCACCTCCCAAGCATATTGTTCTTTTTACCTAAGGCTCTGACAAAGATCCCAACAGTGCTGTAATGAAAAGAGTTATGGTATGATCTCTTCAACATCCCACTGAGACAGTGAGAATCTGTCAGCCCTTATGCATTGATACACATTGGAGCCTGGAAATAGATTTAATTTAATGCTGTGAGGAGAAGCCATTCACAATGCCCAGCTTAGATATCCAATTCAAATATCAAAGCTAAAATTCTAGGATACTTATACAGCAAGAGGACTGTCCAGAGCATTAAAGAGAGCCAAGCAATTGTATGTGCTCTCCATGGAACCACAGGGTGCCCAGATACTAACTCAGCTTCAGCAGACACACAAAGACCTGAATGCCTTACCCCAGTGGCATGAAGTTACATAAGTGACTGATGGAAGATCACAGAAGGGAACTCCTCAGTTAACAACTGATACAACCAAAACAGGCAATCAGAATTTAAAAAATCGAATTTATTATAAAAATTACCCAATATTTTATCATTTGAAACATGGTGCTGGTGATAGTGTGGATTACACTAAAACTCCTGCTGTTCTTTAACTTATTAAAATATGGTCAATTACAGACAGTTAACAATATTCAATAATCATCTAGAAATCTAACACTTCACTAACAGGACATTTGCACCAAATCAAATCGGGTGTGAGGGATCCTGCAAGTCCTCTGGTCCAGCCTCCTCATTAACTTTCTTAAAATACAAATCTTTTTCACAGGAAGACCAAAACTGGACACAGAGGGAGGTACGTCAGGTGTGGCCTCAGGAATGCAAGTAGATGAGAAGAGATGAGAACAGCCATTTCCCTTCACTTGTTGACTATGGTACTGCTAATGCAGCCCCGAATGTGTGCTCAGCTGACTCCTGCTCAGTGGGGGAGTCTGCCAAGATCCCCCAGCCCTTCCTGCAGAGCTGTTCCCTTGCTCCAGCACACCAGGACATCCTTTCCCAGAGCTCAGGCTGGTTCAAGGCTTCTGATGTGCCAGTGGTGGTCACATTACCTGGCACACTAGACAGACCTTTGGGGCACTGCTGTCCCCACTGTGCTGATTTGGCAGGAAGGTGGTTTTACCAGAAAGCAGTTCAGTGTAAATGATGTAGGATTAAAAACAGCCAGGGCTTTTCAAAGTTTACACATGCCAGTCATGAAGTCTGTGGTAGTAAGTGTTTTTGCCCTGAATCTTAATCAACTTTACTATGATTATTTCTTGCTTTCAGTTATAAAAGTTCCTCTCTGAAGATGCCATAATATATTAATATTGTTCCATGTACCACACTGAAAAGCAGTGCACAGAAGGCTACAAGTAAAAACAGAAACTGAAAATAAAAGCTTAACAAAATAAATGCTGAGGCTTTTGTTTTAAGTGAAACAATCAAAGCAAGCACTGGAATTCATGAGATAATAAATCCTACAGGCTTAAATGACATGCCTTTCTCTCTGCCATTTCCTCAAAACAGAGAAAAGAAAAAAAGAGACACAACAAACACCTATTCCTGTTAGCTGACAAGGAGAAGCTTTCCATTTAAAACCAAACAGTAAGCTTGAAAGGTCTGAAGATGCTATAAAGTTGCTGTAGGGTTTTTATTTTCTTTGTTGGTTTGAATTTTTTTTCCTGAGGCCCTAAAATCATTTTAAAACACAGACGGAGGAAATTGCTTTGTCTTCTATTACTGCAGTTATGCTACTGACTACGGCAACTAGAACCAGAAACGAATATTTGCATTTCCTAAATACTAGAAATTTGTGTTGCACTGCCCTCACATTTCTTACTTTCAGATTTGTCTCCCTATCTGTAACTTTGTTTCCGTCAAATGTTTCTGCTAAGGAACATGAGGCACTATTTTCCATACTCAGTGTCTTTCTATCGCACTTTCATGGTGAAATGATGAATAGACCTGCATTCCTGGCCTCTGCTAGAGTTTGTTTATGGCATTAATTTCTTGTAATAAAATAAACACTATCTTTGTGAGAATGGCAGTCAGAATAACAGATGAGCATTGGCAGACTTTAAGTTCTCTTCTTGACATTGACACCTTTAAACAAATACTAATAATATTATCAATATTAGCAAGGAAATTTTGCCATACAAGCGGTTTGCTACTATAGAGGTTTTTAATCCAAAAATTTTCTAAGATAAAAAATGTTTTCAGTGCCAGCTGAAAAGGGCAAAGCTGAATTTTTTCTTTACTGGAGGCTAAGAATTCCAGCAAAGCATATTCTTATATTTTTTAGTATCTGTGGCATGTGAAACCATCTGTCTTATATAGGTATTTTATTATATAGATATTTCTACAAAAATCTAGATGTAGGCTTGACAGTATCTCTTTTATCTTAAGTTTGCTACCATGCTGATATAGACAGATTTGATCAGCTTTGCATCTTCCCAGGTCCTGAATCAGTACTCCTGATTGTAAAACTTTTTGATGTTTGAGTTCATTTTTATTGCTTTTGTTACATTTTCTTGTGACTTGTTTATAGTACTAAATGGCCCTCTTGCTAGAATGTCTACTTAAACTGAAGTTTTATGGACTACGGGTAGATCTGAGCAGAAATTCTCCAAAAAGAAGGATCTGAATTACTTAATCTCTTTGAAACGTCATGTTAAAAGTAATGGGATTTTGCATTGTAAATGTCACAGACCCTTGTATCCTACAAAATGTTTAAATGTGCACATACAACTGGACTATTAACAGAAACTACATAGCTCAGAAGATATCAAAGTATTAAACATAAACTTAGATTGCATTTTATGTTTGTAGTTTTTGGGGAAACATTTTGATTCCAGAATTTTAACTTTTATTTTCGTTACACTTACAGCAACCAAATAAGATAACTGAAGTAACATAGACATTTATGTTTCTACAGGTATTTTCTAACTGAGTGTCAGAAAACTGTGAGGAAGTGCTCAGGTTTTGTAACTCAGCAAGATTGTGCTTAATTCCTAGATGTTTTTCAAAACGGTTTATTCAATTTCTTTTCAATTTATTTATTTAATTAAAGGCATTTTTTTAACTTAATGAAATGATAAATGGAAAATACAATTCTTAAGAAAGAATATGTTAAGAAACCAGTGAATGCATAAAAAAAAATTAAATATACAATACTTTGTAGTAATTGCAACGGTTGGAATACCAAGAAATAGGAAATACCACCTAAATCTAATTAGGTTGTTTTGTAATTTGGATCTTAGATACATGGGCTCATAGCTACTGGGCCTGAATTACTTTCATTCCACTCACTACTTCAGTCTTCCACATTCTAAAGAAGCTTTTTCTCTTCAAGCTCTAAACTCATAATGTTCAAGATGTTATAGCTATTATAGCTTTACTCAAAGCTCCAGTCAATACGCTGTATAAAAATTATTATGCAGTACTGCCAGTATCAGCTGTAAGGCCTAAAAATAGTTATCTGCATTTTCCCAAATAACAACTCCATAAAAAAAAATGAAAGACTATGAACTATAATAAACTCTGTTATCCACCTTCTAAAAGACTACCTATCTTTATTTTTCTATCTTAAAAAAAAAAACACTCCAAACTATAATACGAACAACAAATTCCTTTGGGTGAGAAAAACTTTCTGATATTATTTATCTGTTAAACTTACATTTATTGACCATTTCAGATCTCAGCAGTCAAAAAATGTTTCTGTTGTCAACTAGCTATTACGAGTATTCACAGGAACAGCATTCTCACTACATTTATATTACCTTACTTACAGAGAAAAATTACATTGATGGATTGGTGAGAAGTCTAGAATAATAGAAACAGTAGTGCTATATAATAAAAGTAATTAAATAAGAAAGTTATTGAATTGCTAAGTAATCAAAAAGACTAACTAGCATGCTGCATTTATAAATATATTCAGATAGACTCCAATCATATCAACAATGTAAAATACACTAATTCAAGGTGATTTCAGTAGTTAATACAATGTTTAATCTTCCATTGAGAAGAGGAATGACATCTGTGTTTCTTATCTTTCCTTTAAAATATTCTGAGGAAATTTTTTTGCTTTTGTTTTGTGGTATTGACAAACATATTTCACACTCCCAGTGTGCAGTATTTTTAGTCATTTCTTTATATGGAAGGAAAATCTCTATCCCATTCTCTCTTGTTTCTGTTAATACAAATGGTGTTAACAGAATTTAAAATATATGAAAAAATATATTCTTGTGTCATTAAGTCACAGCCCAAAAACTTCCTGGGAGAAATACAATAAAAAGTCAAGTGAAATGAAAAGCCAAAAGCAAGTCCTTTCTCTTCACATGATCAACGAATAAGAATCAAGCAGATACCTGATCTTGGCCATCTCATGACACAAGAGTATGCTGAAGGTATGCCCTTTTTTGGCAAAGCTACTGGAAAACTCAGCTGAAGTATAGAATAATTTAAACTACACTGTTTAACCACAAAGGAAATTTATAGCCTAATCTGACTAGATTAGACCAGATTTCATCTAAGGCACACCAGAAGTATACTACAGTCTAACAGACAACTCTATCCATGTAAGATATTTCTAATTAAAAAATCAATATTGAGCAAAATGCTGACATGCCATACTTTGTAATATTTTGTTGGTTTTTTTTAAATAAAGGCAACAAAAAGAGGGCCTTTAATAAAATATCTGACTGCACAACCTTATGAGAGACAATTTTTTCCTGTTCTAAGGTTATATGAATGTTACTTACACCACCAGAAAAAGAATGCTGAAAATATGAAACAATCTTGAATATCAGGGAGAAGTAAAGTGAATGAGGTCAGAGGAACTATTCACACTGGCAGATGGCAGTTCACCACATCAGAACAGCAAGAGTAGCTGGATTTAAAGATACTATACATAGGCTAAACAATACTATATACTTTTTAAAATCAGAGTATACTAACAAAAGTAGGGTAAGTTCTGCTGTAGGCAACTGCAAGAATTCCACAGGTGAAAAAGAAGCTTTTATGTCTGAAGAAAGCAGAGTGTGCATTTCTAGGGAATGGATAGACAATCTTTAATAACCTTTCAAAAGCCACCATGTTACACATAGTTAAAAAGTTATGTCAAAAGCCAATGGACTATAGGTAATTTTTGATAGAAAGAATTGTACAGACCTCTCTGAATTTAATTAAAGTAGGAAGTAGGGAAAAAGACCTTTCATACAGCCCATCTAGCTGAGGAGAAGGCTCACAGTTGTGTATGTGACACTATAGATGATAGTTTCAATACTTCAACAACACTGACTTTAAAAATAATCTGGCTGTTCTGATGCCAGAGCACCTCTGCAAGACCAACTGAGGTAACTCAGTGGATAAAACATAATGAAGCATTGCAACAAAACACAGTTTTGAAAAAGAACATGTGGGAGACAAGAAGTTAAAATTATGACAGACTCATGGATTCATGCAGCACAGGAAAAAGAGGCATGCCAATGTATGTGAATAGGCTCCAAGTAAATATTCAGGGTATGGCAAAATTAGGAAATTGGTCAGAAGGACCTGTTATCCATTCAGGGGAATTAATTTGGGCTCACTCCCACAGCTTTAGACTGATGGCTGCAATGCAAAAGGGAACAGAGATGTGTAGATATGGTTGAAAGTGGGATTTTTATCTAGACTGATCAGAGATTTTATTTAATGCAAAGCAGATATTTGATTTTAGAGAGCTGTTACTGAAGACAAATGTTGGACATTATGTGTATATGAACTTGGGGGAATGTAAAAAAGCATACAAGTTGGATAATAGTAAAAATATGTACATGCATTTCACAGTTTATGGTTAGAGCAGTCTGGTGTCCCTCAGGCAAAAATAAACACCTTTAGCAAGAATATGGGAAACACCTCATCCACAGGTAACCTCTAGGCAGTATCCCTTTAATGCTCATATAGCTCTTTCTGTTGGTTCACCAAAACAAGCAAAGACCACTTACTTTAGAAGTAAAGTATCATGGGATGGCAGTAGACTTTATGGAAATATTTCATCTTTCTTCAGATTGTAAACAACAATAATAAAAAAACCCACTAGTAATTAAGGAGTGGAATATATACTTAATATATATGGGAGTGAAATCCATAACAAGAGAATATGTCTCTCCAAGACTAAAACTGAAAGCACTAATTTCCTCAAATGTTACAAGAAAAATATATCTGTGATGGGCTGATCTTGGGCCAGCAGCCAAGCATCCACACTGCCATTCACTCCCCCAACCCTCTCCAGAGGCACAGCAGAAAGAATACAAAGAGCAAAAAACCTCATGAACTGAAATAAAGGTAGTTTAATCAGCAAACAGAAGAGGGAAAAAATCCAACTAACTAAATTACAACAAAACAAGTGTTGCAAAGGCAACCACTCACTATGTCTCACAAGCAGAATGATGTCAGCAGCAACCAAAATACTGGTGTGCTATTAATATTGCTTTAGTCACAAACCAAAACACGGCACCATATGGACTAATATAAAGAAGGTTAGCTTCATCTCAGCCAGACCCAGTACAGTATTTGAAGGCATTTTACTTCAAAGAATCCTCAAAATGTACATGCTATTCTTTTGGGAACTGGAATCCCTTCGGATTTCTCCATCTAATGTGTAAAGAACACAGCACAGGAGTGAAAGTGCTTCAAACTATCAGGGTTTCAAAGGTTTAAATGTTCCATCCCCTTCCATTTATCCTTTAGATTCTAGAACACTGATGATAAGTTGATGCCTAAATGTGAAATATGATTTGTTTACTTAATTCACTGAACATCTAAGCCTTCAATGGCGGGAGATCTGTGATAGATTGGACAAGGCTGGACAGCATGAACTTGTCAGTTGAAGTAGGGAGGAAGGAAGTGTGGAGGAAGTGATGAGACACTAAGTACAAGAGAATTAAGAGTTCAAACAAAGTCTGCGGAAGAAGCTAAAACTTTTCTGGACAGTTTATTATTATTCACCTGTGATCCTTTAACACAAAGTCTGGGAGAGGAGATGCCAACTGCCTTAGAAGATAAATCGCTATAAGTTAAAGCAGAATATCTCTCCTACTAGAAAAATAATGCTTTTCAGGTAATTTTTAGGAAACAGGTAAAAAATCTGGCATGCCTCAAGGAAGGTATTAACATGAATTTCTGGTATCTCCTGACAGCAAGTGACCTGTATGATGATGCTTCAATAGAGATCCCAATTATCTTGTTAATATGTATTAAAGGCAAATAAATATAGGGCAACCCATGAAGACCATGGAAAATAATAACAGTGAATGAACTCCAGTTCTGGTACATATGGAGAACTGTGGACTGCTTGGCCTGCAACTACTGATAGATTTGAGGCAGTTGTACCACAGAATAGTTTGCAGAAAAAGCTTATGTATGCTGCAATGTGTTAAACTTTCTCAAGCATATTACTTATTGGAGCTTTATTAAACTTCACTTTTGCTTTCATATTTCCTGAAGCCACATAAAATAGCCTCTGACATCCAATTCCACAGTTACTTTATGAACTATTCGTTATATCTCTGAGATGCAAAAAAATTCTATGATCAAAAATACAATATTTTGTACCATGTACTTTGCCAAAATCTCATCAGTATGAGTTTCTATATGACAGTGATACAAATATATCTATATGACATGATAGCACAGGCATGATGATCATGCACTGTGTTATTATTTATAATGAAAAAGGAGAGATAATTGACAATATTAGAATTGGGGAAAAAGAAGTATCCTACCAGTGATACAGAAGGAAATCTAGTAGCTTCAGAATTAATTCACATAACACCAGGATTAACCTTTGTACTAGCTGCTGATGCTAACTGAATTCCCAAGACACAACAGATTATAGAAACATATTTGTAGGAGCTTTACCTTGTCTTTGGTGATCACCATGCATACCATTAATTTTAGGAGAAGATGAACTGCATAGTTTTTAATAAGAAGAATTTCATATCTCCACTCAATTCTTATAAAGCCAACAATCCACAGCAAAACACTATGTACAGCTAACTAAGCCAGTGCCTCTCCTTTCAGATTACAAACCTTAATTTATCTGTTCCGGTTTTGTACCTCGAGATTCGAGCCATCGACAGAGGAACCGATAAAGCGTCCAGCCAGCGCTTCTCGTATTTTGGTTCATTAGCTATGGGTGAGGAAGGTGATGATGGAGCCTGTGCAGAATAAATGAGAAACAGTAGGAGTGCTTATAAGACAATATAGTGAAAAATCAATGAATATGCATCTCTGGCTCTGTTTATCTCAGAAGTGAATAATCATCACAATAAAAGTGTTCAAGAAACTCAGGATGTGGTAGAGAAATGAACACCCATATGCTACTCATCTTGGTATTTTGCTCTTGATGCAATTTCAGTACTACTTTAACATTAAACATATCTAAATTTTTGTTAATATTAATAACTGATACTAGAAAGAGTTTTCAGTCATAAATGCCATGATATTTTTCTAAATGCAACATAATATATATTTGTAGTTTAAATTAATTTTTTCTGTACAACTCTTATACATGCTTCCATTATCAGAGAAAAGGACATAAATACTATCCCAATTAAATACCACACTGGAAAATTTATTTGTGCATTGTGACTTTAAGCTATTATATCATTTAACAGTAGATTTAAAATTCTGATTCCTGTGTTATCATACTATAGATGGATGACTTTTGAAATTTTATCTTTGAAGTCTTTCACCAAATGCCTCTACTAGAAAGGCAAGATTGTTGAGACTATCTAAGCAGTAAAGCATGTCTAGTGGAAATATGAATATTTTACAATCTACTCATTTCACATAATAAAAGAAAATAACCTTATATCAAATGTGTGCAAATGTAAATTAAGTTAGGGGAATTGGACTGTATATATAGCTATTGGCAACAGGGTCTGCTCAAACCTAACCTAGAGCTTATATATAGACTGTTCAGCCTGCCCTTTTATGTAGCATCTCATGTACTGCAATTAAATACTGCACAACAGCACCAGGAATGAAACATGATTAAAAGAAAATATTTATGAAATTTTAGAAGTTGGCACAGAACCACTTCCACTAAAATATTCAGGAAACTGCAGACACACATACTTGTTAGTTGATATATGCTTGCAGAATATGTAGTTTTTCAGCTTGTGAAATAATATTCAGAGGTTATATCATTGTATCAGTGACTGAAAGTACGGAAGCATGCCCAAAAATGATGGTAACTGGCCTTGTTTGCATTTGATTTAAAAATGGTGTTTATAGGCAAAAAATCAATAAGATTAAAAATGGACTAGAAAATGCTGGAAATCACCACTCAGTGTACGAACTGAGATTTACGAGCATGATTATGAGCTTAAAAATGCTTATTACAGACAGAACAGAATAACCTAGGAATTTCTTAGAAAATACATGAAAATCATATATTGAAAAATTTTTATTGGCATTTATAGCTCTGCATTTCCATGAAAGTTGAGCATTTCACTCTTTTATAAAGACAGCAATATAATTTATGCAAAGATGGTTGAGAAAGATTCACAGACATACATATTTAGGTCAAAGTTAGGTGTTTGTGCTGTCTCTGAACCAAAATGTTTTATCCCGCAGTGTGCAAAGAACTTTCCAGTAGAGAACAGAGTTGAAAGTCGCTGATTTTCATATGAGTGGTAAATAAGCACTGAGTATTTATGAAAGCAAGGAAACAACAGAATGACCCAACTTCAGTTCTGTTTGGCCCAGCTGTTCAAAAGCCATAAAACTTACTCAAAATAAAAAGCATTCTGGGAATTGTCTATTTCTTTTTCGTGCTCATATGATTTAGGATTAATTTTTCCCCCTAAAGCTCCTTCTTACACTCAACAAGGGCTGATCTTTCTATTCACTTCTTTAAATAAATCAAAATTTTAGGTTTTGACAGGATGACTGAGATTTAATGATTGAAGTACAATTTCCTAGTAAATGAAGAATTTGTAATGAAATTGCTGGCATTGGTAACACTAAGGAATGTTTTAGACAGTGATCTTTTTGGATACAGGAATTTCTATTAGAGCATTTTCTATCCCTAGAACCATCCAGCTTTCATTTGACTGAGATCTCCTGGTGTTTTGAAGTATAAGTATTTCATAATCAAGTCAACAGACTAATTTTGTTTTATAAAATTAGATACAAAATGCTAAAGTGTCTTTAAAATATAGAATAAATTTATTAGTATCACAATGAAGAATCTGACACATATTACAGAATACTGCCCAAACTAAAATAATTGACAGAACCCCATGCACTCTGAAGTTTAAAAGGATCAACATAGTCTAACATTGCCTGTCTGGAAACTGAAATGTCTAGGACTAAAACAGAAAGTAGCTTACTGCAGTTAAATATAAATGCTTGATTATGATCACTGAATTTAAAGCCAAGAATGAGATAATAAAGGAACATAAAAATTCCCGCAACAACATCATCTATTGTTCCCACCCTCTAAACTCTCAAGACACAGAAAAGTCTAGACAATTTAAATATAATAATCTATCTTTTTCTTATGCACTATTAGTTGTACTTCTTTTATCAGGTTGTTGAACAATATTCTGTATATTCTAGGTAATTTAAGAGCATTTGGCAGCTCTTAAATTTTTGAGTGGGATCTTAAATTAATGAGTGGGTCACTTAGCCATTTAAAGTTTCCATTTGAGACCCTTATACTTCAATCAAATGCTTCAGTAGGATATCAGTGTAAAGAAAAAGTACCTCAATGTAAGTAAAAGTCAGAATGTTAGGAAATGTACATCATACCTATTCATTAGGTTAATGAATTGAAGGGGGAAAAATGGCCAACACCACTTGGTCAAAAATCTATTAACCTCAAAGCTATGAAACTGCAGCACAGAAATATTCATGTCAAAATGCTAAGTTGTTAAAACTGCTGTAAACTCCTAAAGCAAATGGGTCATCCCCAGACAATTTCAAAGATTTGATATTTGAAAAATACACTAGAAGGAGTATTTTTTCCCCCCACAGTTCCCAACTACTTATATCTGCAGAAACCCTATTGCATGATCTGAACATTAATGGCCAAGAACAGCAAAAGGATATGAAGGGGTCAAACTAGTCTAAGTTTCAAATATGTATTTCTTATGAAGGCATATTCTACTAACCAGTTCATGGTAGAGCACAAAGTTGGAATTACCCCTCCTCATCCTATTAAGGACAAAACAGCGCATTCATAGGTCTGTAAGGCCCATTGCATAGAAACAAAATACTACCATAGGACCAGCAGCTCATTTTGTTCTATTTAACCTATAATCTACAAACAATTCAATCTGAGATTCCTTGATGTAGCCTCTTCAAAATACATGGACAAAAATAAGAAACTGAGGAGGAAGCAAGTTCAAGTCCAGCTTTTGCAAACAGAGGACGTGCCTCACAAGTCTTTTAGAGCTATCCAAAACTGTTAGTTAATAGGAGAGAAGCAATTGCTAAGATGTACTTGGGGTTCAAAAAACCATTTAATCCCCACAAGAGGTTCTTAACTAATTTGCTGTGGAATATGATGAAATCATCAAAATAATAATTATCTAAACTGTGGCCAGGAAAACATAGCAGCGGGATGCTATCAGTGGACTCCCACAGTGACGTAGGTTGTTCAGGATACTGACTAATGATTTGGACAAAATGGTGAACACCAAACTGATCAAGTTTCCTATGAATAACAAGCGGTAAAGAATGAAAAAAAAACCAAAAAAAAGAAGAAAAACCAAGAGAAAGAGCTGTAGAAGAAGCTCATTATACTGAATGAGAGATAATAGAACTTTAAAAAATATAATAAATAAATGTATAGCAATGCACATGAAGAAAGAAAATATTAACTTTCCCCATATTGTAGTGGGATATGAACAGGTGATTACCACTCAAAATTTAGATCTTGAAATTTAGATGTTGAGCAAAATTGCTTTTGAACAATTAGGTTAACAAAGATTCAGTGGTCTGGAAAAGAAACTGCTGAGGGAATTGTCTTACCAAGATGTGAAAATATAAATAACAGAGAAAAGGGGTGAGAAACAGTGGTTCACTTGTCATTTTCACATAACAAGCAGGGGTATTGATTAGAAATAAAAGACAGTAGGATAAAAACAGAGAATGAACGTGTTAGTCTATATAAGAAACTGGTTCAGGAAGCACTGGAGACGCACAAAATATTCCCTATCAATAACTGTACATATTTCCCCTGTTCTTGCATTCTCTTGAGGGCATCTGCTGGGAAGAAGCTTTTTGGCTGGACAGTTCTTTGGTCTGACCCAGTGTAGTGAGCTGGCTGACCTTCAAGCCGTTTCTCTGCTAAACAGCTGCTGCTGCTCATCTTGAAACTCTCCACATCATTCCTCCAAAGCACTAAAACAGAGATCATCTCTGCAATCACAGCTTTTATGCTCTCAATCATTTTATACTCCCAGTTTTCTGCTGAGGTCACCAACAATGTTGCCAATTAATGCCAATTTGCTTGTAACTCCTGCCCATTAAGAAATGGATTGAACACAAAAATCTTATTTTTGACAGAACAGTGAACAAGAGTCACGTTTTAATGACACATAATCACTGCCTACCTGGGACAGCTGTGTACTGTTAACCTGGAGGAGGGTCTGACTCTGTATCCCATTAGCAATCACTGACCTATGAATGACACTGTAGGCAAGTGCTTTAGTGCTTTCTCAAACAACTATATAGCAACTCATTATCGTGCAACCAAGAAGTAGAATAAGTCCAGAAAGTCCTCTACTAATGAGGAGATGTAATCAGACATGTCTCTATCATTAAGTTTCCACTAAGAAAATAGGAAGGAAGGGAAAAGATCCCAGCTGTCTGGGACTATCAATTTTTCATCTTTTTGTGACATATAACTTGCAGAGTTTGGGAAACTCAGTTATTTTATCTTACCTTCTTTTAAACTGTCATTGATTTTAAATCTCTGCAAGAAAAATATCATGTCATCAGAAGAAATTCTTTCTGAACCCTCTCTAGTAATTTAACTTTCAGTTGCTGCTAGGGCCCTACCTTGAAAGCAGCCACTGAGTTATTTTAGGTTGATACAGCTTTTTCATTAAACAGGGGCTTCAGGAAGGCTGAAGCTGGGTTAATTCACTTGGAATCAGAAATACTCAGGGTCACATTCCTCAGCATGATTAAGCTTGGCATTTTTCATCTTGTATTACAAACAATGTCTGCTTTGCAGAAAGGCAAATGATGCCTCACCCAATGCCAGGCAGGATGGGGCTTTGACTACCAACCATCATGAGTGCCATCATGTGGCACATGCAGGACAACCAGCTGATCAGGCACAGCCAGCATGGGTTTAGGAAAGGCAGGTCCTGCTTGACCAGCCTGATCTTCTATTACAAGACCTAGTGTATGAGGGAAAGGCTGTGCATATTATCTGCCAGGACTTCAGTAAAGCTCTTTTTTTACTGCCTCCCACAGCATTCTCTTGGTAAAGCTGGCAGCCCATGGCTTGCACAGGTGCACAAATCAATGGGTAAAATCTGGCTTGAGGGCTGGGCCCAGAGAGTGCTGGTGAATGGAATTACATCCAGCTGGGAGCCAGTCACAAGTTGTGATCCCCAGTGCTCAGTATTTGGGCCAGTCCTGTTTAACATCTTTTTCGGTGATCTGGAGGAGGGGACCAAGTCCTTCAGTCACTGACCTTCAGTCAGTGGAGGACCTGCAGAGGACACCAAGCAGGGTGGGAATATTGATCTGCTGGAAGGTAGAAGGATCTGCAGAGGAATCTGGACAGACTCTATCTATTGTATGAAGTTCAACAAGGCCAAGTGCCAGGTCCTCTGCGTTGGTCACAAGGATACCCTGCAGTGATACAGGCTGGGGTAGAGTCCCTGGACAGGTGGGAAAGGACCAGAGTGAGCTGGCTGACAGCTGAACATGAGCCAGGCGATGCCCAAGTGGCTAGCAAGGCCAATGGCTGGAGAAAAGGCAGCTCTGGGGGGTCCTTATCACTCTCTACAACTACCTGAAAGGAGGCTGTAGCCAGGTAGGGGTTGGTCTCTTCTCTCAAGTAACACGTGATAGAACAAGAGGAAGAGGACTCAGTTGCACCAGGAGAGGTTTAGGTTGGATATTAGGGAAAACTTCTTCACAGAAAGGGCTGTCAAGCGTTGGAACAGGCTTCCCAGGGAAATGGCTGAGTCACTGTCCTTGGAGACATTTAAAAGATCTGTAAACAGGACACTTAGAGACATGGTTTGGTGCTGGACTTGGCCATTCTAGGTTAAGTTCAGGTTGGATTTGATTATAAGTCTTTTCTAACCTAAATGAGTCTATGATTGTACCATTTTATGAAATAAGAATCAAGTGTGATATCCATTAGGAAAAAATAGAACCTTTTACTGATAATTTGGAATTTATCCATTTTCTGCTTTAGAGAATTTATTATTTCAAAGTGCATCATTAAAGCTTTGATCCTGTTCCGTAAACATATATTTCAACAAAGCACATGTACGAGGTATGACTAATCTTGATTACTGTCTTTGTTGACACTGGTTCAAAAAAAGATGATGCTGTAATTTATTTCTCACAGTAATTTTTACTGTTTCCATTTTAGTGAACTGAGAATTTCTGAAAATAATATAAAGTCTCTCTCTGTAAAATATGTATATGAAAATGGTAGCAACATTAATATATTTAGTATTTATATATTGATATATTTTCCTTGTAAAAACAACTCTGTGGTTTAAATTATAGAAACATAAAAACATAGAGTATCTCAAGTTGAAAGGGATCCATAAGGATCACTGAGTCCAAATCCCTGCTCCTCACAGGACTACCTAAAACTAAATCATATGACTAAGTGTCTTCGAGACATGCCTTAAACTCTGAAATGCAAAAACAGCTTGGCAAAGCTTCATTGCCTTAAGCTATAAATGAAAACATTGGCCATTAAGTTTCAGTGGATTTCATGAAAATCTCTTAGACTAGAAAATACTAGCTTTCTTGCATCTTTCTGATGCCAACTGGAATGTGTTTTGTCAAAGCTCCATTACTGAAAATGTTTGATGCCAACTAGAGTGTATTTTGTCAAAGCTCCATTACTAAAAATGTTTCAGCATACTAAAAAAAAAAGCCTTCAATATAATATGCTTTTCAAATAAACAGATTTGTCTTACATTTCTTCTGAAAAAACAGAATTAGGGTTACATAATTTCTTGCAACAATACCCAGCAACATTCAACTCAGAGTGAATTGGATGTGCCCCCCCTACAGTTTTTTGTCTGGCCCGGGATTGAAATGTATGTATATATACATATATAGGTAGGTTGGTTTTCAGTATATCAATGAACTGATCTGACCCATGTACGGCTGAGCTTTTGCTAATACTTATTACAGGGACAAACAGAAAGCAGGGGCTTTATGCTGCTTGGAGAAGGAAACATGACTGCTCCATTTAGCAGTAAAAGAGTCTCATATAAATTACATTAATCATTGAGCAACACAAATACCAAATGTTTAGCCAGGAGTAGAGACATGAGTGAAACTCCTGTGATGCCCAGCCAACAAAACAAATTATGGTGATATCTACTGTAAATAGGAGTCAGAGCTTTCAACTTGTCTCAAAATTCAGAGGGATTTAATTATGATATCAGAATACCTGTGCATTCCTTTGATGCAGCATGAATTCAGGAGAGGGTCTGTATTTATTTATTTTTAATGGAATTCTTAGATGCAGGTGCACAATTCTGTGACAGTTTTAAGAAGACAGTAATTATCTGGTAAAGTATGCATCACCGAATCATTTAATAGATAAAGGCTTCTGTAGAGGAAAGAAGCTCTTTCAGGTGAAGTAACAATTTGGACTTGTAATATGATGTCTTCAAAATTCACTGAAAGCAGCACCTTTTAATTACACAGCTCTATTCTACAGTATTTTAATTGACAGATGTTTAATTAAATGGGAGGAAGGTGAAAAAGCATGTGAAAAACTCCTCCTTTCCTATCATTGAAAAGAAACAATTCTAATTCTGCATCAGATACATGGTTTTGAAATGTAATGATTGCTCTGTAAGACATTTAATTCTTTTGAATTAATGTATGAGTTTACAGACTCTGAGCACCTATGTATGATGTTTACATAGAGCCTGTATAGTAGTACCTGTTAGGGAGTTACACTGCCTTATTCACTGCAATAGCTATCCATTTAAATCAATTGGATTACTGTTCTACCAGTGAGGAATAAATTAAAACCTTTTCAATTATGTACATTTCTCTAGAGGTGATTTACAATGGAAATATTAATGAATATTTCATTACATCTGTGCTCCTAGGTGCTAACATATTATTATTTTTTTAATGAACCAATGGGGTATAAGCCTGAGTAACATATTTTTAGAGAATACATATGGACTGTTTGACAGAATATTGCACCTTTTTCTTTAAATTGTTTCCCTTGAGCTAGTATGTAATTGGTTTCCGAGTAACCTCAACAACCTTGCCTGGAACATCTTTCCAGATATATTCTCATTTGGGGGTAGGGGACGGGGCCAGAGTAGTTTATATTAAATCTCAGTACAAAAAGTAGGAAGTAATTATGACTCCTCAGAAACGATAATAGCAGTCAGAAATGAAAACCCAACATTAAATGTAGATAAGGAAAAGATACAATGTTAAGATGCTTATAGTTTTACACTATAAATGCAAGTGTACCCAAACTTCAGCTGTTAGACACAGCTTTTGGCAGCCTTTTATATCCCCAAATGGGGCATGCTGTCCTTGCTTAGAAAAATTAGCTCAAGGTTAGGGGAACTCTTTGAACTTCACACAGTCTGCACACCCTTCAGGATAAATCTGAGCCTTGACTCTTGCTTCTCTCTCTATGAGATCAGTGTCAATTTGTTGCCGGAGCTTGTGGAAAGACACTGGATGCAGGTTAGTGGGGGGACTTGTTACCTCAATTTTACTATCAGTTTTCTCTATAAGCCACATACACAGGTACCTGAACTGCCAGGGTTCATCTATGCTAACATCAAATTTAGAAACATTTTTTTTTTTTTGCTGCTGCTGCAAACTCAAAATGAGCAAATTCATAAGAACTGTAAAAAACAATGTATTCACATGCAAGGGCTGTGTATGGGGAAAATATGCATAATTAAGAACTGAAACCAGATACCTAACAAACACAAGTTACTCTTTTCTACCTGGCATACTAGTTCCGTTGTGATCCTGCTGTACATTTTTTCTCAAAGATAAATAGCCATAAGCTTTTTCTGACCCTTATTGGTCTTTCACTTCTTTTCCAGTGAAAAAAGACTTGGATTTAGTGGAGCCCTACATAAAAAAATTGAAGTCATCTTCTTTGAAGGTATGCGAATATCAGATTAATTTTCAGTGGTTTAAGTGAATATTTTTTAAACTAGTACTAGATGTCATAAAGCAGCAAATATTGTTCAGTATTCATCTATTTAGCAATCAGTAAGACTTTCTTTGTATTTCCAATGCCATGTTTCCTTCATTAGCTTTTGTTAAGACTCTAAGTAAAAAAAAACGAAATCAAACCTCAACCCATATGTGACTTAAACCTCACTGGGAAATTTCTGTGCAGAAGAAATTATCAACCGGATAAATCAAATGCTAAATACTAGAAGAAATAACACTGCTGAAAGGATTAGCAGTGACAGTGGTCATTAATAAAAGTAAAGGATAAGACTTTTAAAGATACCTTTTATTAGCTTCATTAGTGTCATAGAAAAAGTCCTAATCAACTCTAATCAGAATTAGAAAAACACAGCACTTCTTTACAGCTAAATGTAACCAAACACTTCAATCCTAAAGATTTCCCTTACAATTCTATTGCAGTGATGTAGGAAGGTGTCATTTAAAAGTTTTTGTCCAGCTTCTATTGCAATGATTTCTGAGAGGTATAATCAGAAACAGAAAATTTGGATTATTTTTCACTGAGGTGGAAAAAGGGATAGTCACTTCATATTTTATTAATTGAGGAAAACTTATTTGCAGTGCATTTATCTCATTTCATAAAGGTCCTCAGCACAGCAGCAGTCCAAACTATTTAAGTGGAGCTGGCTGTGTTCATCTATTTTACCTTTCTCTTCAGCAAGAAATGGAAGACATGGTGACGATTACTTTCATGACAGTAACCACTGTGTACCTCTAAGTGAGATATCTGTTGTATTTACTGCATTAATAATTTTATGAATTTACATTACCAAATTATACACTGTGAACTGGAAGCCAATTCAAAGTTATCTTGCTTTCATACTCCATGAGGAAATCATGGATTTTGAGATCATGAGTTGGCAGAGGCAAACAGTATCACATATGAAATCATTCTAATAGAAAAGGTATTGATTTGAAATCCTGAAGTTTCTCTCCTTAAAGCAAGCTACAGGATAACAAAAATTAATAAGAATAAAATAAACCTTAAGAATGGTCAGTAGTGTGTTTATAATGAAATGGAAGACACTTCAGGAGTATTCAAAACACCAAAAGTATTGAATCTTTCATATGTAAGGCATCCATTCAATCTCAATTCAATGTTCTGGTCATACATTCCCCTAAAGTATCCATCAGAATGGATTTTACTCTCAGAACAAGGGTTTCCACCTCTCTGTCTTGAATCCTCTTCCCTTTTTGCTGTTCAGTGCTTGGGATTGAGTTGTATCATTCTCTCACTCTGGAATCAAGACTACAATAGACGTTAAAGATAAAGCATTCTACTGGTCCTATCAAGAGATCAACATTTTTATTCTTTTCTTTTCTAAAAACTTGATGATGAAGTAGGCAATGTCTTTTTTAAAGCAAAACTTTTTAATTTAGCAGATGAAACAAAGGCATCAAGGAAAAAATATTTTAAAGCAATTTAGAAAAATGTAAATGACTGTTTAGCTTCATCAAACCAACTAAACTTAACATATATTATCACAATTAAATGAAGAGTTCTTAAATTACACAAACACACAGAATATAATTTACTCTGGTCACACTTCACTTGTTAGAACACCACTTTCAGACAACTTGAGGAAACTGGATTCTCAAACAAATGAATACTTAATGTATTCTGCCTTTGCATGTTAACTGTCGGATTATCCCATGATTTCTTAAACAGTAATTTGTTTTATTTACAGTATTTTTTCCCACCACCAATTTTTCCAGGGAGCTGGTCTGGCTGTCTAGGATATTTGGACATCTAGTAGGATATCTCCACAGGACTTTCTTCATTGTTTTAGAGTTAGAACTCTCCAGGTAAACCTGTACTCATTAGCCTTGAGACCACCTCCTTTGGATGTTTTATGTTCCCCTCTGGAAGTTTACATTGTGTTCAATAAACCACTTATAAGGTACAGATGAATGTAACTGACACTGTCAATCCCTGTAGCATTTGTCACAGTGCCCAAGCACAACATAATTAGGTGCGAAGAGAGCACTTCAGCTCATTTCTCTGGGTTTCAGAGAATCCCATTAAAGTGCTGTACTGCAAACTGCTCTGATATTACAAAGAATGTATATAAATACTGAAGATGGTACCATCACCAGATGCTTCACAGCAGAGGTGACAGAGGTAGGTCTAACAGAGGCAAGATAGCACCAAAACTGAAAATGGTACAATCATATTAGGCAGAAAGAGCTTGCTGCTAAGATGGCTAAACTACTGCCTCTATGATACAATCCAGCTGTAGTGCCTTGGAATTGCTTTTCAGAAGGCATCCAAAATGACAGCTTAGTAAAACTGGTGTACCGGTAATTCCTTACCTCTCATTCCTGTCCTTTCCTTTACATGGTATGCTTTTTGGAGCAGAATTTCCACTTACAAATATAGGTACATTGTCTATTATGGCCTGGATCTGAGTGTGGTTAGGAAGGTACATAAAACTGCAACAGAAACTTGCAAGATGCAATGTTCAAAGTGACTCAGATGTCCCCTACCAGGCTGATGTAAAAACGAAATTCAAATATCATTAGCCTTACTAGGCAATAGCATTACAAGAAATGTCAGTTCTGCTTTTACCTTACCATAAAACTGAAAATATTTAATTAAATAAAATAGAAGCACTCACTAGATGGTAGTTAAAACACATTCATAACCACCTTTCAAGATGTGATCACAGCTCAGTTGCACTCACGCTTCGTTCGAGAAAAGTTTGACCATACAGTGTAACATCTCAAAATCCAGTCATTTCTGCTCAAAATACTTAGAGCCTTCCTTTTAAATTTCACAACAAGATTCTAGCAATTTCACATTTTGTTTTCTGTGAAGGGAGATCATGACTTTTACAATCTATGATGTAGATTGTCCTGTTTATTCCACTTCTAGGTCATAGTGTCTGTTGTATACATAGCTCTTCACATGAGTTTATGTCAGGCTTCTTAAAAATTAAGTGTTATATAAAATCAACCTAGTGCCTTACTATTACACCTGTTTTTACTTTCTGTTTTTCTACTTACATTTGAAGCCTATACCCAGTCTTCTGTGTGGTATCTTGGCAACCAACTCTAAATTACTCTGTTACAAGTCTAAAAAACTCCAGCCACTTATTTATATTTTTATAATGCGAAAAGTTCAAAGTGTGCAATTCCCAAAGTAGTCATAATGATTATTAAAAATTATCATGATACACTCATTCTAGCATTTAACAGGCATTAATTTACTAAAATGTAATTTTAGTAATTACATTGCTAATGCAATCACTGGCCATAGCCCTCTTCTTATAATGTAAGCACTTTGCAGAAAGGACTTTCTTTGCCTGCAGAGAACCTGGTAGACAGGCATTGCAGAATGCTGGACCCTGAGGACAGATTTAGATTCTTTAGTAAGACAACAGTACAAGGCAGTTAAAGGTAATAATCATCTGGATAACTGCAAAAAGATAAACATGAAATCTTTTGTATCTATGACCATTTTGGATGCCAAACACTAAGGTACACATATTAGCACAGAAAAGCATATTTCTATTTATCTATTTATTTATTTATTGTACATAATGCTTTTACATTTTCATATATGAATCTATTTTCAGCAGATGAAAACAAGCTTTAAGGTGTTGTATAGACAGACAGTGCTCAAAGAAGTGCAAAGCTTGAGAGAAGTACAGTAAGCATCAGACAATGATATCACTGTCTGAGAAGAAAAGGAAAAACAGAGAAGCTTTCTGTCCATTCAGTAGGTATTATTTCTTTATAATTTAATATCCAACTGAAAGACTAGAGCTGAGATTTGTTAGGTGTCAAACAGGTTTTGAGCATGAAGGTCTATGTCCTTGTGCAGCTAGTATTTAAATCTTCAGTCCTCATTACTAAAACGACAGCACTGTTGTCAACTAAAGACATCCTATCTTCTTTGGCTTTGGTGACTACCATTTTTCCTGGAGAAAGGAAGTTCTTTTCTTTCCCCACAGCGCTGCAATTAATTTAATCACAGTTCTACACTGCAGAAAAAAGAACTGAATAATGGTAAAGAAGGAGATACTTTTTTCCTCTTTTCTTTCTTTCTCTTTTTCTCCCTGTGTTTCCTATTAAAAAAGTTTGCTTCAATAATTCAAATTTATATAATTTTCTTAATCCCACCGGCATTTCAGCATCTCTGAATCAGCTGGATTAAATTCAGCAGTATAATGCTACAATTCAACAATGTATGATGAATGTTCACATGAATTCATGTCTAAATAATGATTAAATCTCACTGTGTTCACTTTCCCAAGCTTCTCAGCTGTCTCAGAGTAAAAATTTAGCAGTTCAGGGCCATGTGTTGAGGGCTTTGTAAGTACAGAATTTTACAGTATAAGCACTTAAAAATGACCGAAGCAGACAACAACAAGAACAAAACCAGGGTAGTCTTACTCTAGCATTTTGAAGCTCAGAGTGGGAAAAGAACTTACAGAGCTTACACCCATCATGTTTTTATTATTCATTTGCATACCGTGTTAGTTGAGTTTCCATTTAAATGCAGGCCACTGTCAAAGAGAGGTGATGAAGTTCCACTGCTGTGATCACTGGATGGTCCAGGGGAACCTGGAAATCAGATCAAGAAAAATAACTTCTGATGTTAAAAATATATGTATCTATTCCAGCTATAAAACACAGGAAGAATTTTTAATATAATTCACCAAATCAAGACAGAAATACTACTTGTATTTTAGAAAGATAGACAATAAAATATCCGTTTGATATACTTAATGTCTAGAAAGAAAAAAGTTATCTAGATGTCATCTGAGAGGGACTGTGCTCATGAGAACAATTTGAATCCTTAACTGTTTGCAGGATTAAGCCTTTTTCACTAAGAATGGGATATTTAAAACCAAGTAACAAGTTCAGTCACACAAAATGCATTTAACAATTTAAAGACAAATTTCCTATCAAGTCTTGGAAGTCTCACCTTAGAGAATAACCATGACTGTATTTATAAACAAAGATAATAGGAAAATCTCAGGCAAGTACTAACACTTGCCTGAGAGTTTCATACACTTTATTATTTAATATATCTTTTCCTTAAAATGCCAATTATTTTTAAGAAAGATGCTCCTTCTCAAATTCAGAAATTGAAAGCAAACAGTCACCCTGAACTGCTGATACTATGTCAATAAGCTAAGACTACACAGTTATATTCTTCAAAATGTCTCTCCTTTTAGCAGTTATGCATCATGATCCTGCTTTAGTAGCTATAAGTGACCCCAGGAAAGCTTAATACTTTTGTAATATATAATGATGGAAACAGAACAAGTCACATCCTTGTGTAATTTCTGCTTAAATGTAAGATGTTAACAAATAGCACCAATAATATACAATTACTGTCAGGCAGCACTTGGTCTTATCAATAATGCACGTAAAATCAATTGCACGTCACTATATTCATAATCACTGAAAACTCATTTATCCATCTAAAGAATTCACCTGAAATTGCCTATAAATCATCTCACATTAATAAGTCTGTCAAGTCTAACATCACAGAAGTCAAAAAGCCATTCTTAGTCATATGTTTTTGTATGTATCTTTTACATATATCTGGAAGATTCAGCAAAATGGAACTTAATTCAAGAAAAGCCATTTTCTCCATTACAGACCTGTCAGTTCAATGCTGAGGTCTCAGAATTATAGCCTCAGTTCTGGAGTTTCAGCATGTTTTTGTCTGGAGTCCTTTCTATACAGTACTAGGTCATGTCATCAAGAGTCATTATGCTTTGCTCCTATGGGTCTAAGCCAAGCACTAACTCTAGTTATTACAATGGTTTGTAACTCCTACATATGGACAGTAGCCACAGAAATTTACATTCATAGTCATAGATAACTGCAGTGACTTGATGGAACAGAAGAAAATTTCTGATTTTTTCAATTAAAAAACAAAACAAAAAAAAAAAAACCAAACCAAAAAAACTTTGGAATTAAATTCTCCACTGAAGAGTCTGCTTGCTGGGAAATCTGACTGTCTCCAGCAGAAGATGACTATCACAGGTCCATGAATCAATCAGATTCTGAAAGTGGAATTATCCCACCTACTCAGCAATTTGAGCATACCAAACGACATGAATTCAGGTATTTACAAATCTTTAAAATCAGGTTTTACCACAACACAAAATTCTACATTAGAATTACTGACTATTTTTAAGTAGAGAAAACTTACATCCATCTCATGGGAAAGTTAGGAATAAAAGGATAAGAAAGAAATTTCCCTCCTCTCACAGTGTCCCAGCAGATTTACTTTTCAGCAGCTTTCTTTCATTTTCTCTGTATTCCTAGCTACACAGCCTGTCTCTGGCCATGCCACCTCCGTCACCTGAGTGAAAACATGTTCACAGGTCTTTTAATCTCTTTCCTGCTGTTTCTGCCTCACTTACTCATGGACTACTCCTTCATGACCTCATTCAGCATTTTAGAAGTTCCCACTGCAAATGCTCAGCTACTTTCATGGAAGGTGCAGGGCTCTCATCTCTCCAAGGAACTCTGCCTTCCCACATGGCAACCCTAGAGCAATCAGGGCTATTCCTCCCTTTTCTTAGAACAGAACACAATATGATCATGTACTATCTGCTGTTGCAGCCCTTGCCTAAGTAGATGACAGTCCAAATCAAATGTAAGGTACCAGTCCAAACTCTGGAACATTACTTTGAGAAAGGCTATCAAAATGTTAAACAAAACATCTGCTACAGGTAACTTCCCACTTCATGGCCATAATCACAGAAATCACAGAATATTCCAAGTTAGAAGGGACCCACAAGGGTCTTTGAGTCCAACTGTCAAGTGAATGGCCTGTACAGGGAACCACCCACAACCTTGATGTTATTAGCACCATGCTCTGACCAGCTGAGCTATAGCATCCTGCTGGGTCCTGATGCCATGGAAAGAGGCATTTGCTATGTTGTGAAGTTTCCAGCAATCGTTACTGCCTGGATGTGTGATCCCCCCCAAATCATAGAGAATCAGCCTAAGAGAAACGCAAACCTACCCTATGACAGGCATCACCTGTTTAATTTGCTTATTCTCAGCTTTGGCATTCTTGTTCTTCTGGGAAAGTTGGGTTAGCAAGCATCCCATAGGAGAGGAAAAGATCTCTGCCTGATCTTTACCTGAGCAATAGCTGAGTATGTTCAGAGGAAAAAACCCCACAATATACCCTGTGAAATGAGAAGGGGTCAGAGAGACACAGAGATGGCAAGGATATTAGCCTGCAGAGGAGACTGAGATGCCGCTGGCGGTAGCAGAAAAAAACCAGGCAGGACTCTGAGGTGAGGGAATTAAACTTTGTAAGGATCACGGTGGATTTTGGAGAGCCAGCAGTACCTCAGAAAATCACCATGTTAGCTGACATTAAACTTAAAGCAAGAACTCATTTGCAGTGGTACAAGTAGAAGTTGTTTATAAATCCTTTTATAATACTTTTGACAAAGTAAATGAGATTTTTCAATTTAAAACATTAGGTATTTTATTACTTATTTCAATAAAGCCTAGATTTTATATTTAACTTTGAAAGCCTTATACTTTCTAGACTAAGAAAAATCTCTAATGAGGTTCTGGACAACTCAACAGTTCCATCAACAGGAGGTTGTTTATTTCAGTCAGTGAATTACATTAAATCTCTAAATAACAAACTACCCTCAAAACGCAGAACAGCAGAATAATGTACAGCAAACAGTCAGCAAGACTTTAATATTAACAACAATTTGTCTTCTGACTGATATTGCTGAATGATACTGGAGACCTCTTATACATAAATAAAAACCTCTATGTTGAACTTGCTGATTATGGCACAGGCAACCTCCAAAAGACAAAAAGCCCATTCCAGAACAACCACAAAATTAAAACCAAAGGAAAAACTCTTGATAATTATAATTACACTGTAAGCTCTGCAAATTCAGATTATTTTGATCATTTGGTATAACTATCTAATAGAAAAAGTTTGAAAAGAGTTCATTTTACCAGAAAATGTACTTACAAGTTTTCCTAGCAGCAGTGAATCTTACTTAAATGGGTCCTACAAGCCCAGCTTAACTCTGGAATGGGTAATGAACTTAGATCCAGAGAGTCCTTAATGACAATACCCAAGAGTTAATGCCATAATTATTCTGTAACAGCCTAACAAATAGCCTCATAGTCAATTTTAACTTTCTGACCCAGTTCAGAAATCAAAAATTCCTCCTCTTGGTATCAAGAAAGACAAATCTTCCTTCTCTCTAGCTGACAGAGACCTTAGAGAAAGCCACAGCCATGGGATGAGGAATCATCCTTGCCATGGAGCTATACATCCCAATGAAGCAGACTTTATTGGCCCATAACTATTCTGATCCAGGACTGATAGTTTTTCGAGAAATAACTATTTGCCCTATGCAAAATTCTGCCAAGCAGAATTTTATCTGCAATATTTTATAAAATTCTTGATCAAAGAAATAACTGTGGCAGAGAATATTTGTTGGAGTAATTTCATTTACTATTATGGATAGTCTTTTAATAGTCTAGTAAGTGCTAAGTGTCCCGGACAGCTGTGAAAGGGACAAGGATCAATACTGGCACATCACCCTTGATTAGGGCCTCCTCCAAACACAGAAACAAGCAGTCCTTGTCTCACCCTTAAGTGATGCTTAATCGGTATCCACAACTAAACCCATGCCAGATTCTGCATTTTTTGCAGGCAATAATGAAGGAGTGAAACAGACAGAAAAATGCTGCAAGAATTTTAGGTAGATATTTCCGTGTTATGACATCTTGTGCTTTTGCCATGACATGAGATGGTGTATGGAAGAGAGATGCATGAGAAGGAAGCAGAACAGGCAGATGCTACTCCTGATGATGTGCTCATAGTGACAATATGGGTTAATGGGAAGAGACAGCATGATTGCAGCTGAAGTGAACATACCATAGCACTAAAACTGCCAGCACAGCAGCTGGTCTAACCAAATGCTGGAAGGTTGGGGACCAAGTGCATGAGTCTTCTGGGATGCCAGGAGAGGCCAAGATACTTCAGAATTATGCACATATGCACTTAAATCCTGCCTGTAGTGTGATTTGGAAATTTCTTTATTGCATAATGGAATTGCTACTTAGCTTTTTATATGTGTCATTGATGCTTCATGACTGGAATTCCCTTTTGTGCATAGATTTGTGATAAGCTCTTCCTGAAATGGGATGCTATTCTCTGTAACTCTACTACTATTCTCTGTAACTCTAGTTTATTTGTTGCCTTAAATCAGAACTGTTTTCCATAATTTTATCCATCCTATTTGCTTATTTTCTCACCACAAGAATGAGTATTTATAGCAAGTCATTTACCAAAGATTGCTTGACTCACAGACCTTGGTTTCGGTCTCTGTTGGAGAACACAGAACATTCTGGAGAGGTGCATGTAAGCTCTTGCAGAGGTCCAGGTTAGGTTCAGAAGAAGGGTCATTTCTTAAGTGCCTTACATGTCTGATCATACCTAGCAAGTTCTTTTTTTTTTTTTTTTTTTTTTTGAGCATGTGGTAGAAGACTGGGATCATGCATGGGACTTGGCAGGGTAGTATAATGCTTGCCAAAAATTTCCTCATGCTCTGCATAAAGGAAGCAAGTCTGATAAGCTGCCCAAAATAAGCAGTTTGTACACAAGATGTCTCATTTTGGAAGGACAGCTGCGCTCCTTGATAGTCTGGTAGCTTGTCTGAAATGGCACTGTCTTTCCTATTCCAGAAAAGGTTTTCTTTGAGCAACAGTAGTCAGGGGCAGACCCCAAATACTGGTAGCTGGTCACATCAAGATGGAAGATGGCCTCCTTGATGATCACTACTTCTTCTTTCCAGAAACAGCACTCTATGGAAGAAGTGCCATGATCTCAGCCTCCCAGACAGGAATGGTGCAGCATCTCCTGGTGAGAAAGCCAAGTTCCCCATGATATACAGAGGGCACCAATATATCCTGGACCTGTGTGAACTACTTGTGAGGGTGGCAGCCGGCTCGTGTAGAGTGTGTACTAGGTCTTAGTGGCAAGGGTTTGTGGGGTGGGATGTCTCCAGAAGTGGGAGGTGGTTGGGGCTGCCCTGTGCCAGACACAGACAGTTCCAGCCAGATCCCACATTAGCATTGAGCCGTGCAGCTGAGCTGGTAGCACCTCTGGGAAACTATTTAACAAAGGGCAAAAAGCAGAAAAACAGAGACAATAGTAAGGAAAAGTGACACAAAAATTCAATTAACCTCAAGATCAGTGAAGAAGGTGATGGACAATTTATTTGTCTTCATTTCTCATTGCCTGAATCTATTTTACAAGGCAATACATTTATCTAAGTTTCCCCATGTTGCCTCTGCTTTGGCCATGATGGTAATTAACAGCTGATCTCTTTTGACCCATGAGCTTTTTTGTTCTATTTTCCCACCATGTTCTTTTTGAGAACAGGGAGTGAGAGAGTGTCTGAGTGGGAGTTTGGTTCTTAGCTAAGTTTAACCAATGACAAGCAATACAGTTCAAGTATGTGATGTCAGTCTACAAGATGAGACACAAGTTCTAGTAGGACTGTCACAGTCACCAATGCATATGTCCAACAACACAGACACTACTGGTAAGATGCTGCCTGCTTGCCAAAATCATGTTTAAGCTTGGACATAGTTATCCAAGGCGCTATTGACATCATTTTATAGTTGTCTGATGATCTAGTAGGAAAAGTAGGAAGACCAAACCTGAAGATTCAGTATAAGAAACACTGGCCATATATTTTCAAATGCAAATGATAAGCAGTAAGAACTGAAAGAAAGGTTTTAGCATGAAATTTAGACAGGTGTAAAAATCTGGATTAAATGATTGACACTCTTATAACGGCAAGATCTAGACTATGATACCTATGAGTCTGCTGAAATTAGGAAAAAACAAGTACACATTTGAGACCAACTTAAATAAATAAAATCTAAATCAATCCAAAGAATGAGACACATTTCAAAACTTTTTGCTTATTTTGGAGAGAAAATAATGTGTTAATTTAAACTGGGGCAAAATTATTTAATCTGATTAAATAAACTGATTTATTATGAACACTTTTCTACTTGCAACATAGATCACAACTGTGCAACTTGAATATTTTATCTGCTAACCTAAAGAACCGCAAACTTCCCTGATCTGTATTGTTCATACACTTTTTAGTATTGTTACTGTTAAACTACTCAGTTGTCTCAATTCTGCTGACAAAACCAATCAAAATAGCAAAGTAATTTATGAAATGTACGTAATTAATGTTATCCATTTGTTTGGTAAGCGTCCTCAAAGTACCTTTCAGTGTAAATGTATGATTCAAATGTTTGCAAACACTATTTTATTGTATTCAGGCAAAGCTTCTATTGAAAAACTTTCAGCTATCACCCATGACTGTACTGCATTTTAATGATTTTTTTTCAGTTTTACTTTGAATAAATTATACATAAGCAGCAAGGCAGCATGCATTTGATTCTTCTATGTTAAACAGCAAAGTAGACAGACAATTTTCTATTTCTTCCTGTAAAGCACTCAAGGATTGAATTTCTATTTCTGTCACTGTCAGCTTATTACATGAATACTGCAAAGAGGAAAACAAATTACTCCTATTCACTAATTTCCTCTTACCTAATGGGAGCTTTAAAAATGATGGAGCTTCCCTGAGGTATTGAACTGTGATGGTAACTTCATCGCCAGCATTTCGCAGTAGGTGTACCTGTCAGTGTGACAAATAACAGCTACTTTAAACCAAAGAACCATCAGTCATGGAAAGCACATTACTTACAATGAAATCAACATTACTGTTGATCTATAATAAACTCAGTGTAAAGCATTTCTGACTTAGAATGTAGAACAGCTTGAGGATCAAGCCACACCAATAATGGAAAACAGTAGGCAAGACCGCAAGACCAGTGGAACAACCTGAATAAATAATTTGCTGGGCAACCTGATATTATATACCAGCTGAACACAACTTCCACCAACTGATTTTATAAAACTGAAATGTAGATATAATACATTAATTTTGTCTGTTAACAAACAGAAAGACACATGAAATTACATTAATACATCATACTATCTTGATCTTAGGTATTTGGTTTGATTGATTCAGGTAACAAATTAAGCACACTTTTGTGTTTCAAATATAGTCTTGAGTTTTGTGTCTTTATTGTCTGTACGTATTTGTTAACCAAAAGGGAACACATACACACAGACACGTGTATAGACATGTTTTAAACCATCAGAATTCACTTTGGGGCATAGCACACTACCACGTAAAGTGTTTTTTTAAATGCAGAACTACAAATAATATCTCTGATGGAACTCAGTTCCCACTACAGGGCAGAGGTATTCCCCAGTTTCATATCCATGACTCTCAGGAAACAGGTATTCCATTTGGTTTGCATGTGGCATGTACACACAAAGTCTGCATATCCCTGATACAGTTAGTCAGAAATGGATGCTACAGCTTGTGGCCTCTAATCTGAGCACAACCAGAGCATTCATCCATCAAGCAGAAAAGTAACTAACTGCAGCACATTGACTTATATACATGTATTTAATGGTTTAATATATTGGGAGGAAGCTGGTGATTATGTTGTTCCACACCACTGTTTTAGCACACTGGCCAACATCATGAGGTGTAAGATTACCTCAAACATTTTAAGTTTTCCACTTGTGTACCTAAAATAATGCTTATACCAGAGATTGATGTATTCACTTACATGAACACATCAAGCTTATGTCTGATAGAAACTAAGAACCTTCTTTCTTTTTTTCTTCCAACTGCATCTCCCCCCTGCTCAATCTGCTTTTAAATTATTTACTGTGAAAAATAAAATAGCCAGTGCTACCTACTCAACCCCAGAAATCTGAGTGTTGTGCTTTTGTGGACAACTGACTCTAAGAGAACCTGAGGTCTCATTGTGGGGAAAAAACAGAGTGGAGAAGAATAACATGATCACTGATTTCTGACTAAACCATTTGAAGATGGTCACAACAGGAGTAACCAAGAATGACGGTGTAGCAAACTCTGCATGCTTCTTTAAGGTCATAAACAAAAGTATGTTAGGGCTGCAAAGCAAACCAATGTGTCTTAAATTCTAAGGTGCAAGAAAACTATGTCTCCTGAAGTCCTCTGCCCCTTATTTCCTGCAGGAAATTTCCTATTTCCTAGTTTAGACTTTATTTATTACTCAGTAAACACCGAAGATGATTGGTAGCTTTGCTAGTTTCACTCTACTGTTACAAAGATAGGACACTCAATATATTCCCTTCCCAATTAAAAATGTCAGAAAGAACCAGGGCAGGGAGAAGACACAGTTGGCAAAAAATACAAGGTCCTGTTATCAAATGCTGGTGTACTTAAGATACCATTTTACTTTTCATTGCATGGTAAATCTATTAAAAATGCCGACTTTAATTCATAATCAGTATAGGAACAACAGTGTTTTGCAAAATTAAACAGAAAATTTCAAAAGCAACAAATTTAAAATGTAGTCATGATACTGTCCTGATATATCTACTGGGAAGAAATATAAACCAAATAAAATTAACACTGAGAACTCACTTTCTTATTCACAATTGCCTTTTAAATAAGCCAAAAAAAGTGAAGCACTTTAATTTTAACTTTGGAATGACAAGAAATAATTTTGATTTCTTAATAGCAAATAATGTTTTGCAAACACAGAAGAACAACTGCATTTCCTCTTAATTAAGCAAAGAATGTTTGCACACAAACATTTATATTTGTCAAGAAATGAGAGGAGACAACATGACAGACATATTGCCTAATGTACTTTTGGAACACATTAGTCAAATTTTAGAAAGATAAATCCAGAAACTGTTGGAACAAAACAAAACAGTAGACTAGAAACTGCTGCTGAGTATGAGATTTCATTTTTTATTTCAAATTATATTTTGACAAGGAAAAAACTCTAGTATTAATGATTTGGTTTAAAATTTCCAAGCAGTAGTTCCTTAAAAGATGTTGACACTGTATCATACTCTCCTGAAGTTGCTTAGTATTCTTGGGGTAGTGCCTGAAGAGGTCAGAGTGTTGAACCAAACACATACTAACAAAACTAAATCAATTTCAGTGATCACAAGAAGGTCTTAACAGTCAGAAGGTCACTAAATAATTCACTGCTCTGTGATGCTGAAGCTTTTGCAAAAGTCCTCTTAGTCCGAAAAAGACAAATGTAGTATCTTGGGAATAACATTTATTGCTACACAGTTGCCTTACTGTAGCAATAATAGAAAATGAGGATTGCAGAAGTGAATGGGTTTTGGTGGTTTTTTTAAAGGTTGATTAAATGCACTTAGTGCAGCTAACTCTGTGTTTGTGTGTGTGTTATGTTTCTGTGTGTGTTTATGCGCTTACTCGTGTTCATATGTATAAAGGAAAAGAGGGCTTCAGCTGAAATGCTTACTTTTCATTCTGGCTCCAGTTTGCAGGTTTTGCATATCTCTAAGTGTATTTATCAGTCCAGGGCTTATTATGCTTATCTTTCTCACGTGCATTTCACAAGAACAGAACCGAGACAATGTTACAAATATAAATAGGAGATTCTATATCTCACTTAGCTAACTACAGCAGAGAGTCTGCAGAGAAAAATATGACTTATATTTTAGAAAAACGCAATGACCTTTGTTGTCTCATTTTTATTGTCAACACCCAATTCAGGGAAATGCTATGTACCTCTAAGCAGACAAACCAATGGCACAATGCATAGCTGCTGTGCATTCTTTTTTAATTCTGGTGTCTTGTGTTTACTGTGATTTGCTCTACATCTTCAAACATATCTGAACATTAATACTCACACTGCTCAGAGATTTAGACAAGGTTTTGGCTGTTTGAAACAGGTTCTGTCTTATTAAGAACTGTAACAGCAATTAAAATTGAAAAGGAGAATGTTTTTGATGAATTAATTCACCCACATGGCCCTTTAGCCAATATCTATTCTGAGTGCAGAAGTCAAATCATTTCACTTTGGCCATTTAAAAGATTCAACTCCAAAGTATTTGCTAATACCTTTTCTAGAAATCAGTAAAGATCTTACGATACAAAGAAATCCTCATCCAAAGATATGTATCTCTAAATACAGAGAATCTGGATGATAACCTTACACTTTAAACATAGGAAGTCAGATGAAATGAATCTTACCTTGCATCTGTGAAGAATATTTAAGATTAAGTACCTAACTCAGGCTAAAAGTCTGAAGCAAAAATTCTGAAGTAGAAGGATATGAATCACCTGATGAATGCCTGAGCTAGAGGTACAAGTATTTCACAAATAAAACACTTGAAATTCACATGAAGTGCAAATTTTGGAGCTGACAAGTACCTGGGCAGAAGGTTATTGCACAAGACTGCAACAGAGCAGGCAAATAACTGATATGTTGTAAAATATATGAAGGATTAGACCACAACACATAATAGTAAAAAAAAAAACCAAAAAAACCCAAAACAACCAATGAAATCTAGATAATTAAAAGTTTTAAAAAATTCTTAAATCTTCAGAAAGAACAATAGTATTTAACACTTAAAATGCCTCCTAGGCAAAAGTATACTTGGAGGCACTTTAGGAAACTTGGCAGTTTCAGCTCAAGGCATATGAATAGAGCTGAAATATCTGGTATTGTGCTTATATGTCTATGAATAGGCAAGGAAGATGTGTGATAAACAGACTCCTCACAGTACAAGTAGACTTTCAAATGGTAGTAGAGACAAAACAGCTTTAAAAAAAGTTTTCAAAATTAAAATTGCTTTGCAATTCTTATTGGAAGACTATGAAGCAGAATTAAGTTAGTTCAAGAAACAATGCTTTATTGATACTTGTCTCTTTTTCAATGGTCAAATATGGAGTGATTTCAAATAAATACCTTTGATTTTTCTCTTCCTTAGCTTTGCACTATTCAATGAGCAATAATCTCCTTCTAAATGCTTAGCCGGCTAATCCAAAGCAAGCTGTTGTGTCTGAACAACTTATACAAATATGCTAGGAAAAATGACAGTCAATGCAGCTCATGGAAATTTTCAGAGATATAAAGTAAACTGCAACTCCTCGTAGTTTATTCAGTTCTCACTTTTCTCTAATTTCTGCCTATCAATATATTAAAAGACATTTTTTACAGATAGCTTCTGTATCAATTTAAACAAATAATGCTGCTTCTGTATGACATGTATACCAGGCAATATGGACTAAAAAGGAATTTTTTTTCATCATAGTGTACATTATTTTTTCATCTTTAATTACACCCTATAATGTGTAATTAGCATTATGTAAGCAATGCTTGCAAAACTATCTGGAACATGAAAGATGCTGTTACATACTGTGCATTGGAAAATAAATTTTGAATCAACTCAGCTGTTCCCTGAAGCAATGAAAGTTTAAATAAATTTGCATAAGGATAACTATTACCTGAAGCATGAAGACCCATTCCTCAGAAAGTAACTTTGACAAATTCAAAAAATCCCAAGAATATCAGAGCATTATGGGCACTTGCCTCTGGAAATGCAGGTCAGTCTCATTTGTGATCAATGTGCTATAAATAAAAAGAGTTCAAAGCCACAGAACTCAAAATTAAAGAACAAGCTGTATGTTTTATTGCTTATTTACTGTTATGCATTACTTGTAAAAAGAAAGAATCATCTCAGGTATCAAAAACTCACATCAGACAGATATACATATCTGACTACATGTGATTGGAAACACATATGGTAAAGTGGAATCAGTATCCAGAGAATTGCAAACATTTCTATCCCAAACGCAGTCCTTTTCAAGCAAAGAAATTTGAGCAGCCTAACCCTGTAGGTTAATAATCTTCAATTGTATCTAGAAATCTTTCTAGATGATAATTAAGTGGTTGAGTTTGAACAAATTCGGATGAGCACACGTTGAGTTAAAAAGACTAAATGCAGGTTTTCATGCAGTCATTACTTTCCAAATTTCTTTGTTTTTTGCTTGTATCTATAACATACCTGCACCATTCTGAGATTTTATCTGATCTGAAGTTTCTGAGGAGACAGGTATCAGGCAAAAATCCCTGCCATTATTTAATGGCAATGGTATAAAATGATGATAAAGGCAACTTCAGCTGAAGGATGGGCAATATTTAAAGAAGGCTTGTGCCATGAAATGTATAAACAAAACCAGAAGGTTTTGAAGTTGTCAAACCCAGCAGGTCATATGCTGCATTCTCTGATTTAGAAATTGTTAACAATTTGGACATTTCTTCCTTTTCTCACAACAAACTTTTCCACAATGATCCCTTTGTTCTAGGTCTTCTAGCCTAATCTAGTGTTAATACAGGATTAAAGGTAGGAAGCACCAAGAAGTGCTTTTGTTGCCTACACATTCACTGCTGAAGTACAAAGTAGAAGACCCATGGACTGACCAGTTCGATGGAGTACCCTGCATTTTGAATCAGACATAGAATTTATTTATAATCACTCATATGTTCATCCTTTCAGAGTTAAAGAACTGGGGCAGCTAGAACATGAAAACATTTATCTTTTACTAAACTCCTTACGGCATGTAGATGAACAAAAAAGCATAATAGGAATCCCCATGGATAAAATTCAGCACTATCTCACAGTAGTAGTGCCCCTTTATGTTAGTCCTTAATGCTCTTGTTTCCCCAATTCTGCACGCATGAAAGTGCTACCATCACCATAAACCAGCAGATCATCTGCAATATTCAGCACACATCAGAGAGAAATCTGTTTTAGGCAAAGTCCCATACCTGAAACTTCTGCATACTGTCTCAGGACCATAGTCTACGATTCCTTGTAATTTTGCTACTATATAGGCCAATATTTATTTAGCGCAGATCACCATGACATTTTTTATTCAATACCAAAAAATCCTGTACTGGAAAAAAACATGCTATTTGCTAAGGGAAATATCATTCAAATCCCATTGTCATGTTACAATTTTCAGACTTGGTTTCTCTTCCCTCAGAGTATCAATTACTGTTAGAGCCATAACTCTTCAAATACAGGGTTATACTTTTTCTAGTAGACATTTTTGCATTAGACTTTTTGAAGCCTAATACCATATCAGACAAAAAAAAAAAAAAAACCCACCAAAAAACCACCAAAACCCCTTTTGATTTCCTAATCCAGTCCTTTAACAGTTTTGCTTATTTGCCATTTGAAGTGTACGAATACACTCCTGCTTTGAGTGTTTTGTCTGCTCTCTACAATAAGGAACAAGAGCAGGTGCTATTATTCATCCTCAACTCAGTAGCTAAACAAATGAGTCTGAAATATTAGTGATATCTATAAGATAGATTCACTTCTTTAGATCATACTCCCATTAAGTCAAAAGCTTTTTTAAGAGAAATAATACTTATATATAACTTTTACAGTGATCTCAAAGGAATTAATATCTCTTGTGATCAGAAATGCACCAATTTTATTAATGAGTTATATGGTTGTAAGGCCTCTATATAACTTGTATTTCCCTTTCCATTTAAAAAAAAACCCTTAAAATAAAAAATAATTCAGTTTCACTTATGAAAACAGTCTAAGTCTAATCTTTCACAAACATTTATTTAATAAATCTATTTGTAATCACCAGGGTGTACACTAACTCTTTATTAGCTTGCAGCTATTTTGTGTTGATAACATTGAGCTAGAGTGTATAGCACTTCAAAGTTCTTCATACCCTGATGACATACTGAGGGTCACTTAATGTAAGTAAATTAATGAAAACCACAAAACGTTGTTTAGACAGGAAAAGGAAGTTGTAAGAGAGAAATGAGACAGAGATAATACTGCTTCAGAGAGGTTAGCTTAGCCAGAGTGGAAACCAAGCAGAGAGACTAAAAATGAAGAGCTAGACTAGTATGGGCACAGGATAAAAGGATCAAAGGAAGCAGGAGTGGATAGGTCTTCATACTGATTATGAAGTATAACAAGGGATGTAGTACAACATTGTTCCTGAAGCTGTAAAGTAGCTTTTTCTTTTCCTACTGGCCCTTTCAAAGACAACTCCCCCATATACCCCACCCTCCCCACTGACTTACCCACAGACAGCTTACACCCTTTTGTTCTTATTCCAAGTCCCTTTTTTGTTTACATATTTAACCTACCTCTATGATATTCAGTTTTGTACAGGTAGGAGGAGGAGGAGATGGAAGAAAAGTGCCTCTCTGTTTATGACTAGAGTGGCTGGTATAATTTTTTATACATCTTTTGTATGTCTTCCAACATTTATTAGTGAAATAAATAGAAATATAAAAGGGTTAAAAGAGACAACATTTTTTTTTTTCATTTTTAAATATCTTAACTCCTTGTACCCTCAGTAATTACTTCTTAAAATTGTAACTGTCCAGCCACACTCTGTTGTGCTTTACCTAAGTGCTACATTTTGTGTCCATAGCTTAACAAAGATTTCAATTCTTCCTAGAGCTCCTTTGTGTGAGGTACCTGAACTCTTCCATCACTTTTAATTATAGTAATTCTGCTTTTGTGCTCAGAGATTATGCACATTGTAAATGCTCATAATGCCAGCATACTTGCTGCTTCTCTAAGGCAGGGAATTAAGTGCCTGTGAAATGATGGAGGAAAAATAGCAGTACTGCAATATGAACTACTTAATTGTGAATGCTTTCTTAACATATTTAGAGCTTGAAATAAAGGTGATTTCCACAATTACATTACAAAAGTTGCATAATATTTTGGGGAGTGCATTTTACACATTTTTTAAAAACCTTTCTCTGAAATTTTTCTATCTCCTACAAAAGCACAGTAAAGTTGCAAATGGATGCAAATTGAAATGGCAAAATCATGTTTTAAAGCACGTGAGTTTTATCATTTGCATGAGAAAGACATTGGAGACCAAAAGTATCCTACAACTTGTTTCTAAGTGAGGAATGCTGCCAGATGCATTCAGTGACAAAATAATCACACTTCTCAGAGCATCTGGAAACAATGAGGATGAATTGTACATCCCACAAAGTTTTAAAGTTATACTATAATTTGATGATTTTATATAGCTTTATTTTTATGCAGTGCTGGGATACAGAACGCTTATGGCAAATTAGCACCTGGAGAAATGAAATTAAATTTAGATAGTTTTCATCCAAGTAAGGTGAAAAATATTTTTTAATTATTTGTCTCAACATCATGATAACTTCTGTTCCGCCATGACTAAATCTCCATGAAAATAGCTCAGGAAAATTCTGTAGGGTAACTGAAAGAAAACAATGTCCAGCAAATGTCACATATTAGCATTCTTGCTGTTGATGTTTATTTCTGCCCACCTACATAGCAGCAGCAAATTTTCTGCAGTACACAGTAAGTCTTAATGAAAGTGACTACACTAAACTCATTAATAAATGCTGCTCAATAAAAGAGTTTTTACACTTCTCCCAGTTCCTGCCTCAGGTCTGATGCATGCAGCTGTCCTGCAGATATATATTCAGCATTAACAGGTATTTGCTGTCCACATAATAGATGACTAAAGCATTCTTCAAGGACTGAGGCAATGACAAAGGAACACTGAGAATACTACCAAGATAAAGTTAAGAAAGTAAAATCTTCAAAAGCTTGATATCTTTTCTTTGGTGTGCCTGTAGTCCTATAAATATATTACAATGCATTAACTAAACATAAACTTCATGAACTTTTCATGCGTAAAGAGTTCTCAATGAAAACTTGTTTATGGAAATGGTGCAGTTTCTTGAACAGCCATGTGCCAAAACTGCATTGTGCTTGAAAGGAACCTACAAATGGTCCCAAATCTTTATGTTCATTTTTGGCTGATCCCAAATGTAAATCTCCTAATAATAAAGAAAGCAAGGGGCAGTCTGCGATCATTTCAGCAAATTCCCTGTCAATAATATTTATGGGTGATGGATTCTACCCATGTTGTTTCTGTGCACATGTCTTTGTGCAACGGGAGACACTCTCTTAGTCTGGAGCACATCAAAACCTTATGCCACTCAAGATACCCCTACTCCATGCCCTAAACTGTCCATTTAAAGAAAATGATAATAGCACCACATTGGGAAGACAATTTGCATAATCACAAACTAGTGAAAGTTTCTTACACAGAAACTAGTCATAGAAAAACTGATACGTAAAACCCTCTAAATTTCTTTCTGAATATCTACAGACAATGTAGGTCACTTGGAACTAAGCTAGAGTGAGAAAAGTACAAGATGCTAAAGGTTTTGACTTTGTTCTTTACAAACACCTTTTCTCTTCAAAAGAGTAAAAGCCTTTCACATAGAAAGACTTTGGAAAAAGTAAAGGAATATTCATTGGAGAGCCATAAGGCTGGATCCACTTAAATTATGTCACAACACAGTCCTGCCAAGCTGCTCTGGAGAAATCTCCACCATCTTCCCCCTTCTCTCTTCAGTCATCATGAACAGAGAGGATTTGGGAAGGGAAGTGGTAATGTCAAGGTCTTGAAATTATGTACCTTGACTGTATTTCCTTTACAAGTTTTGATTAATGAAACCCTCTAAAACTATATATATGAAAAGGAAAACAACTTGAACTCTAGATTAGTGAACTCCGGTTGTTTTTTTTTTATTTTTTTGAAATATATTTTAATTTAATAATCTCTTGCATGAGATCAGAGAAAGCACCAGGAAAAGCCCTTTCAAACAGTCACTGGAACAGTTGTTCTAAGCTTTCCTACTGGTCTTCCTTTTCTTTCCTCTCCGTCATTTTCCTGGGATTTGCTTGTTATCCCTCTGGAAGCTAGACTGCTTTGTTTGATTATTCTATTTCATATTTCTGTGGGTTTTCTGTGACAAAACATAAACAAAACAAAAATTCCCACACACGTCTGTACATGCTCAATATAACTTTTAGGGATTGATTTCTTATTTCCACTCTACTGCATGTACATTGCTTGAATTCATGGCAATTCCTGGAAACAGTGTCATGTTGAGGTGATTTAAGACACTACTAATAAGTTTTTATGCAATACCATATACTTCTTTTTAACTTACACTCTTACAGTAAGATGTAACTGCAGGTAAACTTAGCAGTAACTCATGTAGACTATTTCAGAAAATGTCTAAAATTTCATTCAGTTTTTGGCAACTGCTCATTTTTAAAATGCTTTTTAGCAGCATACACCTTTTCTTCCAGTGTGTCTAAAAAAATGAATAGGAGGAACAGATTGCTTTTGCTAGAGGTTGGGAGTGCGAAAGAAAGGGATAGGGAATAAAGAAGCTCAACTTCATTTAGATGAAGGTTATTTATAATATCACTTTTAAACTCTACACAGAAATAGTTTAGTATATTCTAAACAATCTAAACAAACAAAAGCAATCTAAACAATCTAAAAGCAAACTCTGGAAATTACCAAGAAAATGGGAGAGCCATGCAGCTGAAGAAAGAAATCAAACAGTTTCATGACATGCAGAGGAATCACACAATCTTCACATGATGTGAGAAAAACTCAGTTACGGGTTCTTCTGGATCTGGTAGAATTACCCTTCCAATATTAAGAGAATATTTCTTCTATACTGAGAAAACAAAAAAATTGCAGTACAAAGGACGAACTGTTCAAGTAAACCATGCAGAGCATTGCTAAAAGTACTGTGAAGTTTCATCTTGGCACCATTAAGATAGATCTCCAAGAAATGAAACACACAGTTTATCTACATAGAAAAATATTAATTTTTCCTTCATTTAAGCAGTCAAGCTCTCATTTTATACTTGTACTTGAATTACACTCTTCATTTTGACTTCTTAATATGTTTTCTGTTGGATGAAAAACCATGTGCAAACCAAAAAGCTTCCCACAGGAAAAACTGCAGAAATTCAAAGAGTAGCTTGAAGTTAATAGTCAGTCTTGGGTCAGAAATATGTGTAGGTCTGTAAGGGTATCTGTACATGTTAGTGTAGCAACTACCTGAGCAATCTAGCTAAACAAAAATTTCCTTGAACTTTGGTCTATACTGGTGACTATTTCTAGCAGTAATCTCAAGTTTTTAAACCTTCGGTCTATATCAAATAAGAACTTTATTTTTAATTTCCCTAAATGTCATAAGGTTGTTGCCTCAAGTATTACTGAATTGCATTTTCAAATATTAACATGTGGTTTAACCAACAGAACAAAACACTGCAATTTTCACATTGTAAATATGTATCTTAATTTTTTTGAAGATTAATGATTTTAATAACAGCATAAATCAATAAAATCTACTCAATAATATGACTATAAGATATTACTACACAGTAAAATTTGTAAATGAAAAAACTTATCTTTGCTACTTCTTGAGCATCTATTTGACAAGATATTTTACAATTATTTTTATGATTTTATTTTATTAATCCATCACGCTAGCTCTATTTTTTATTTTATTAGTTTTGATATATTTGTGGAGCAGTTAAGTTATGTGCCTATTCTAGCTATGTATTCTCTAATGTTTTTTCTATTTCATCTCTTTTTTTCTGATATTATATGGATAAAATTCATGTATGTTCCACCATCTGGAACCTAATTCCAGAAGACCATGCAGAAAACTTCAATTCCAAAATAGGTAATGCAGAATGGATGATGCATTAAAGGACAAACAAAATAAAATATCAGTACCTCAGTAAGATAAACAATTTTCAGGTTCAACCCTTGTCTCTCAATTAATCAGCCTAATGAAGAACAAGTTCATCACTACTGGCCAGACATGCCAATGACACATTAAATAGCATTACAGTAAACATCTGAAGTAGAAAATATATCAAAAAATTAATAAATATTGACTAAAAACTGTTCAAATTCTGAAAATCTAAAATGATTCCCACTGAACGGATTCTCTGTTTTAATGGATATTGTTTATTTAACAATGTCTTTCTGTGAGAATATTCATAAATAAAAATAAATAAATGTTTCCAAGTACTTTCCTGGATCATTGAGCAAAATTTCAAAGAGATTAACATTTGTGTGGAATACTAAAAATGTGCGAAACATACCAGTTTACTATAAAATACATGAATAAGATATAGTAAGAAAAAAATAACACGCAACACCTCATTTTCCATTTTTGTGTAACTATAAACTCCCTCTCCTGCATTTTCTGGTTAATGGAAATAATCAGTTTATTAATCCTTGAAATAGGATTAATTTCATACAAACTTACATTCGAACTAATCATAGATTCATCAGAAACAGTCTACATGAGATTATGTAGAACCTTGCCCAATTGCACTTTGAAAGGCAACACTGATGTTTTTTCATCACATCTCCTACAATTTGCTTATGGTGGAAACAAACAGGTACTTCTAGTGCATTTCAACATAGGGCAGTGCTCACCTTTAGCAGATTCACAAAAATCTTTCTGAATCTTATTTTCCTCTTTCACTAAGAACACAGAGAGAAAAGTACCCAGACTCACACCACAAAATGCCAAGAGGTGTATTCAGACGTGATTGTCATTTGGGCCATGAAGATGCTCAGAGGGCTGGAGCACCTCTCCTATGATGACAGGCTGGGGGAGTTGGGATTGTTCAGCCTGGAGAAGAGAAGACTCAGGGGAGACCTCAGAGCACCTTCCAGACTCTAAAGGGGGCTACAAGAGAGGTGAAGACGGACTTTTTAGAAGCAAATGTAGCAATAGGACAAGGGAGAACAGTTTTAAACTCAAGGAAGGGTGGTTTGGATTAGATAGTAGGAAAAAATTCTTTACTGTGAAGGTGGTGAGGCACTGGAATAGGTTGCCAGAGAAACTGAGGATGTCCCATCCCTGAAGTGTTCAAGGCCAGGTTGGATGGGCCTTTGAGCAACCTGGTCTACTGGAAGGTGTCCCTGCCCATGGCAGGAGTGTTGGAAGTAAATGATCTTCAAGGTCCCTTCCAAACAAACCATTTTATGATTCTGTGATTCTATGAATCTAAAAATTCTGTTGAATCAGAAAACTGCCACCTTGTGTTTAATTTCCTTTCATAATTTGTTGTGAATATCTTGAAAATTGAGGTCCCAGCCAGAAGAACACCAAGTGGTACACCTTTGTGAACTTCAACCAAAATACTCCATCTCTGCTTCCCTCCTTCTCTTCACTCAGGAGATCTGACTGCTCCTTTCATGTTATACACAGTGACAAACTGATTAGCCACCAGGGAAAGAAAATTAAATTTCCTCTCTGATACACAATACAGAAACTATATTAATCTCTAAATTAACATTTTCTGCGTTCACAATCTCTCCACACCAGTAGAATATTTCTGAAAATAAACTTAAGTTTCAAAGAAAAGAAATTATTTTCAATTTTCCACACTATTGTATTACCTACTACAAAAGCAGAATTTTTCTTGGCATTGATTCTGAATTATTTATTCTATCCACACCCTTAGCCAGAACTAATGTGTGATAGTAGCAGCTTGAATAATCGTGGAGAAAAGTGAATTCTTGTATCAGAAGTGAAAAACAGGAGAGCCAGTTTGTTGTTAAATTGTTGCTGACAGAGTAGCTAATTGTTTGGCTTGCCGAGAAGTAATCACCTTTTAACACTGCTGAAATTCAAGGGTCAAGAAACAAAACTACCTATTTGGTACAATCAGGACCAGCTAACTACATAAACATCTCAGGAGGGAAGATGTTAGGCAGCAGACAGAAAAAAGTGATCTTCTTGCCTAAAGCTCTCAGATTTTGTAGCCTTCTCTCCCATGTATTAACCCCAATGGGTTTTAAGTCTTTAACACCTGTGAGTCACACTGACATACAATTACTCTTAAGCTCCAGTTTTGTAAAATAAAGTTTTTCTTAATTTGTGCTGGCTGAATGCACCTCCTCACATCCTGCAAGGGTGAACCAGTGGACATTCTAAAATGGCATAAAGTCAAGAGCAAACAGGGAAAAAAGTCTAAACAGCAAGGAATGCCATTGTGAGGATGGCATCGTTTTCTTGTTGCGAAACAAACAAAATTAAAAAAATCTGAAAGAAAATTTTTGAAAACATTTGTTAGAATTACAATTTAAAAAATAAAATAATCAAACCACAACAAGAAAAATAAACAGAAAAAAACCCATTGGTTCAACACCAAAAAAAGTAAGAAACATATTTGCTTCTGCCCTTTAATGGCTTATCACTATGGTTGGAGTAGTGGAGTAATTCAGAATCTCTACCTTTGCCAGCAGCATCCCTTTTAGCAGTCTGTGGTGGGTTGACTCCCATTATCCCCCATTGGCAGGATGGGAGATAATAGAATAACAAAGGAAGAAAACCTTCATGGTAACAACAGTTTCCCAATAGAGACAATTTAGTAACTTAAATAAAGATGAAGGCAAAAAACAAAACAAATGATGCAAAAGAAATCAGTCATGACCTTCTGATGCCCACCCAGTTTCTGAGCAATGGTTGCTTCCTCCAGAAAACACTCCCCAGCATTTTTACTGCTGAGCATGATGTTATATGGTATGGAATATCTCTTTGGTCAGTTCAGACAGGCTTTCCTGGGTGTATCCCCTTCCAACTTCTGACCCACTCTCAGCCTACTCATTGAGAGGGGAAAAAGGGGGGAAAAGAGAAAGCATTGATGGCCTACAAGCACTGCTCAGCAATAATAGACACACGGGTGTGTTACTAATGTTATTTTGGTCACAAACAAAAATACAACACGGTACTGACTGCTACAAAGAAAATTAACGTAGTCTCAGCCTAGACCCAGTAGACAGTCCCTTGGATCACACAATGCAATTCATAACCTTGAGTTAGGTGTTTGCAAAAGAGGCCTCCTGCACCCAGAATGCAAGCGGCAAGAGATACCTTCAAACTGTATTGCAGGATGATGTTTCAGAAGTCCCATTTTGTAGCAGATGACTGAATATGCAAGAGATCACGGTGCCAGATGCATACAGAGCAAGCCAAAAGAATTACTCAATAACCTTTGACAGGCTTCCATTAAGTACATTGTATTACATTAACAAGGTTATGTATACTTGAACCCAGAGTGAATTAAGAGTACTCAAGCCTCATTGATGAGTGTCTTTTGAACAGAAGTGCTGGAGTACCTTTCATGCCCACCTGAGTGGCATTTAGAAAACAGGGCATCCTTTACAGAGAGGGAAGATATAGGTATGATTTTCTAAAAGTTATATGAGTTCTCCATCCTTAACCTTCTGCTTTCTGGACAACTATCCATAATCACTGTATTACTATATTACTAGCTTAATATGTTGTAACAAGCTTAATATGTTCTATACCTTCTTCAGTGGTATTTCTGGTGTCCAAACCTTTTTAAAGCATTTTTTCAAATTGCAAACCCACCATATTCAAATCAGGAGTACTTTATCTTAACCATTATTTCATAAAAATGCAAAGACATAATTTTGAAACAAGAAATAATAAATCTTCCATTCTCTCAGAAGCTTTGGCAACAGCCCACTTCCTCTCATAGAATCAGCTCTTGCCTCCACTACCTGACACATTTTTCTAACCCCATTCTGATCACATTAACAGGCTGTGGTAGTAGCAATTTTGCTTAATGCTCCTAGTGAATTCCCATGTACAGGGCAAGGAGCAACTCTCTGCATTTCTCTCTCATTCCTCATCTCTGTTGTGTTATGCTGACAGTTCTGGAGCACTTCTTGGTTTTTACAAACCATCCTTAAGGGAAGCAACTTACCATTTTGTGAGGAGTAACTTTCTGAAGTTTAATTTTTTTCTGTGCAATAACAATACAAACAGCAGGAGGGCAGTTCAGCAATACACAATAGATCTAACTATGCTTTACTGAGATTGCCTGTGAGAGATTCAGCTAGATGGTATTAATCAACACCAAGAAAAGGACTGCAAGATCATGCCACTGCACTTTATCTTGACCTAGAGAGATCACCTTCAAGTAATAAAAGCAAGTTTAGTTCCTTTGTCCATGCAATTTCTGCCTTACTGATAAGACTGTCAAAGCCCATGTCATTTATGGTTGCTCCAGATGCTATTCTGAGATACTGTTTTCAGTAAATCAACTCATAACTGCCAATAAACAGGCCACAGGGTGTAACAATTTTTATCTTTATGGCCTTGCACTGCATACTGGAAAAGCACTGCACATTGAGTGAATGTGAACTGGCTTTGTCCTCATACAGTCAATCTGATAAATGAAGCAAATCAATAAAACCTGACCAATATTCAAAAAATTATTTTGTTGCGGGTTAGACCAAACATGGCAGTAAATTGTATTTGAAAATGGAATTAAATAACTGGAAAAGTTTTAATAATCAAATATATGACAAATCTCATGATAGCGCTGTCTTTATAGTAAAAAAGAGTAAATTCATTTGAAACAAGGCCAGAGAAAGAACAGTTTGGACATGAGATATTCTGTACACCAATAAAAAATCAAAGTGGAATGACTTACCACTTCTTCATGGGTAGCACTTTCTACATTTATACCATTAACCTAAAAACAGATATGATAGGGAGAAAATTATTTGTAAGGTGAAGTTAGTTACTGAAATAAAAGCAAGTATGAAACAAATGTCTGTGGAAAAAAGTGAATGTTTACTGACCTGTATTATTGCATCTCCTATAAATAACATTCCTGTCTGTTCAGCTGTGGGATTACAGAAGGAGTAGATTTTAATTGATAGTAGCACTGAAAAAAATCCTATATTCTCTTCCAGCAATTGGTTTAACACACTGTTTGTAATCCTCATTTGAAACTGATTTGGTTGTGAAAATACCAAGAGCACAGCAATCGGTATTCATCCAACAAAGGTAATAGATTCCTAGCAATTTTAAACAAATTAAGAGAGCTACTTTCCATGCATAAATAACTTGTTTAGGGTGGAATACAAATGTCAATTCTCACTAATGAAGGAATTCATTAAATTATGTGGAAAATGTGATTCACACTTTTCATTATTCTTCCACAAAAGGGAAACAGGAGTTTCTGAAACTACTTAGCAATTCCTTTCCCCCTGAACAAATTACAGGGACTGCTGTAATTAAAGAGGTTGTGACTAGAATTTAAGACATTTCTTTAACATGAAGTTTGAGTTAGTTTTGTCCCTAAGAATAACATTATTCCAATCTACAATTTGCATGTTTACTGCCTTAGAGAGTTAATGTCACAAAACTTCAAACAACTCCCCATAGATACAAACAATGACATTTTTGAGGTCTATTCTCTAACTTTCCAATTTTTAACTTTTTTTTCTGGTTGGAATTTGAGGATGTTTATCTCATGAAATGCATTAATTAATTAAAAGTAAGGCTCTTACCCTGCAAAGACTGATAGTATTAAAGAAGACCTATTAGTCTTATACATGACCTTCAAGGTCACAGCTTGAGGCTTAGAAGAATGCCATCAATGTTAACGAAGACAGTATTATTGGAAATGGAAATAGAAGTAAAAAAGAAAGAAAAGATTACATAGAGCATTTTCGATTTCTGCATTTTAGCTGTTGCTACTGCAAATGTACCTTTGTTACAAAATAGCACTTTTTTAAAAAGAAATTGATCATCACTCTTTTGGCAGGTAAAAGATTACAGTTCATTAGTCAATACTTAGGAAATATTTCACTATTTATTTTTAAAAACATGCTACAAGTTGCATTGGAGGTCTTTACCCCACTTCTCATCCTACTTTGTATTTTAAAAAATGCATATAATTTGTAATAGCTGGCAAAGAAAAGACATCTACATACAGAAATTTAACAAAATTAAAGCAGTTCAAAACTGTCACAAAGCAATCCAAAGAAGCCTATACTGGGTACATACATTGCTAGAAGTGCTGAACATTAGCTTGGGCATCTCAATACTAAACTTCTATTTGAGATGTTAGTAATACATACAACAAGAGTGAAAAACATGAACAATTCTTAATTCAGTGCTTATGTTAGGGCCATTGGGCTGTTTTAAAAAAGTGGAAGTATCCTTGAATTGGAGATAGAAGGAAGAAGGTGAGTTTGAAATTCCAGTTGCAGTAAAGCAGAAAAGGATAAAGTCAAAGCATGCATGCCTTGTCCCCTGTGTCTGACTGACTCAGAAGTGAGTGGAGAAATTTTAAGCATGTTTGTATTAGCAATTTTCCATGGTTTAACCTCAGCTGGCAACTATTTACCATGCAGCCACTTGCTCAACACTCCTTCCCAATCCCATTCTTCTACCCCATGCCAGCCCCGACGGATGGGAAGGAGACTTGGAAAAAGAAACCAACAAAACAACTCACGGGTTGAGATAAGAACAGTTTAATAATTGAAGTATAATATAATAATAGTAATGGAAAGGAGATAGTGTGTGATAAAACTCAAGAGAAAAAAGTGATGCACAACACAATTCCTCATCCCCTGCTGACTGATGCCCAGCCCATCCCTAAGCAGCAACTGGCAGCTCCCAGCCAATTCCCCACAGTTTATATTCCAAGGATGATGTTCTATGGTATGGAATATTTCTTTGCCATGGAATATTTTTTTGGCCGGTTCGGGTCACCTCTCCTGGCCATGCTCACTCCCAGCTTCTTGTGCACCTCTTTTCCTGGCAGAGCATGGGACAATGAAAAGTCTTTGATTCAGGGAAAACGCTATTTAGCTACAACGAAAATATCACTGTGTTATCAACATCATTCCCATACTCAAGCCAAAACATATCAGCTACTAAGAAGAAAATTAATTCTATCCCAGCTAAAAACCAGGATACAAAAAGGCATGTGTGATGAGGCAGAACCGAAAGAGGTCACAAATCAAAGCAGTTGATACTGAGACTCCTTATATCCATACTGTAAGTTTCAGGAATTTTAAATGAGATCAGGCTGATCCTCCAGTCTCAATGCTCTCAAGTGAAGAGAAGCTGCCCAAGGAAAATTAGTAAAAAAACCTTTCTGTTTTGTTGACCTCTAAACAGACTATCCTAGGGCACACCAGTGCCACACTGTGATGTACTCCTGCTGCCAGTAACAGCTGCAAGAGGCCCCAATATGCAGAAACTGACCTTGCTTAAAAGTACTGCAATAGTCCCTGAAACTGGAATCAGTGCAGAACCTGGACAGCAACCAAACAAGGTGAAACACAAGGAGAGTGGGTCCTCAACCTCCTTCAGGAGAAAAACCCTAGTAAAGTCAATGCTCAGATATTACTCTGTCTGTGAGGGGATCACAGTAGGATTCACGTTTCAATTCTCTGGCAGGGCAGATGTGTTTGCTTACTCTTCAACAAGTACCAGTCAGCTGATCTGCAAGCCACAGATGTGATAAGGACAGCACATGTGGGCAGCAGCAGTGCTGCTTTCCTGAGGCCCTGTGTTGTTGGCTCTGCTGGGCGGTCAAAGCAGCTGTTACATCTTGGGAAGATCAGTTGGAAAAAGCACAGTAAAGAAGGAGATGTGGGATGAATTTGGAAAGAATTTCTGTAAGAGGTGAAAACAGAAAAATGTAGGGCAAGAAAGCAAATCATACTGACCCAGCAAATGTTTGTGTGAAAGCTGAAATCCTGGAGGAAGAGAGCATGATGAACATTTGTGGGCAGGTATTACCATTCTCCTGGATGTTCATCTATCTGCAATCCACTGCATAATGACACAACAGCACAGTTGTGCAACATTGTCTAAGTCTTCTGAGAAAACTGCTGTGTTGTAACAAAAGTTATAATAAAATACATAGACTAGTATTCACACAAAAAAGGAAAGATGAAATTCTAGACACAGGCAAAATTCTTGAAATAGCACTAGTTAACAGCTCAAGGCTTAAAGAGGAAAAGCGGTGATATGAAAAGGCATAAAACCTCAAGGAAGAAAACTGGGTAGATGGAGGATTGTGACTTGGCAGCACAGAAGACAATTCCCTTCCAGGGAGCAGCGGAGGCTGAACCTTTCCCACAGGACTGTTGACTGCCAGGTCAGCAAAGACCCATTGTTCATTGCACAGGGGTGATGAAACTGCAATATACCCAGCCACCTCATGTGTGTTAGCAAATAAATTTTGAAGTTTAAGAGCACAAAGCAATTATATCCTGCTTGTAGAGTCTTGAAAAACAATCAAGACTGTCCACATAAGTAAATGAGAGAAGGAGCATTATGTAGTCAATACCAAACACTATCAATGAAACAAACACAACATTTGGGACAACCAGAGAATTTTCTCTAGAAGTGCATTATGCTGCATACTAAACAAATAAGTTGGACACCCACTGCTGCATCATGGCTATGCTTGCATGTCTGTGATGAAATACTTTGGGTTTAGCCAATGTTCTATAATTTAAAATCAATGATGATTACTAAAATATATTTTCCATAAATCAAATTGTAGAGGGTGTGTCATGATGATGCACAATTTGCAATACAGTTTACAAATATATTAGAAATAAAGTGACTGGAAAAACATTTTGGAGACAAAAAGTCAGTCCTATTTCTCTAAGGCCTATTTTAAACTCAAAGACAAGACATCTATTCATGTTTTCATGAAGTCACATTCTCTCTACATGACAAAAATATTAAGTAAAGTCTCCCAGGCTATGTGAAACTTTCTCCCACTGGAAATATCCTAATATACAAAGGTGCTTATGAAAGGCTGCACTAAAATTATCAGTCACTATGTGTAAAATGAAGCAATACTAAAAACAAAATACTTTAAACAGAGCTTTAGGCCACCACAGAGCATATAACCTTATTCACAGAAACAATAAACATAACTTTTTCAGAATCCAGTTTGCCTCTTGAAGTTTTACTTGAAATAATATTTTAGTAGAAGTGAATTGAACATGTCCAGAAAGATGACTAAAAAGAGAATAAGCACAAAGTACTGAGAAGCAGAGACATACCAGGCTGTAAAAGAAAATGAGGCATGTGTTACAATAAATAATGCTACATCACCTTTACTCTTCATCTTAATTATCTTTACAAAGGTTTAATGCTGATTAAATTCTGTACATTGATTAAATTCAAAAGTAATACTGAATGGAGGTAAGCAGGAGGGAAAACTAAAAGGGCTTATGTTGAAGTAATGGTATGAAAAAAAACATTAGAAAAACCTAGAATGTTGTTTGAGAATATTAGATTAGAAAAACTTTCCCAAATGTAAATGATCCATCATACTTATCTCAAAAAAACAAATAAACCTCGGACAGAGCCATGAATTATTAAAAATTCTTTTGCACTCAGTGAGAACAGAAAAGATTCTAGCTTTCCTTTGCTTACTTTTCCTATCCACTAGGGCTGAAGAAGGGCTGTATCAAATTTTCCAAAATTTGCAAGGAAGTAAAATGGTAAATTTACTGAACAAAGTCTCCGGAAATACTTACTTACAACTAGCTAATTGATGCATATCTCTATGCAGATTTGAGTCTGTAGACAACCTGATGTCTTTTTATTTTTCAAGATTGGTCACCGTATTTTCACTCAATTTTTGTTGAATTCCTGAATCACACAAGAAACATACAAGGTACTATGTCTTATGACAAAAAATACTGCTTAAAGCACACAATGAGCTGCACTGACTTCATGGACCTCTCAATTCACAAGCTTAACATTAAACATATACATAATATTTAACTGCATAAAAAAAAATCTAAAGGAATAGTTAAGAAACTGGATGAAATGAAAAGATTGGAAAAATTAGTATTAAGGATGCAAAAGACAACTTCAACACATCCAGATGTATTTTTCCCCTCCTCTTCCATGAACTGGGTATAACTACACTTATGACTTTAAAGATACACCTGCTGCAAGCAAGACCTTTAATTTGTTATTTCAAACACAACTATATTAATTGAACTATTGAAAACTATCTTAGGGAAGTTTTTAACACTGAACATACTCTTAACAGAACTTGCTTAAATTTAACTTCTCTGTTTAAAAGAAAGAAAACCCTAACTTCCCAAATTTCTATTTTTGACCATGAAGTTTCCTTAGCTTAGTTTTCTTTCTCGTCTTTGTGTCCCACTTATCATGTAAGGAAAAGCTGCAAATCACTCAATAACACGATGTGTTTAACCAAGCACCCATTCCATTATTCTCATGTTTCCCACACTGAATCACATGACAGATGGCAAACTGAGGCTTCTCTCCACTTTTCCTCAATGCCTGTGGAGCACGCACCAAGAGAATACCATGATCCTAAAACTCCTGGACTCATATTGGAGAAGTTAATGGAGAACTATCTTCTGTGTGAGGAATCACATGCTGGAGCAGGGGAAGGACTCCTCTCCCTGAGCAGTAGGAGAAACAACATGTGATGAACTCACCTAATCCCCATTCTCATCTCCCTGCACTGCTGAGGAAGGAGGTAGAGTAGGGAAGGAGGGAGGGGTGGGGGGAAGATGTTTTTAAGATTTGATTTTACTTCTCATTATTCTGCTCTGATTTGATTAGCAATAAATTTAATTTGTATCTCTAATTCTAGCCCGTTTTGCCCAGGACAATATTTGGTGAGTGATCTCTCTCGGTCCTTATCTCAACCCACGGACCCTTTGTTGTATTTTCTTCCCTGTCCAGCTGCAGAGGGTTGCGATAGAATGGCTTTAGTGGGTGCCTGGCATTCAGCCTGCATCAACCCACCACATGTGTTTAACCTTCAAAACAAATCCCAGTAATATAAATTATTCTAGAATCTCAGCTGAGGAGTTCATCCACCTATTTTTCTTGCTATGTATCCAATGACTGCTCTTTTCATTAAATATACAGTAACTGCTATTCAGACATTGGACCTTAAAGACATTCTTATTAGGTTGAATAGAAAAATTTTCCTGAACCAGAGATCAAAATACTTCCCTTTTACTTGTTGAGTGATCTTAAACCATTCATTAAAATGTTCCTTCTATTAAGAGGTACTGTACTGCCTTTCAGAGCCTGTCTAGTCTTGAGAAGGCAACAGTTAAAAACAAATCCAAAATGTTAAGAATGTTCTTCTATGCCTTCTGAAAATAACTTTAGGGATGGAGGCAAAGGTCCATGAGAAAGAACAATGAGTATGCTAACTTCATATATCATTAGCTTTCTAATAATAAAAATAAGAAAAATAAGAAAAATAACACTGTCAGAAAATAAAAGATAGATAGAAAATAAGATTAATGTAAAATAAAAACCTGAAGAATTTTTAAGTGATATTAGGAAATAATGTCCAAAATTAAACATCATGCAGCTTCAACTGTCTTATATTCTAATGAGGCCTTATATTCTAATGAGGCTATATTTTCAAAGATGGCCTTGTATTCAGTCTTCACTTTAATTAGCACAAGGCGCAACAAATTTTTGATGCATTCTGACTTCCTTATAAACCTAAATACCTCTGTTTGTGCTTAACTCATCCTTAATATTGAGCTTGCTGGCTCAGTGGAACAAATCTCCAAGGCTGATGAAACTAAGGGGAGTACAGCTGTAGGGATGGAGGACATCAGCTGTGGACACAAGCATGCTGTGCAGCTCGGTGCAATCTCACATCATGCCCACCAGCTTGCTCAGACTAGGCTGGCTTACTGTGCTTGTACCACCCTTGGGGATGACTGGGGTCAACACCAAAAACCAGAAATACACCTATGGAGTAGGTATCACATACAAATTCACACTGAACTGTCTTTGTTTGGCTTGTAAGTGAAACTGTTAAAAGCCCCCGTCAAATTGATGCAATGTCCTCCAGATGGTCCTGAATGCACGCAGCCAGGATGTGAACTTTGGACACAGCCTGTGTTTGTAGAGCACATGGTTTTAGGCCAAGAATGTTTCAGTTGCTGAATGTCTGGACTTCATTCCAATCCTGCCAGGGTATACAGCATCAGCCAGAAATGGACTCAACATAAAACAGAAGATTTTTAAACACAGCAGATTGTAAGTTATAAGTCAACTTTTGTTACAGAGGGTGGGAAAATGCATTCTAATTAAAATTTTAATGAATGTTAGCTCTTAAGGGAGATTTTTTTTTAAAACTGGCACAATGCAAACTAACCCTATTCCATCGGGTTTTATTTAATTTTATTTACCTATTTTCATCACGCCTCATGAGCTGAACCTACTGCTCTGTTTCATCATTTCTGCTTGTCTGACTCCACATATTTTATGAGATTTGAGCAGAACTCACAGCAGTAGTTAGATTATTGCAGAAGGTCTCACAAAATAAAAAGCTGCACCAAGATGAAAACGTGATTGTTAACTGGGTAATTCTGCAACACAAAACAGTGGTTTTTTTGTTTGATATTTAGACAACCAAGAATTTCCAATATTATATGTGGTAAATCACTTGTACATAGGATGATGTTAGATTTCAAAATCCATTCTTTTTTATAACCTCCACCATCTAGATTCTACAAACTCATAAAGTATCTTTTGTAATTACAAATGGAAATACACAGAGAAAGATGTAAACACATGAAAGCTTGTACACTTTATTCACATATAGCATCTGAAGATTCTCTGAAGTATTTTTAATTGATCTGATGGATTCACTGTACAACAAGTAAACCTGACTGATATGATTCCTTTCCAACTTCAGGACATTCTGTTACATATCTCTAAGGAGAGGACTCTACATTTATTTGACTGTAAGTCCATAGCGCTATTTGCCCTAAATAAACTGTTAATATGATTATAGCACATATAGCACATATATAAAAATATTACACACCTAGAAACTAATAGCAAATCACCAATCATTGTAAAATGAGTACAATGTACTACATCTTAAGCCAGTTACAGAAGGAAAACACATGAAAAACAATACTATATTAAATTACACTAAAAAAACCCCAAACCAGCCTGAATCAGGCATATAGAACATTACTGAGAAGTTTCAACATCAATAAATCTTTTCTTTATCTGGGAGATTATCAGCAATGTCACTAATACCCTGAGTTAACTCACAATTTGATATATGGGTAGGAAAAAAATCCTGGTTTTGTAAGTGAAATAATTTCTTATGAGATAAAAATTACTCTGTGACTAATTATATAGCTTTACTCTTGAGTTTATAACATCACACTGTTTTGTAAAGTTTGCATTTAATTTTTGTCATTTTGTCTGGCACAGAACTTTTGTCACTCTGCAATTAACTTTAGTAAAAGCTTTGGAGGTAGGGAAAAAATTTAACGTTTGCTAGAATGGAAGACAGAATCAATAGAAAGAATGTAAAAGGCCAAACTTGGTGATGAGTCATTGGAATTAGCAAAACTTCCTCTAATACTGTTGAGGAGGATGTGCTCAGGAAAAACTCAGGGTATTTTTTACTGTGATTTGCAATACATTGGACATCAGTCTCCAGCACTGAGTGACCAATTAATCTCGTATTTCAAAAATGTAAAGTTATGCTCTTGAATCGAGTTTCTGTATATGTTTCAGTGAACTTGTTTAGGAAAGTCTTACTGAAGAATGATCTAGAATAACTAAACTTGAAATTTATAAACAGAGTGATCACAGCTGAGAGGTCAAAGCTATAAGAATAGTATTTATAAGTACTGCTACTACAGATGTGCTTTTGTGGAATAATGAAATGAAATCCCATTGAAATTTTCATTTCAAAAACTGAAACACAAATGCTGTCAGCTGATGCTTAGGTCAGTACTAACAAAATCACTTATCCAATGTTTGAAAAAAATTAAATAGAACAAAAATAGACAACTAATTAATTTATTTAGATAGCACACAGGTTATAGAGATCTTAAAAAGAAGCAACTGCTTTATTCTATTATGCTTCTACCTTTGAATTTAAAAAATATTACTATACCCAAACAAAGTAAGATTGTAAACATGATTTTATAGTGTTCTCATATAAAAGGTATTAAATTTCATGAACAGTATCACAGATTATTAACCATTTTATGAAATCAGATCTTTAGTTATTAAGGAGAATTTTACTCATGTACATTCAGGTATTTTACTCAAGTACAGAAAACAGTAAAATCCCTGACAAGAAACTGCCTTTTCATCAGGAAAATTATTTCTTTTTGAAGGCTATTGCACAATAAAACCTTTTTTGTTTTTTAAAATTCAGTATATTTGCTTGAAGCAGCAACAAATCTCACTGCTTAACTAAAAGCCACTCTTAAAGCCAGCCAATCAGTTTCACTCTTTTTAGTACCTTGTGTAATGCAAGTCCATTGGTAATTTATCTACATTATGAATACACAGATTTTCAGTCCAAAACTTAGTTTTAGATAAATCTGTATGAGTCTCATCTCTCCATCATGTACAACACCTCTTCTCATTATATTCAACATTTAAAAATATTATTTTATATGTAAATACATCTGTATTTTGGTATGCATGTCTGTGTATCAATACACGTATTATATAAATGGAGAGAGAATGCACAAATTTGTAGAACACTTATTATTTTCCCGTAAATAATATTACCAGATTGTTTTCTCTTGCACTAAAACACTTGAATCTAAAACCAGAAATATTGCCTCAATGTCACCTGTGAGATAAATCTAGACATATTCTCTTAATTTCCAATTATATATGATACTAGAAAAGTAACATTGTGAATAGCCTCTTCCTCCTATACTGAAAAATAGCACCTCTTTAAGATTTGTGAGATCATATATCTAAAAAAAAGAGATTTGAAGTATAAGAAGGTTTAGTACTTCCAAAATTTTTTTGAAAATCTTTTGATGCTTTTTAGAAATATTCATTTTCTGGAGACAAGCAGACAAGAACTCCACTCTATTTTCTGTTTCACAAAAATTCAGTAACTAGAATGGAAGTGCTGTAAGCTACGTGCCCCAAAAAGCATTTCTATCTCAGATCTCTGGTCTTTAGCACCTGCAGCACTGCCTAAATCACAGATTCACCCAGGCTAGAAGGGACCTCAGGAGCAAACTGGAACCTGCCTGAACACACCCTGAAATCAAGGCTCAAAATCTCTTTTTCACACCGGGGGCCAGCTGATACTACATAGACTCTTCCCTCACACCTTGCCAGGTGTGTCAATGTATTCATTCCATTCACTGATCCAGCCAGGAATATTTCATATAGGCTTGCTGTGATACAGCACTGCCTCTGGTTATAATCACTACTGATTTTGGAGTTTCCTTGGACAAAAGATGACAAGATCTTAAAACAAGTACCTTTTGAGGAGAAATTTTCAAATTTGAAGTAAAAAGCTGACCCTATAAAATTGTTGTTGCACTTGTTACTCTACAAACAAATACAGATCAAGAAAAGCTACTCACAATGCACAAAACTCTGAATGTAAGTATTCTATATACAAACTCACTATTAACCTTGGTTGAAAGTACTATGCCCTAAGAGAGCAGAACATAGTTTTCCTTGTTGGTGATTAATTTACTGAATTTCTTCCCTTAGACCTGAATGCTTATATTAATTTATTATTATTATTTGCATATTTTCTTGGTGTTGTTTATTATACTGTCTATTTAAGGAGCATATTACTGTTCCATATACAGTAACACAACTGATATAAAAACACCTTCTCTTCCTCACTGCAGAAACAATATTATAAAAAGAAATGTAAGTACTGTACACAGGAAACTTGAAGCAGTGTTTCCAACAGGATACAGGCATAGAAAATACATTCAATATTCACTAGGTGTCAGATGAAAACAGGTATTTATTTCAAGTAAAAAAAGGACCCCCCGAAAAAAATGCAGAAGAGAAAAATGAGCACAGTCTGTGACTTAGTAAAGCGTGAGTCTAAGTGTCAAGTAAATGTGCTTAATCTCCATTGCAGCAAAGCAGGAGAAGGGCCTGATGAATTCAAAAGGTCATGTCAGTGGCTTTGAGACCTTTAATGAGCAGGACATGCATGAGTTGTTTGTCTTTTTTTGAAGAAAAGGTTACATGGAATGAGTAGATTTATACTAGGGAAGAGAGGAAACACACAGAAGCTTTGAAAGACAACTAATCTTAAAGTATGTGAAAGAATGCCTCAGAAAATAAAAGAACTAAATAATCCCCATGTCCGCATCCACCAGAGAAGGGAATATGACTCTGCTTTTGATCATCTATGACCCTTAGCTTATGTTGCAAGGCACTGCCCACCCTCATGCAACAGTTCTACTTTTCCTCACTGAAGACCCCTTTGTTTTCCAGAGCAGTTCTCCAACTTGCCAAGTTCAGTCTCAGGTCTGAAAAGGTCTCCCAAAGGTTGCTTTTTCTAGATAAATGTCAATGCAATACTTAACTGGGATAGACTATACTGATGTAGATGTGGTGTTATCTTCACCACAATAAATACTACAAATCACTCTCTGCAAGCACCTAGGCACAGTTAGTCACACCATATAGTAGTGAATTACCCTGTGAAGAAAAAAAATAGTTGGTTTGTACTTTTTCTGTCCTATGCATGATTAAAGTTAAGTACATCAATAGATTTCCTGTGTCATACTTGTTTTTGCAAGTAACTTTAAATATTTTGTTTACAACATAACTGTCTTACTGAAGTAAAAAATGATTCCTGAAACTATTAATAACTACAGCATTATATAAGTAAATAGCGTAAGTTACCTGCTTGGTCTTTAAATATTTTTGATATGACGACAGGCACTTTGTGCTCAGCACCACCCTGTAAGAGAGACATATAAACCATGAGATCTCAAGACTGAAGTGGTCATACTGAAATTTAAAAGAAGAAAAGTTACCCATACCTTTATGCTTAAGCCCAAGCCACCAACTGGTTGTCTACGAAGTGTAACAGTTCTGTGCTTTAAAAAATGGTAGAAAAAATAAATTTAGGTGAAAATACAATACCTAAATGAGCATAAAAGATGTTCCTAGGCTCTCATTTAATTTAAAAAAAATTCCTAAAGGTAGCGTAGAATCTCAGTGATCAAGTTCAGATCTGAAGTATCATTCAACATTGATTTAGAGGCACTTAATTAATTCCTTATCACAGAGAGCAGAACTTCTGTATTCAGACTTTAGTATGCTTTTCTATCTATAAAGTGATATTCTTCCTGAACAGAAATCTGTACATACTTTTCCTTTGACAAGGGAAAACTATATGATGAGCTCAGAGATGTCCATTTTCACATTTATCATGCATGCATATTTGTTCTAATTTTTCAGCCAAAAATACCAATATTTTCTAGTCTACATCTTCAGATTGTATTTTTTTGCAGCAAATGCTGAAAAAATTTTAGTGATAGTCAGCTTCAAATGTTTAATTTTTTCATTTCAGATTTAAGTGCATAAGGAAGATAAACCTTTATCAATATTTTTCTAGAGAAATCTATCATATGTTTAACAGTATGCTGAATTTGATGTTTCAGTAATGTGTAACTCATGGTGCCTGACAACATAATAATAGCACTTCATCTGTTGACAATAATTATGCACTTGATGGGAATATTTTTTGGAACATGCTGAACAGTAGTGGATAGAATGCCATTTTTACAGTAATTCCTGAACATATAATTTTTTTTTCTGTACATTAGAAATTGTATATAAGAATACCCCTACATGCATACTTTCTGTCTGGGTGTTTTACAATTTCACTGATTCAGATAAATATAAATTTTTATTTCAGTATTCAAGACCATAATCTTATATTAACAAGTTATTTTAATATATATATATCTCTTTTTTTTCTTTTTTTGTAACACTTATCATGATAGACATATGTTCATATTAACTCAGGGGAAAGTGAAACACAATAAATCCAAAATTTCAATTTCATTGTAGGTGGCTAAAAATAATCCATATGGCTAAAAAAATTAGGAATCATTTAATACATTTTCAAAATGGCTTCTGTTCCCATGAACCCTATACTACACTAGGCTATACTAAAAATGGAAAACTACTACATTATGAACATAGTACTTGACATATCAAAAGGTTTATATGATTCAATTTCAGCTGATGTAATTCAGTTTCTTTGAAATCTGTACTAATGCAAAATGTTACATAGGTTTTTTCTTCATTTGGAACTACATCAAAACTTTTGATGAAAATTATCAAACTCGCCGAAAAAGTTCAGATCTGATCTTAATCAGAATACATCCCTCAGTTTTAATTCAGTGACTTGTTCCCAAGAGATGCTTTCCAGGACCTAACTGCTGTTTCCTTACCTAATTCTTGTTTTACTCCACCTATACTTACATCTTGAAAAGATATTATCATAACGTATGCCATCACGAGAAGATCATGGAATAAATATTTCCATAGTTTAGCTTGCTTTAGCATGATCATACAACAAATAGAAAGCTGCTACATATATAGCTTTAGCCATTTTATAAAAAAGACAAGTAGTGTACTACTTATTGGTATCTTACACTTTCATATAAAGCTAGCATGCATTTTTATGATTGATAGGTAGCCCTATGAGGCAACATATTTGCATAACATTGGAATAATCTTGATATTTCTATTTTAATAGTTTATAGCATTGCTTATTACAGGGATTCAAATATTCCTATTAAAAAAGATATTAAACTCATACTTAACAGCTTACTAAAGGCTATGTTTAAAAGATGCAAAAACTTTCTTCAAGATGCTCAAGTTGCAAAGTAAAATGCTAAACGCTGAGCATGATTAAGTGTCATGATCAAGATCATTTAGACAGATTTATTTCAATTCTATGATCATGTATAAATTGCTATTATTAGCAGCCATAAAAGACCAAATACACATTTCACTTTCTGACAGAAATGGACAGATTTTTGTTATTGATTTTGAATTTAAAATAATTGAACAGGGTACAACTGAGGGAGTTGGGGTTATTTAGTCTGGCGAAAAGATGGCTCAGGGGAGTCCTTATCTCTCTCCACAATTGCCTGAAAGGAGTTTGTAGCCAGGTGGGAGGTGGCCTCTTCTCCCAGGAAACCAGTGACAGGACAAGAGGAAATGGCCTAAAGCTGTGCCAGGAGAGGTTGAATTTGGACATCAGGAAGAATTTCTTCAGTGAAGGGGTGGTTAAGCATTGGAACAGCTGCTCGGGGAAGTGGTGGAGTCACCATCTCTGGAAGTGTTCAAGAAATGCCTGGACATGGCACTCAGTGCTATGTTTTACTTGATGGTGGTGTTTGGTCAAAGGTTGAACTCAGTGATCTTGGTGGTCTTTTCCAACGTAAATGATTCTATGATTCTAAAAGAACAGCGACCAAGCAAAGAACATAATTTTATTTTGTAGGAATCCAAAGCTCACCTCACCTTGAAAATTATATTTTGATCCCTTGATACCTGAAACTGCTAAAAATTGTTCAGTCAGGATGATGGAAGCACAAAAATTTATCCTGTACAAGGAATAATAGAATAGGCTGTAACTCTTCATACAGGAGAGGAGACAGACTGGGGACCAGGAGGCTACAGTCAGTAGCACAGAAGACAGTGAATGGGAGTCAGTTTTTACGGCCTTTTCCAGTAAAAAAATATGAGGCAGCAAATGACACTATCAGGATACCTAGTTCCTATTATGAACTAGGATAAGAACAAATAAAAATAGATCATTTTTTGAGCAATGTATAGGAGACTCTGGTGAAAAAAAAATCTGCATGTTCTTAAGTCTACATGATTTCAAGGGGATATTGGACAACTATACGAAAATAGACCTGTTAATACAAAACTATTTTGATTAGGGAGGCACTATACAATTTGAAGCAGGAAAAGTAGTAAGAAAAGCATTACTTTCTCACCCTGTTTGGCTTTTCTAAGGAAACATTAACAGCTGCTGTCAGGAAAAGGACAGTGGGCTCAGTAGACTTTATGTCTGAATCAGTCCTGAATTTGTTATGCAAGGACAAAATTCCACGGCTATGAAATTTGGACTGAAACCCACAACAGCTTTGCAAGCAACTATGAAAGAAAATTCCAAAACATCTTGCCAAAACTGAACTGCGATATTTGTGGGGAAATAAACAAACCTATCTTTTTGTGACATTAATGTCATACACATAAGCAGCTGAAAACCCAATGTGTATTTCTCAGTCAAACATACAAACAACTTATTTCACTTTTTGATTGCCTGCAGGCTAGATATAATTTTTCTCTCCAGACAAATTTATTTATGGTTTCAGAGTAATGTGAGACAGACATCTGTATCAGTGTTGAAAAAATAAAAAATACAGTGCTATAGTTGCCTGCGTAATTTTATTTCATTGTAGGCAAGGAAAACTCTTTAGACAGTCTTACTGATCATCAATCTGAAATTAATTTTAAAAAAAAATAACCTTTTTTGCTTTTTAAATAGCATTTTGTTTTGTTTTGTTCAATAGTATCTACAGTTTCTTCAAACTTTATTCTCATGGGTTCCAAAGTACTCGATGTGTACTCTATAACAATCACTCATTACAGGTGTGCTGCCAAGCAGAAGCAATTTTTCCCCCCATGGCACAACAGACTGTTTTGTTTCCTGTTTCTAGGAGATCAGAGGATAAAGTAGTACCCCACATAAAACTTCAGGATGCATCTGAATAGGCAGAATGTAAGTCATAAAACTGTAATTGGCAGGATACCGATATGAAATATTCCTATCTTTTTGAGACCTTGTATTGTTGCAAGCTGTCAACTGGTGAGGCAGAAAATTTCAGGAACTCCAGGAATGATGCCAGACAGGGAATATATTGAAAAGCAGATACAACAGAAAATTTTAACCACATAAGACACAGACACCATTCAAAAGAACAATATGTCAACAACTGTATAGAGGAGAGACTACTTGGTAACAGCTGCAGTGCTGCTTATAATAGCGAAAATGAATAATATAACTGAAAAAAATTCTATACTTTGATTAGTTGCAAGCTGAATGACACTTTCAAACGTAATGGGGAGAACTATATGGTCAAATACTCGTCTTTTAGGTATGAGCTCTACACAGAAGAACTACTAGATTCTGTTAAAAAACAATTATTCAATAGAAAAGTTTATCTCTGGAAAGGTCTTTTATGTCTTGGTATTTGTTCATATGAAGTGACATGACTGGAGCTTAATGGGCAACAGGAGAAGGCAATCACAGTGCTGATTTCTGTTGCTGTGTTTTAGGAACATTTTATATCCACCTGCCAATGCCTACCCAATGTGTCATTATTATCAGGCTGTTAACACCTAGGACTGGCACTTGTAGTAAAGGTTCTCATTAAAAAAAAGTACTACAGCCATCTGTCTGTCTATCTATCTATCTATACGAACAATGTACTGTGGGAATTTCAGAAGGAGATTCTGCTTGAAGTACTCCAAATGCATGGATATAAAGAGATATTTTTGAAAAAAGACTCTATATGTACAATATTTGACTTTTCTTTTCCAGTCTGCATGAAAACTTTAATGAATATATACATTATTTCCAAGCATCAAACTGAAGAACATAGCAGAAAAGGCTGGAGCACTTGACACAGACCATGTTCTTAAGGTTTTGTAGAAATCGTTCTAAGAAACAAGCCCATTTACAATGGCTAGGACAGACTGGAAGAGACAGGTCATCAAAGCTTTAATTTTGATCTCTTCCCTTCTACTTATCAGTAAGACTGCTGTGATGACTCTACCAGTGTCCTCCAGGACTGCCCTGTTCCCACGCCACATAGCAAGGAGGCTGAGTGGGGAATCCCCATGCTAAATCCCCTCCTGCGTGGGCATCTTTTGCTGCAGGACCTGGATGCTGACAGCATTAAACTTGGTGGGAATAACCTTCTTAGGATAGGGCCATAGTTATGAGCTGGGCAGAGCTGCCAAGGGCACACCTCCTCGTGTTCCCAAGGATGGCCTTGGGGGTAACTAAGCTGGCCACTGCCCCAGTGTGATGGTGTCAGTTACTTCCTCTCCATCTTTTGGCTTCACTGACCAACAGCATTACAAGGTTGAATTGCTGGTATCAACTCCACTTGTTACCCTGAGTCTGTGCCCGTGGGCTAAGAGCAGTTGGGCTAAGCTCTGCAGTTATCAAGGGGTGCTATGTGCCTTACACTACTTCAGACAGATATTGACAAAAATGGGTCAACCAATATCAGTAATGTTTGTAACAAGGGCCACACCAACAAATCCTATGGAATGCAGGGGCACCAACAGGCTCAGTATCACGACACATCAATTAGGACAAAATCTGTGGTCTTGACTCAAGGGTACAGATCACCTTTACTTAACCCAGAAAAGGAACATGTATAAATTATATGTGTTCAATAAATAGCCATGACTAGACATGCCTCGGTAGCTGAGCCTATCTAGTCCCTACACTCGAACCACAACAGACTATCACCTTAATAGATAGCACACTAGTCCTTGAACATCAAAAGTGGATAAACAGAGGATATGAAAAAATGAACAAAGAGAACAAAGAAATCATTGCTGCATTGCTTACATGATTTTTTAAAAATAAATGTATTCCTACTTTTACAGTTGTATCTGGCATTTATTGGAAGGAGTAATCTCAGAAGTTCTCCTTACTTGTTGGAAGTAAGATGTCACATTAACTTCACATACTACATGACAGGTTTGCAATAGAAAATAAAAGCAGAGTTTGCCACCCAGGCCCTTGGGAAACATACAGGGGAAAGGAAAAAGCAAAATAAGAAAGTGCAATAATAAGACTTAAAAGAGAAGCCTATAACCTGTCCTGCATGGATGCAAGGGAAGAATCAGTCTGATACCTGAAGGGGTAAGAAGATACTTTGTCCTGGTTTCACTTGGGATAGACTCTGCTTCCTTCTTAGAACTTAACATATCAGCCATATGTTCCTTTTCTTAGCAACTCTTAAAGGTACCACAAGGAATTTACGAGACAGGAAACGACTGAAGAAACATCTTGTAAGAATGTGAGACCCAGTAAAATGTACCATAAAAGGCAGACATCCTGCTGGCTGTTACATATCCCAAAAGAAGAAAAGAGGATGTGGTGAACCCAAGGATATGTTGAAATTCTTCAGGAAATTTTCTCCTCAAGATGGGGATTTCCCATGATGAGGGTTTTCTCAGCTCACACCGTCCACCTCTCCAGACCTTGAGCTTCCTCAGCAAATTGTTCAACATGTTTTTAGCATTTTGCCAAATAGATATCTCTACTTCTGCTCATACAACCCTCACTTCTCACCCATTGGCAGCAAAAGTCCACCTACCCAGTGGCTGCAGGTTGCAGTGCACCTGCTGGCTGACTTTCCTTGTAGAAATATGGATTTAAAAGTACAGCAGGGGCTGCTCTTGGCAAAATTATTTCCAGATGGAATTCAAAAGAAACACCATACTAAGGAGAGCATGTATGTGCAACACCCTAACAAGAGACGGTACTGGATTACAGTTAACCACTAGGTCTAACAATACAGGCATCTGCATGACAAGGCTAGAACCACACAGACTTATGTGAATATGTAAAGATATGCAATGTATCATATAGCACACTAGATGAACTGCAATGCCAACACCTAGGACTGGAACAGAGATTCCTTCTTCCAGTATATGGCAGCCAGGATCAAAGAATACTTGACTATAAGCCAGAAAGCACTGAGTTTTGATTGCTGCTTCCTTATTCGCTGCTGTTACTACTTATGTATGCCCTGGGTATATGGAAATGTTAAAAAAATGAGTGCAGCATGAGGGAAATGTAAACATCACACAGTTACCCACAGTCAGACTGAATATGCCATGTCTACTTTTCCACAAGTCCTTAATACTGTCCTCTCAGGGAACTGTAACCACAAGCATCTTATGTTAACCAGGTAAACAATGAAAGAATGCATTGAAAAATAATGAAGTAGCTTTTCTGTAAAACTACATTGAGGGTGGGATCTGAATTAAAGAACTTTATTACACATAGGATTTGCTGTACTGTTGGTTATAATGTCTGGTTCTCAGGAAAAGCTTTGTTCATAGGTGTCTGTATAAACTCTAGTTCCTGGATAATTTTTAATAGACTTCTATATTCTTACAAATAGTTGCATTGTTTAAAAAGATAGTGTAACTCATAAAGTGCAAAAAATTATTGAGACAATGTAAATGTAAGTCAAGAAAACTTCAAGAAAGAGAGGGAAAGACACAAATTGGTCCTCCATGATAACACCTGATGCTCATTCTCCACTTCCATAAGTGAAGGCAAGATATAATAAAGAACAGATAGATAAAAATCAAAATATTATTTTGAATGGGAGAGTTTTGAAGCTTAATTGCTTGCACTGCATAGGTTCTCATGTTTTCACAAAAGGATACAAAGAACGCAGTAAAAATTGACTGAGGCATGTCAGTGGCTGTTCAGCTTTGTATAAAGTCAAAGATGATCTTTTCATGTGCTAAGAAAAACCTGGGACATCTGCAGATTAAATATAATAACATTTTAATCAGTTTAGATTATTATCTTATTAAATGTTATCTTATTACTGTGGATAAAAGCAACTGGCTTTTTGTTTCTTTCTGTGGGGTTTTTTGTGGGTTATCTTGAAGTTTTTTTGTGGGGAAAGTGGATTTTTTGGTGAATTTTTGTGGTGTTTTTCAGACTGAAATGAAGTCATTCATTTTATTTACGAAGTTAGCCATCTAAGGGAGGATTATGCAACAAAAAAACCAAAAACAAAACAACAAAAAAACCTCAAACAATTATTCCCACAGATGTACACAGAAAAAGCATTAGAGGCAACAGTCACAACTTGCAACAAAGGAAATTTCAACCGAGCATAACAATAGGAAAGAACTTCACATGGTTAAGTACTAAGAGCTGCCCAGAGACCTGGTAGCATCTCCATCCTTGGAGATATTCTAAAGAGGAATGGACAAAGCAACTTGGAAACTATCACCACTTTCTGCAATGGGTAGAATTAGATAACCTCAAGAGGTCTCTTTCAACATAAATGATTACATGATCTATTCTAGTTAAGATGACTGACAAACGCCATGGTGTTTTATTCCTCTGAGGGGAGGAACCATATTAATGTGTCTGAATGAAACACAGTCAGTCTCAGTATGACTTCAGAATAATCCTCAGGTGCTCCTCCACTGAGCTGGCAAATATTCGGTTTGGGACAGGAGCTTTTTTGGCAAGTGGTGTGAAAAGACCCCAGACTCTTCTCAGATACAAATTACATCAATGCAGATCATCTACAAATATGGATTTCCAGAGTTATATAACAAATATATACAGGGTCCTGTGTCAAGATAGGACAATACTTTTCCCATTAAAAATTAGCTGATTTCTTTCAATTTAAAAGGCATCCCATAACAACGAATTATAGCTAAATCGTGCCAGAATACAGCTTTTCTTTGAATAATTCCATCTGCATTCAACTTCGCACAGCATTTCACAGGTTGGCTATAGTGACGATGAACAACAGAGGTTGAACACATCAATATCTCAAATATTGATATTGGAAAGCCTCATGCTTCCATCACAGTCAGACAGTTTGTTCCTAACTGTTGAAAGTTTTAAACTGCTACAAGACCTCTCCCATAGTCTAAGCTACAATTTAACAGTCCTGGCACTCTGTCATAGCTTCAAGTGTAATAGATTTATTGAAATTTCAATTAAAGGACACAAATATTTATGTATATGTGTGGCTTATCAAACTTGTGATGTCTTTCTTTTTTCTTGTTGCTATGAGTACTCACCCTTAGCTGGACTCTTTCCACATTTCAGGAAGAGTTTGTTTTTCAGGGATATTCATAGTGTCCTTTGCATTCTTCTTCCTGTTATATTTATCAGCCCCTTTTTTAAGCTACTTATTCTTTTTATCTTTAATAATAAAGTTTTTTTGTCATGTTGAGAAATACTCATATTTCTTTTGTGATGCAAACTTCTAACTGTTCTCAGTGACAGGAACACAAGCACATGATCTATCATAATAAAATTCCTAAGGAATTACTTGATAGCTATCTTCTAAGTATCAAGCTTTCCAGAGCTTGGAAAACAAATAAAAATTGGTAAATACTGCATTTTCTCCATACAACTGATCTCAGTTTCAAAAGGAAGACTCTTAATCATTCACTTGATGCTTCAAAAAAGATATTTAAAAAAAGACAGAATTTGTTCATTATTAGCTTTTTAAAAAAACAATTTTGAACATAACATACCAACAATGGTAGAACAGTCACTGGGCAAACTGCAATATGAGCAGTTCCTGAGACAGAGATTTCCTTGGGTTAAAAAATGAAAAACCTTTTAGATTTTTTTGCAGATCTGTTCCCTCAAGGTTTTCTAAAATAACATTCTTCTGTGTCCTTATTAGTGTCTGAGTTATAAAGAAAAAGCCATAGAAATCTCATCAGGGATTTAAACAGTATTTTCAGACACTGTATCTGTTTTTTTTGATCAACAAAACAATTAATCTTGCTATTTTTCTTCCTTATTCAACTACTTTGATTCATTCTAAGACACAGCTTGTGAAGCTGGACAATTAAGTATCCAGCAGGCAAAGGTTTTTGTTATACTAATTTTATTAGACCCAAATAAGCCTCTGAGGAGTCCTCTTTCAATCAAGACGCCATCAGCCTGCATTAAAAACCTCTTTGCCTGACCCCTGACCAGTTCAGAGACAAATCAGCTCAGTAAGAAGGACCAATTTTGTTAAAAAAAAATACGTATTTCTGTTCTTTTTCTTACAAAAGTAAAAGACAGAGTAAAAGAAAGAAAATGCTTGTGAAAAGAGGAGAGATATAAAACTGTGGACTGACAACAGGAGAAGGATGAAGCAATACACAAGGATGAAAAAGAATATTAAGGATGAGGTACTGTATGCAAGAAATTAATTTTAGCTGGTAAAGTGAGAAAAAGCTAAAGTAAAATAATATCTTCATAAAGTTTAAAAATTAATGCCTTCTTGTTTCTCCTTTAACTAAAATTCATCTCTCCCTGGCTGCCATACAATTAATTTATTTCTCTAAGTATTGTTAAACTTTAAATCTGGGGGAAAAATATCTTCTGTTAAAAATACTTGGCAGATAGGGAAAACTGTCTATTTATTTTCCATTCACCATTTCTGTTAATACTACTGTGCTTGGATTCTATAAGCATGCACCAATTCACAAAACCACAGAATGGGTCAGGTTGGAGGGGACCACAGTGGGTCAGTCTGGTCCAACCACCCTGCTCAAGCAGGGTCATCCCAGAGCACATGGCACAGGATTGTGTCCAGACAGTTCTTGAGTATCTCCAATGAAAGAGACTCCACAACCTCTCTGGGCAATCGGTTCCAGTGCTTGGTTACCTGTCTACGAGGATACTGTGAGAGAGACAGGGTCAAAAGCCTTACTGATGCTGAGGTTCAGCTGTTATCCATCCAGGGAGCTGTTTCATCATTGAGGGCAATCGGGATGGTGAATCATGATTTACTTTTTGTGAATCCATGCTGACTACTTCTGGTCACCTGCTTGTCATCCATGTAGATAAAGATGGCCTCCAAAATGAGGCACTCCATCACCTTTCCAGGGATTGAGGTGAGGCTGATTGGCTGGCAGTTCCCTGGATGCTCCTTCTTTCCCTTTTTGAACACTGGGGTAACATTTGTTTTCTTCCAGTCCTCAGGCACCTCTCCTGATTGCCATAACCTTTCAGGGATGATCATGAGCAGCCTTGCTGTGGTACCTGGCAGCCCTCTCAGCACTTGTGGATGCATCCCGTCAGGGCCCCTGGACTTGTGGATGTCAGGTGTGCCTTTGTGTTCTCTAACCCAATACTCCTTGACCAAGGGAAAGTCTGCCTTCCAACAGCCCTTTTTCCTGGGTCAAAGATTCCAGAGGTCTGGTCTTATCAGTGAAGACCAGTGCAAAGATGGCATTCGGTAATTCTGCCTTCTCTGCATCCTCTGTTATGAGGGTCCCCTCTCCATTTAGTAATGGGCCCACATTATGCTCAGTTTTCCTTTTGTTATTGATATATTTGAAAAAGCCTTTCTTGTCATCCTTGACATCCTTGGCCAGATTTAACGCCAGGTGGACCCTGACCTTCATTTCATTTCTACTTACAGTGACAAACTCTCTATATTAATTCCAAGTGGTCTGACTCTGCTTCCATCTCCTCTGTGTTTCCTGCTTACACAGGAGTTCCTTTTTATCCATGCAGGTCTCTTGCCCGCTTTGCTCAATTGCTTGCTCACTGGGATGGCTTGTTCTTGAGTCTAGAGAAAGTGATCCTTCTATATTAACCAACTCTCTTGGCTCCTTCCTCCCTGAAAGGCCTGCTCCCAGAGGCTAAAGGTAGTTCTTTAGCCCTGAAATGGCTGAAGGTTACAATTTTACTTGCTGCCCTGCTTCTCATGGTCGCTGCAGTCAAAGCTGCAACCTTCACACCTCCAACAAGGCCCTCCCTGTTTTTTAGTGTAAGGTTGAGGAGAACACCATTCCTTGTGGGAACCTTCAGTATCCGTGTCAGGGAGTTGCCATCAGTATTTTCCAGGATGCTCCTGAGCTGTTTGTGCTTCACTGTGCTGCTTCTCCAGCAATGTTGGGGTAGTTGAAGTCACCAGGAGAACCAGGGCCTGTGACTGTGAGGCTGCTCCCAGCTGTCTGTACAAGGCATCATCCACTACCCCCTCCCAACCAGGAGCTGTCAGCAAACACCCACAACAGCGTCAGTCTTGCTACTCTGCCCTTTTATCCTACTCTGCCCCTTTATCTGACTCATAAGCTCTCAATTTGCTCATCATCCACCCTAAGACAGAGCCATTCCAAGTGCTGCCTTACACAGATGGCAACTCCACTACTGTGATTCTGATGCACCCATACATTCTCCTATATCCTAAAAATTTGAACACCACAAACATAACACCAAGCCATGAAGACTTGCTTAGAACACTAGAATTTGCCAAGTCTGAAGATCTGAAATGCACCTTGATGGAACGATTGCATGTTTAGCACATAAATATAAATTATATAAATATTTATAAATAGTTATATAGGAAATTATTTTCATAAACTTAATCTTATATAAAAAGCACTTTAAAATATTACTTCTCTAATTAGCTCCAAATCCAGAAGGATTTGTAGAGATACTTAAAAGCAGCTTGTTTACTGTGAAATAATTGAATACCAAAAAAAAAATAAGCAGCTGATTTTACATTATTTTTTTCTATGTACATCTTGAATTTCAAAACTCATGTTTTTCTCTCATTACTCTCTCATCCAAGTTCAAGATTGCAAGAAGTAGTGAAATGGGCTGAACTGTCTTTAAATTACAGTACCCAGGTATAAAATTTCTCATCAAAGATGAAGCTTTCTCAGTGCTTAAAAGTAGCACTTAAATGAATGGCAGGTGACAAAATATGAAACAAGAACAGACCTAGATGATGGTAGTAAAAGGTATTTTATAGTAAGAGTCTTTTATCCTTGGGTATAATCTCTATTGCTGAAAATCCAGCTCATCACAGTAGCTCTAGTGCTCACTGATGTCATTGCCAGTGCTCAGTGTTGCATTCAGAACTACACCAGACTAGCAGAGCTAAATATGCACAGCTGCAAATCCCATCATCAGTGTTCCCCAGGATTAATGAACCTGTCAGTAAAAGGGAGGCTGGAAGCAAATGCATCCCACAAATGCTGTCCCATGTAAGTGGCTGGAGGAAAAATGCATTACCACAAGTAGAAACAGAACTTTCTTTTTCTATAATTTTCCATTCATATATCCCACCTAAGAGGAAAAGTCACTTTAAACCCAGTTTTTTTCTCCTCCCATGCATTTGAGGTGAGTAAAAAAAGAAGGCAAAAGTTACTGCTATTTTTGTTGCAAATGAACTAGTTTGATGAATGGTCATGTGTAAAATAAAGATTAACTATGATTACCTGAGAATGAAAAAATACAGAGAAAGGAGAATAAATCAGTAAGACAATGTGATCATTTATGACTGCTATAGCATTGACTTTCAAGTTACAATTTTCTATTAATATTTTGAATCATACAGAACAGGGATGAAAACTATTCTCTTTAACCAGTTGAAATATAAAACATTTATCTCTGAAATTTCTGTCCTGTAACTGCAATTGTAAAACTTATCAAAATCAGTGCTGGAGAACTACCAGCTATTTCAGCCTGGTTTCAAATTCTGCTTTTAAGCTCCTATATATTAGAAATTTATATACAGTAAAAAATGACAGAGTTTATCTTCATATTACACTAAATTTGCCTTCATTTTAAATGCTAGCTGTCCAGAAGTTTTTATTTGGTTCAAAGTATAACACACAAAAAGTGAATATGGACATGAAGACAGTCTAATGCATTTTTCTCATTAGAGTTTGACAACGGAATCCTTTGAGGACTGCAGACAACACTTTCAGAAAGGGACTTTGGGGAGATCTTGTAAGGGACACAGAAAAACAGATCAGACCCTTAAAATTTAGTTTTCAGAGTCTTCAGTGAGAAAACTTAGGGAAAAAAAGGATAATGTTAACAATGTTCTCCAGGAAAGGGCAGCTTGGCAGGACTGCCCACTCCTGTTTCTCAGTACTATAAGATAGGAGAAATCTTTTCTGAATGGGTGTCATAACCTAGAGCTACGTAACACTTTGCAACTCTAACCTAAATTACCAACTGAATTATACTTGAAATTCACTTACTTTTACACATTAACACTACATCTAGAACCAGGAAAAATTGCCTCTCTTTGCCATAGTCCTGGGAATAACTTCTTTCTGGGCTCTACCCATTACTGTGATCGCAACTGGTGATGAAGTACAACCAACGAACTTGGACTCATTTTGTATGCAGTGACTGAATATCCCAGCTATGCCTCCTCTGCAGGGTCTGTCTTCCAAGAATTTATTTCAAAATTCAATTCCTTAAATATTGTCAAAGCTTGCCTCCCTGCCCTGTCTTCCATCAGGAAATACTATCTAGGTTACCCATAAAATGTAGGAGTAAAAGGCATCAAAATCAACCCAAGTCTTGATATTAAAAGGAAGAGGCAGACTTGGGTTGTTTGGGATGGTTTTTTGTACTTCTTTAGATTGGAGATTGGGGATGTTGGATGGGGGGGGGTGGTTGCTGTATTTTGGGTGTTGATCTATACATACACTGACTTGATACAGTATTTTCTTAGATGCAACTAGCTTGTGTTGATTCAATCAAGAAGTAGTTACGTAGGATAGAATTTTGCTTCTTTTTCTATGAGATTCATACACAAGGCATTTAAACACCATTGAGTCCATAGCAATCATGTATAATGATATGCACAGACACTATATACTGAAGTCTCATTATATTTTACTCTGACTCTTGCAACTAGTTTGCATACAATTTATCAGCATTACCAGCAACACCTGGTAAAAAAAAAAAAGCTGTGTTTTTCCATGCTTCCCAGTGAAGCAGAAAGTACATGCAAAGCTGAAGAACAAGGCTTATACTTATCTCAGCAAACCAACCAGAAGTGGACATGCCTGTCACCAATCAACCTTTTTGAACATTTTGCAGTGCAAGCCATGTTCCACAGAATTCCATGGACAGGTACATAATGTTTTGAATTGCTAAAAGCTATTTCAAATTATTTTATGTGTGATATTAAAGAATTTATATAAATACTTACTGCAGCAGGAATGAAATATTTACATATCATATAGGCAGACTCTATCTCTCTAACATACTCACATATACACACACAGATACCCATTACATGCTTTTTTTCCTTCTAATTCTTAGCAGAGTATTACAAACTCAGCTGATGTCCCCAAGGGCCAGATTTTTTTACATGACACATGCAATACAGCAACCAGACAGAAACTCTCTCCCCTTGGCCCCCTCTGAGGAGGCTGCCATGAATTGTGCACTCTAAGAAACACCAGCAAAGTTCATGAAATTGATTTTACACGGTAGAATTAAGTATAGGTATTTCAAATTCAAGAAGAACATTGTTTATATGAGGAAATAAAATACATTACTTAGAGATGTTGATAACCTAGACACCCTTGCTGTACTTATGCAAAATGCCACCAGTTTATCCAGTGACATTACCAAACGGTCACACAGAAGCTTCCTCTATAGCTTAGAGGCACCACAGGCTTTGAAAATGTAGTATAACTGAATTTTGGTTAAAAAAAGCACCACATACATGCTGGCGCTGATTAAGCTCCATCTGTGCCTGAAAGAGAATTACAGTGAAATAAGTGCCTGCCAAGTGCTCTCTCAGTCAGCTCCATGCCCTTGAACAGACATCCTGTCTGCTACACAAATGAAGAAAACTTTGATATATCAGTTTACTCTTCAAATGCTTTCACTGGGAAATACTTTTTCCTTTTCTCTCTTAATTTAATGGTCCAGCAATATTTGGTGGAAGAATGCTTTAATTTTGGTATTTACAGACATTTTTGCTTCTGCTAAGATTATAAATGTCATAATAAAGTAGGTATAGCACTGGTCAAAAATGCAGTTTTTGCACTTCTGAATGTAGGCATGCACAGAAGACCAAGCAACTGATAATTACATGTATTTCCATTATCCAATAAAATCTCTTTCACTCCAATGCAATAAGGTGATCTCTGCAGAAGACATTAAAGTGCGCAGTCAAAAGCACGGAGATATAGAAGCACTTACATTTGCACTGTGATCACTTCCACTAACACAGACGACATCTTGTTTTTGAATTGTTAATACCTCTTTTGTAAGCTTCAGTCGGATGTCATAAGCATTTTCAGATACTTCATCATACAACAATGCAATACCAGTTTTAGTCTGCAAAAAAGCAAGGCATACACAAAGACTTAAGTATATGAACATTTCATAATGATGAATAACAAGCTCTATCCCATTCAATAAATAAAAAACCATACAAATGAGGATTATTTACAAAAAGCAGAAAACTGGTCTGCTTTACAGTCTTCAAATGGATTAGACATAAAAAGCCTGTTTTGTACTGGAAAATACAGGCTAAGTGGTCTTTGAAGGAGATATTAATATACAAAGAGTAAAAGAAAGAAATTACAAATATTTCTCCATTGTATTGTTCCACAAAGGAGTGCTGCCAATTAATGATGTTCTATTCTATTTTATTTATACAAAGACTTATGAAAATGTATTAGAAACAGATAGGTATGTATAAGTATATATGAACACATTTTTCACTTTCAGCAACAAGTGGGAGAAGCGAAATATTGTTCCTTGTCTTAAAGATGTTCCTTCCACTCTGTCAGACAAAGAACTGTACCTTTCATAAAAGTTGCCATTAAGATACAGAGTACAGTTACAGTAGAAAACTATGTTTTCACATTGTAAAACACCTAATTAAATACAGTTGTTACAGAATTGATTTTGTTTAGGATACGACAAACATAGATTTCTTACGTTACATCATCACTGGACTAATAACTAGTAAACTCTATAGGATAGTCAATTATTTGCTATAAACAATGTTTTCTCCATGAGTAGTAGAAATGACAGTATGTTTTAATTTCTGGTTTATTTACTTAAATTTCCCACTAATGTTCAGTCAGACATTTCCTTAAACAAAAACTGGTATTAGGACTGCTTACAGCTATTTGTTAAAATATGCAGATAAATGAAATTTCAGATCTTTACATTCACTGCACAGAAGACAAAAACACTTGTTCTGAAATGACTGATCATATTTAAAAGTACTATTTGTTTATTAATTTTAATGTACATTACAGCATCATCACAGCACTACACTTTATGCAAGTGAAGAAAAATCAAGCACAATTTAAGTTTTAGCTGCAGTATTTGCTTTAAAAAGAAGATTTAAAAGCAAGTTGTTCATCTATGTTTTCTTAAATAGTAGACTGTATAAAAAATGTAATGGAATTAAAGAAGAAATGTCCTGTGTACTTAATGAAAGCTTGAGGGATTTTAAAATAAAATTAAACATGAAACATTGGCTTCATAATACTTCCATTTCTATAAAATTTGGGAGAAAGGTCTGTGGTGATTGTCAATAAAACCTTTTGGTCTCTAAAAACAGAATCAGCTTAAGCTTAAGGCACTTAAATTTGGTGTAGCTATATGCTGCAACTGAGTGCCAAAACCTCCCTTATAGCAGAAATAAAAAATGCAGCCTAGACAACAATTACATTTATTCTGAATTATATACACAGCAATTGCTCAGGTGAATTGTTCATGTAGTTGGGCTAGCCCTCGGCTCAAAGCAATTGTCCCCATGTAGGTCACTTCTGCCATTTAAGACACTGAGATATCCCAAGACCTCTGAGCATGTAAAGCTGACACAGGCTTTTTAGGATATCCAGGTCCTTTTCTAGCTGGAGGCAAGATCAGATTTTCATGTTTATAATGAGATGCAAACATTGGTCATGTCAGCAGACATTCACATGTGGGTATCTTCAGCTTGTAACGGATGTCACAAAAGGTTTACAGTGCAGAAATCACACAACAGCTTGGGCTGGAAGGGTCCTTAAAGAACATCTACTTCCAACACCTTGGAAGAACACCTTCCACTAAACCAGGCTGTTCAAAGCCCTGTCCAGCCTGGCCTTAAGCACTTCCAGGAATGGGACATCCACAGCTTCTCTGGGCAAACTGTTCCAGTGCCTCACTACCCTCACAGTGGAGAATTTCTTTCTAATATGTAACTTAAACCTATGCTCCTTCAGTTTAAAGCTGTTCTGCCTGACCCATTATTATAGGCCCTTGTAAAAAGTCCCCCTCTGGTTTTTTTGAAGGCACCCTTTAGATACTGACAGACTGCTCTAAGGTCTTCCTGGAGCCTTCTCTTTCCCAGACTGGAAAATCCCAATTCTCTCAGCCTGTTTTTGTAAGAGAAACCCACATCTAAGACAGCTGTTTACGATCTGTCCATGCAGCAGCAAGCAACAGACACCTCTGAAGCATGATTCTATCTGATCTCTTTTGTACATCTATTTAGAAGTGAACAATGAGTCATAGCTCTCTACTGGGAGTTATAAGGTAAATATAAATACCAACTCAAATATAGGTGTCTAACTTTGGGCAGACAAATCTATTCAGTGACTAAGGGAAAGAAAGTTCAGTCACAGTATAAAGCCTTAATCATTCTCACTTGTTTGGAATCCAACATTTCTTTATTTTTCCAAGATTTTGAGTCTTTTCATATTTTCAGCATGTGTAAAGTCTTATCAATACATTTTTGTGATTGACAACATATGAAAACTATGCCAGTACCATCTGTCTAAAAACCATGTTGCCAGCAGGAACTATTTCCAAACAGTGAAACTACAGCCTTGAAAAACCACTGTCCCTGAATTTTGCTGCTGTTCAGATGTGGTGCATCACTGTCCCACCTGGACTGGTGACCACTGTTACTTTTGCTGTGTACCAGAGCATGCTTTACAGAAACACTGGAAGAACAGAGCTCTGGAGCACTCTGTACAGCTAACACCCAGAACAACTCTCTGGCTAGAAATTGTTACATACGTTTAGATGAAACACAATGAAAAAAACTCTGACCTTTTATTTGTAACAGATGATCAGGTAACAAATGAAATAGGCAGATTGACCTATTAAATAGTTAGGCATTTTCCATCATACTATTTTAACTGAAGTCCCACTGCAGCTCATCTATTACTATTAAAATCCAATACCTACATTACACTTCATCTAACTCCTGAAGTGATCCAAGATGACACGCAGCAATACCTTATTTGTTTTGAGAATCAATAAGATTAATCTGGATTTCTCTCAGCCTTTCAAGTCAGCTTTTTTTAACCATTATAAATGGCTTTGAATCAAAGTTCAGCACATTCTCTTGCTCTCTTTTTGTGTTAAAGAGATGGCATACATAACTCTAGAGGGCAAATCCCAGTCCAGACAAAGGGTTTCTTCAAACAAGAACCTTTAAATGAGAACTTAGCCTTTGCATGCATAATCCCACATTTTAACTAGCTATGTTCATCTTGATTCTTCATTTAAAAACTGTCTATACAGTAGCCATTCTAGGTAACTGATATCCAAATCTGAGGACTGAAAAGTCAAAATAACTGTCTAAATTATATACTATTGTTAAAGATCATATGTTTTGTAACAAAAAGCATGCAGAAAGTTCATAGGGAGTTACATCTCAATAGGATTTCAGTGCTTACATTGGGAGCTAGGGGAATACATATTTAAATTCACTTGGGCAGAAGAAGAAATTAAATGTTGATTTTCATATCTCTGGCAGTTTTCTAGACACTGGCTTCAGGAAGAGGAGCGTGTGGGTGTTTGTGTGCATGTTCACTATGTTTTTGAAAAAAAGAAAAAACAATGAAACCTACTTTCTCAAACCAGCTCAAAATCTGTCAATACCACAGAAAACATTCCTCCCTAGAGGGAGCTAGAACGGCAGATTAATCCTTTTATCAGTTTTATTGTTGACTACTTAGGAAGGTCCCTAGCCAGTGTACTTGCTTTAAAGCACTCCCTGTTCAGCATAATGTTTTGGGACCCTACTCAAAGTACTGTGATTCTTTCAATGTGCTGTTTCTGCAGTCTAAAGCTCACAGCTGCAAATTCTGTTTCAAAGTAGGCCTCTCTACAATAAACTTCAGTCTTACTGGCATAAAAGAGTTGTCTTCACTGCTGTAAGTTTTATTTTAAAATAGCTTGCAAAACATTCCTCTGCATTGAGTTACATAGCTTCTCCAGCAGAAACCACCATTTGCTGATCTTAGTCCTTAATAAATATATCCTTGAATAGCTTCAAAGGCACTGCAGTTCAATTTTTATCTGCTAAAATTAATTCATAAATGACCTTTCTTCATTTGTAAATAAAATTCTTTAAGCACTATATTTGAACTTTTTTTCCCCACTGAAATGTCACATTATATTTCCATAATATTTATCAGCAACATTTACACCTCATGGGTCTAGTGATAAAATTCCCTAATCCGATTTCATTTCTTAAAATTGAATTAACTCTGTTGAATTTATATATCTGTGGTACACTTATGGTTGGAACACCTGCTGAGGACACATATGAACCGGAGCCACTGATTTTTGTCCTACATCACTTAAGACTGGGAAGAAAGAGAACCTCAGGCAACCCTACATAGTGCCCTAAGCACTAAGTTACAACAGGCTCACATCTACTCTCCCTGTCACAACTGGTTTGATGTTTTCTACACCACATTTCCTATCATGATCAAAAGAGAAAGATACTTTCTCAGAGAAATTCAAATTTAAAGTATCCTTGACTAACATAGAAAGACTTAAAGTGGGTTGAAATATAAAGGAAAAAAAGTGCAAGGTGCTACACTACAGGAAAAACAGTCATCTGTATGGCAGAAGGAAAGCTTTTCTTCCATTTCTTAAAGAATGGAAACAGGTATGTAGCACTGAGGATTGGCAGAAAAATATGGGCATCAAAATTTTGTTGTTGTAATAAAGGCAAACAGATGCTTTCTTCACATTCTTTCCCACTGATTTGTTTTTTCTCAATCTTACAAGACAGTACCTAAAATACAAACAAAAGTACAGTTCTTAAGCTGGGTAGTAGAGAAGGTTCCTTGCTGAATGTGAGGGAGTAAAATTTCATGTCCATCAAGTAATCTATCACCAGTGTTGCATTTAATACATCTTAGTATATTGTTTCCTTTTATACAGTATTATGTCAGCGTTGTTTTATGGCTACACTACATCAAAGAGGTAATGAGCTGAAAAGGGTCAAGAGAAAAACAAAAAAAAATTAGAAGTGATCAGAGATATGTAAAATAGAATGTTTAAGTAATTCAAGACAAATTCAGATTATTTAGTTTAAAGACAGCATATAAGAGAACATAGTAACAGTTTTAAGTATTTCAGAATCTATTACAAATAGAGCAATCAGGAAAGGAAATAATTCAGAGATCTCCTTCTTTGAACATATTCTAGTTACAAGGAAATGGAAGTCCTTGAACAGATTGCTTGGATACATTATGGGCATCCATTGCTAAGGGATTCTGAGAGAAAACTGAAAAAATATCTGCCCAAATGGTACCAGTATTAATCCTCTTACAGGACAAAATCCCAGAAAATAAAATCTCCTTTAGATCTATTTCATGTTACTATTCAAAATTATGTGACTTCTTGCATATGACTGAACTTCTGCATCCAGGAGAAAACCTGACTGGCTTTACAAGGACAGCTGGACTGAACAACTTGCAACTGCTATAGGACGGGTGAAAAGTAACTATCAAGGCCTGAAGAAGTTTATTGTTGCACAGCTGGCAACAGAAGATACACGCAGGTTCCAGAGCAGCAGTTGAATCTCCAGGCAGGATGAAGAAAAAGGCCTGCCTTTCTTTATTCTCTTATTTTTATATGTTTTTAAAGACAATCAGGGATTGGTGAGAGGGGTTGACACCTCTGTAAGTTTACAGGATAAAGACATGGTCAATCATCTTTCTCCACCCCAGGGGAAAGGAATGAAAAACAATCTACAAGTGCAAAACAATCCCGGCCAGTTAGGAAAAACAAGGACCATGTTTACAGAAAACGCATGGGAAACTTGTACTACAAAGTTACAATCATGGAAGGGTGACAGCTTATCACACAGGGGCCTTGATAATGGATGTGTGACATTTACAACAAACTTCGTAAATAATCATAATTTTCACAGCACTTAATCTGAAAGGGGACTGTACCCTAAGAAGAAATGTGCCCATGTCTTTCATGATGAAAATGTAATTCCAGGCTTAAGGGGCCTTGAGTAAGAACAGAAATAAACACTTTTTAATGGACCAACATGGGACAAATGGATAAGGCAGTAGATAGTGAGAATGGTAAAGTATCTGTGAAACACAGAGAATCAATGATTCCATTAGCACCATAAACACACAAAGAACCATTCAGTAAAACTAAAAGCAGACAGGAATCAATTATAATCTGTGTGAGTTATACAGAGCTCCCTTAGAGAGAATGTTTTTTCCTGTAATTACACATGGTGTTGTCCTTATTCTCAGCTTTAATGTACTACATCTTTTACATCTAATGACACTGTTTCACAAATGCAGAGACAAAAATACTTAACTTCAATACTCCTTCCTTTAAGAAATTCTGACTGTAATGATAATGAAGCCCTTAAGCAGACTATTTGGAGGATAGGTTATAGTTCCCTGATACTATCAGGGTGAGGGGTTCTGTGAACAAGTCAGAAGCAGCATCTCAAAAAATCTTATGGAGAACAAAATGGTATGGATTTGTCCCGTATCTCAGAGTAGTTCAAGACTCCTGTATTAGGAGAGAAAACACCATTTTACCATCACATGTAGGAAGGGATCTGGAAAGGTAAGAAGCCCAACCTCAAAGCAAGGCAATTCTGTGACCAGCCTGGCTGAAAGCCTGTAAGGATGGAGGCTGCTCCCCACTGCTGGGAAACTGCTCTACTGCTTGACTGACCTCATGAGGAAAGGCTTTTCATTGTGTCCCATTACAAGTTCTGCTTATCCAGAACTTATTACCCAGACACCATCACAAAAAGCCTGGTTCTATCTTCTTGATCTCCTCGCAGATGTGGAAAAGATGCATTTAGGTCCTGATGAAGCCACCTCCAGGCTGAACAAGGCCAGTTCCCTCGCAGGGAAAGTGTTTCCAGCCCCAGTCAGCTTGGTGGCTTCCACAATGAACTTTCTCTGTATTATCAATGTCTTTTTTGTACTGGGGGAATCTAAACTACATACAGTATTCTAGATACAGATACAAGCACTGCATAGAGAGGGATAATCCCTTCCCTTGATCTCCTGGTTCTGTTCCTCCTAATACAGCTCAGGATAATGTTCACACTCTGCCACCAGGGTCGCTGCTAGTTCAGGTATAACTCACTATGCATCAGGACCCTCCCAAGACTCTTCACATGAGCAGCTCCCCAGACAGGCAGGCCCTGGTCTGTATCACTGCCAGGGGCTCTTCATTCCCAGGTGCAGGATGTGGCACTGGCTGGATTTTATGAGTTTAGTTCATTAATTTCTTCAATTTCTTGGCAGTCTGTTTATCTAGCCTGCCTAGGTGTCTGTCAATGGTACACAGACTGCACCCTCCAGTTCCAGGTCACTGACAAAAATGTTAAAGATGGGTCACAGGACAGACATCTGAAGAACACCACTTCCCACTGGAATCCAGAGATATCAGCCACTACGCCAAGTCTGAGCATTGAAGCAGTTGTCCACCCACCCATCTAGATGGAGGCTATGACAACAACGTGGCAAACAAACATATTTATTTCCTTACACTAAAATACTACTGATACCAATAACAATGTTAATAACAGAACTGAATCTTTAAGACATAAATGCATAAAAAACATGTTAATTAAAAATATAAGGAAAAAATAATCATGCTTATTGCCACTATAGGTAAAAAAGTCAGATGATGGTAAAGAAAATATCTGGATGAGCGTAGTATCTTTCTGCTCTAAAGTACAAGTGCCCACTCTCAGCAGGTTCACGACCATCCAATTCCCATTTACAGGAGGATGCAGCAATGTCCTTCCATCAATCAGACCCAGCAGCCTTACTCACCCTATCACAGAGTCCAAAGGCCAAGACCCACCTACAGTCATGGCAGGGACCACAACCCCCCTTTCACACCCTCCACATGAAGCCCTACACGTAATCCACCAGCAGCTGCTGCTGCTTCCCTTCCCAAAGGAGGAGCCCTGCAGCTGAGAAACAGCACCAACACCAGCACTGCTGCAGATGATGAAACTTGTGGCTGCCCCAGTGGTCCAGCCCTTGCACTACTGCTCATGTCTGAAGGGAAATATTTCAAATTAAGGTAAAACCAAGTTAAGTCTGAATTTCATTCCAGTTGGAAAGAAACTGACAATGTTAATTTTTAAAACTGAATTATTTTTAGTATCACAAAATCAACAACCCTCCCACCTTTCAAACTAGAAAAATATACAACCAAACTGACCTAATAGCTACCCAACTTTTATGATGTACTTGGAACATATTTCAGCTCCTATTAAATAAGCACTCTCACAAGCCAAATGCACAGGAAATTACAGGAAAAAAACTACAACTGCTTTACAGCCACAGAAAGAAGTTGATAAGGGTACTTATGTCTGTCATACCATTTTTCAAGACTGATATTAGATCATGCATTTTTATTAGAGCCCTAACTCCATTTCATAGTTTCATAATCATTCTCAGTGCAGAAAATCACAAATTTCTGATAACTCCTTTTAAAAAGGAATTCACATTCACAGCAACGCCAGTGGAATATTACCTGATGGACACCGTTGATTCTCGTGTAAGTCAATTAAGATTAAAGATACTGAATTAAAATATACTGCAAATTTTAAATGCACTCTTTGATGACAATCAGCATCATAAATAAGGATGGTCAAAATTAGATATTTATGAAATATTTGAGTTAATTTTTCCCAAAAGCACTGATTACATCTGAAATATGCACCCTCAATATTACTATTTTCATACAGATATTTCTTTTTTTTTTTTTTTTACATCTGAATTTATTAATAACAATATTATGGATTGACATTTCAATATACACAGTTGTAAAAGGTGTATTAGTATTAGAAGCTTTTAGAAGATTTTAACTGCAGCATGACAATCACTTTCTAACATCTCAGAACAGTTTTTCCTAAATTTTTAAACGTCATATTCAAGGTAACAGAAATTTGAAAAGATGCTCTCAATATACAAAATTTAAAAGTCTATTTTGTTGCTTACATCACAACCTATTCAATAGTCAAAAATAGCCTTAGGGATACATATCTCCAAATGACATTAGCCTTGCAAGAAAAGTGATTAACAGCTGGCTCACAATATCTGTGATCTTAATCAGTAAGCACTAACATCTTGTTTAATTACTGCAAGCTCAGTATATCATGAGCTAATTAGATATGATTGACTGTTGTCATTCTCATGCACCTCTCAAAACATCAGACACAAATATTTGAATTCTGTATTGCACATTTGAAAAATTAACTTCCAAAATATCATGTCAGAATAAAAATTGCTTAAAAACTCTAACAAATGCTAAGAGACACATGGTTAAATATGTTTCTAATAGAAATTCTAACCCAGAAAATTTCCAAGGCTCAAACTATTAGAAAAATTATCTAGTTTTATTTTGATTTAGATAGTATCTTTAAGTTAGTGGCTTAAGAATATAAAACCTCAGAATATAAAGATGCTCCTATGCTTACTGCAGTTTCCTACCAGTCAAAAAAGAAAGTATAAATTTCACAGGTCAAACTAAACCACTTTTCAGTAGTTGGGAAAAAACCCACAACATTCCCTACAGAGGTTATTTAAGAAACAGATTATCAGAAAATTAATGTGATTATTTCTATTGCTGATAGCATGCATTTTACTCTGGTGAGGCTTCAGCTGATTAATAAATATTCCTGCTGTTATATAAAAAGGCAAAGAAAAAACTAAGAGCATAATAAAAAATCCTCACCCATTTTCTTAACCTAGAATAACAAAGTAAGGGCAATATAAAGGCATAGCTTTTTTTTTTTAAATAGATTAGCAGATTTTGATTCATCCTGCTCTCCTTCCCCTTTAGACTGATACAGGTCCACCACATTCATTCTTTTTCAAGCTTTTTGCATAACATTGTTGGGTTTTTTTTTATCCCATTAAACTGTTGTGTTATTCTGTCAAAACCAAGAGGAAAGCCATATCTAACTGCTTAATTTCTGAATAAGGTGGAAAAGAAAACAGGTCCAACTAGGGAAAAAGTACTAAAGCTTTCTGCAGAAGACAAAGACAAAGCAAACAAACAAAACAACGACAAGAACAAAATAACAACAAATAACCAGTTTCAAGATCTTAAGCACTTACCCTTCAGAAACTGGATGTAAAGAAAATAGTACAGAAGGAACAGGAAACCTAGGAACAACTGAAGGATTTTTGCAATACCCAGTAATTGAAGAAAAACTGCAGGTAATTTAAGTATTGAAAATTCAATTATTTGTTCAAATTCAGACTTCAGATAAATATTTCTTAAGATGAAGAATATGTATTTTAAACCACTTTTCAAAAGCAAGAAAACCTGTAATCAGAAATAGTAAGTGGAGATACAGATTCAGCTCCTATTTAAAAAAAAATACATGGTCTGGGATGAATGAATGTTTGTCCAGAATTCAAAGCAACTCCTGCTTTTGAAGCATATACAGTATAGTCTCATTAGCATCAAGACAAACAAAAAGATCAGTACTAAGAAGAAAAAATCTGGAATTGATGCTAAGTCTGATTTTGAAAGCTGCATATAAAACTTGCTTCATATCTTCTTCAACTTCAATAATTTGCTGATTGACAACCAGTACATGCAACTGACTGATACACAGGCCCTGTAACCATTTGACTTAAGGCTATGGAGTTGCATTTACACATTTGGATGCATGTATCACAGACCAAAAATAAAACTACGAAAGGAAACTAGGTAGGAAACAATCAAACGCTTCTGAGTAAAAAGGATTCAAAAGTAAGATGCTTGACAAAAGAGCAGGACATTTCAAGGGTTTTGATAAAATGTGGCCAAAAATCTGTATTTTAGAGTGACAGTAAAGGCCTGGGCAGCGACACTGCTGAGTCTGCAGGTGAGACAGTGTGAGGGCGGCAGGCAGCTGAGGGAGAGAAGCACCAGCTTCTCCGAGTACATGTGGCAACAGCAGCGAGTTAGGAGAAGAGAGCTCTGGCATAAAGTAAGCAGCAATAAATGCTTAGTAAGGAGGAGTATTAAACAGAAGTCAGCTGGCAAAGTGACACCAGAATTTTTAACCCAATGACTTCAGGAAATCGTATAACTCCTGTCCCAGAAGGGTACTCACCAGAACAATACAAGCAAACTCCTATCACTGAGAAATGGCAGGAGAAAATGATGGGACTGAGGGGATTTATTTTAAGTTCAGAACATGGAACCAAAGAACTAAAACAGACTCAGAAAGAGACAAAACTCCTGGCAGTTAAAGGACAAAAAAGCAGAAATTTTAATTGTTCCTTTCCAGACAATATCAACAGCATTATGAAGTCACACCAGTACCATGGCAGAACTACTGTCAGGTTATCCTAGTGGTATTTCACAATGGAAAGGCCAAAGGAAGTAATGTCCATGAGTGCACAAATATTTTGGTAATGAGACACTGAGAATACAAATTCCTTTGTTGTGTATACCTGAAGCATGTTTATGAAAGGCCTGTGTTCAGAAAAGGTACATGACCTTAAATACACTATCAACAGTTTCACAGTTTTATGCAAGTATACAAGTCAAATTTGCAGGGCAAGAAACAACTGTATTTTGTGAAGGAAAGCAGGAGTAGAGATATGGATGTGAAAAGACAGCAGAATAGTTCTTGGTATAACAAAGCTTAGTTAGGAAAGGAGAAGACTTAAGAACAGAAAACAGTAAGAGGCATTAACAATAATAAAGGGGGAAAGATAAAAATGAAAGAAAATGAATATAAAGAAAAAGTAATTTCTAGAAGTTTTATGCTTAAGAAAAAGAGTAGCTGCCCACTGACAAACACATCTATCTTTTGCAGGATCACCATAGGTTACTAATCCATAAAAGAATCTAATTTAGCTGTACTCAGAGTATTAAAAATATGTGTGAAAACTGGAAACAAAATCTGCAAAAGCTGTGTGCATCAAACATGGTATCCGATATTTGACAGTGCAACTAAACAAGAAGCCATAAAACACAGCCAGTAGTACAGAGGATCCTGCCTGAGGTTTACCACTGCTTCTCCCACTATCACACGGCTCTGTGGGATGATCATTAATGGAAACTGTACCTTTGAACTCTACTACTTCCTTCTCATCCTGTGCCAGCACATAGATGGATGTGCCAATTTAAGGATAACTGATCATTGCCTACCGAATCCCATTTTCACTGCTACACCTATACTTATGTGTGTTTTATATCCCTTTTACATACTGCCATACTATCTATTACCCCTATTCTGTGCAGTAGAAAACAAGAAAACAATGTGCTATTCTATGGAAGTGTTAAGGGGAGAAACAATGAGAATATTACTGTTTCAGTCTTTCTGTGACACAGTGGTTTCAGACTTAACCATCGCTACAGCTGAAAACTTACTGTGTTTTATTTTTTGTGCTTTTTTGCAATGCCATAACACATAAAGCATCACAAGTCAGGATTTTCTGTTTTGCAGAAAAGTATTTTTTGATTAGAAGGTGTAGTACAGGGCACCTCCCCTGCTCCTGCTTAGATTCTCTTCATTACATTAATGTCAAAGGCTTACTTTAGCCTTTGTTACCCTCCTTTGATTTCTGTACTACAGGGATACACATTTTCTGTATTCAGATGATTCTCACTGGTGTTCATGGACCATTAAAATTCCTGGGAGTAATCTTAGATAATCTCTCTCCATTGCTTGTACCTGAAACTCAGCTATTATTTTCTTATAAAAGAGAAACAGCGTTCTAGCACAAATGCTCAAAAAAATCCTAGGGATTTAATTTTAGTCCCAATGAAGCTGAAGTCAATTGAAAATTCTCAGTCAAGTCAGGTTTTCATTGTAAAAACAATTAGTTTAAATTTTGTCACAAATGTTGACAGCTTTTCAAGTTGTTCATAGCATAGTTATTACCATAACTATAAAAATTCATGCAGAAGGACATATTTCAGGATTCTGCAAAGTTTTCTTACATAAAATCCACCTGAACCATTTTGTCAACTGCTATCAAGACACCCCAAATTATGCTGATTTTCGTACTCATTAAAAATTCCTTCAAGTTTCTGACCAAGCAAAGGGTACATTAACAAATTACAAACATATGCAATGTCATAATTCAGAAATAAAAATGACATTTAAAAAAAATCTAAGTAGTATCATTTTAAATTAGACTATTTCCAAGACAATCTCAGAATAACAAGGGCTAAATTACCTACTAAATACTTCAGCTTAATACCATGAAAATATTTGCTAATAAAGAATGAAGAAACAGTAACACATGAATGAAGCTTTAGTAATTATGCTTTAAAAAAAGGCAGTGAAAACTAAACATAAAAATGAAAACCTAAGTACAGGAACCTTTCAAAAAATTATAGTTGAATGACAGAATAGATTTCTATAGAGATGTTCCAAACAAAACTATGAAAGAGAAAAAAGGAAAATAAATAACAAACAAAAAACTCAATCACAATTATACAGAATAATCTAATTAAAGATAGGCAAAAAAAATCTGTATCAGTAGCCCTCTTTATTGCTTGTTTTCCTGATTGTGCTAAGGTTTGTTTTGTTTAAGAATGATCAATTATTAAAACAAAAAGCAATGTGGAACTTTTTTTTCTGAAATCTGGATATTATTATTATTGTAAGCATGGAAATGCTAATCATACTCATTTTTCTGCTCTGTTTGATAAAAAATTCTCAAACTTATAGGAAAACACTAGGACAGAATCATTGAAGGGCGAAAGATGGAAGGGGCTTCTGGAGATCATCTAATTCATAGCCCCCTGAAAATCACAGAATCATAGGGCTGAAATAGACCTTAAAGATCATCTAATCCCAACTCCTCCCTCCATGGACAGAAACATCTTCCATTAGATCAGGCTGCTCTGCTCAGGATCATGTGCAGTCAGGTTTTGAGTATTGCCAATGCTAGAAATCTTGGATAAACCAGTGTGGGACCTTTTTCAGTGTTTGACCACCCTCACTGTGGAAAACAAAAAATAATCCTCATTCAACAAAATTTTCCGTGTTCCAATTCATGTTCATTGCCTTTTTCAGCGGGCACTTCTGAGAACACTCTGGCTCAGTCTTCATTGCCTCCTGCCAGCAGGGAATTCTTCCATGTTGGTAAGGCTGCTCTGAGCCTTCTCTTCTTTAGCTCTACAGTCACAGCTCTCTCAACCTCTTCTCATATGCCAGATGCTCCATCTCCTTGATCTTTTTGGGCCTTTTCTGGACTTACTCCAGCATGCCCATGTCTCTCCTGCAATGGGGAACACAGGACTGGACACAGGACTCCAGATGCTGCCTCACTATGCAGTGCTGAGCGGAAGGGATGCATCACCTCCCTCCACCTGCTGGCAATGCTCTGGGTAATGCAGCTGAGAGTTGCTCTCTTTAGCCACAAGGCTGCATTGCAGGCTCAGTTCAATTTGGTGTCCATTAGGATCTGGTCCTTTTCAGTAAAATTGCTTTCCACCCCGTCAGCCTACAGCCTCTACTGGTGTCTGGAGTTATTCCTACCCAGGTGCAGGACTGTGCACTACCCTTTCTTGAACTTCACGTCAGCCTGTTCTCCAAGCAGTGCCAGTCCCTCTGAAAGGCAGCACAGCCATCTGATATTATCAGCCAGTCCTCCCAGTTTTGAACCATCTGCAAACTTTCTGAGGGCTTTCTCTGCCTCAACATCCAAGTCATCAGATAGTACACAGTACTGGATCCATTACTGATTTCCTCACTATAGCACTAGTGACCATCCTCACCTTGGACTTCACGCTACAGATCACAACTCTTTTGACTATGGCCAGTTTTAAATTCCACCTCCATCAAGTACATACTCCATCAGTTTGTCTATGAGCATATGGGAGCCAGTGTCAAGAAATTTGCTATATGCAAGATAAACATCCACTCTTAGACTCCCATCCACCAATCCAATGACTTCATTATGGATTACTATGATGTTGGTCAGGTGACATTTCCCTATTATAAATCAATGCAGAGTACTTTCAACCACATTCTAGTCTATTACATGTTTGGAAGTGGATTCCAGGTAAATTTGCTCTATTGCCTCTCCAAGGATCTCACCAAAGATCCATGTTTATTGCCCTTCTCAAAGACAGGCTTTCATCTGGTCCCAACAGCCATGATATTCAAAAATCATCAGGAGAGGCCTTGCAATAACATCAGCCAGCTCTCTCACCACTTGTGAATACCTTCTGTGAGCTCCTGCCTACTTGTGTATGTCTGGTCTGTTTAAGTGCTCCGTAACCTGATCCTCCTCCAACAGGTCAAAGTCTCGCTTGCTCCACATTTTCCCGCTGGTATGGGGCCCCTGGGTTTGCAGATGCATTAGACCATTACAGATGAAGAAGGCACTGATTACCTCGGCATTTTCTGCATCCTCCATCAGGTTCTTTATCCCACTCAGCAGTGTCCTTTTGCTGCTGATGTACCTGTAGAATCCTTTCCTGTTACCCTGCATGTCCCCATGAGATTCAACTCCAGGTGGCCTTTGGCTTTCATAACCCAATTCCTACATGATGTTACAGTATCTCTACATTCCTCCCAGGTCACCTGTCCCTGCTTTCACCCCTTGTATGCTTCATTTTTATATTTGAGTTCAGTGAGAAGCTCCTTGTTCACCATGCAGGCCTCCTGCTGTCTTTGCTTGTTGGGATGGACTATTCTTGATCTTAGGGGAGGTGATCCTTGAGAATCAATGAGGGGATCTCTCCTAGACCCCTCTGTTGTACAGTTGGCAACAGAAGAAACACGCGGGTTTCAGAGTAGTAGTTGAATTTCTAGGCAGTACCGACTAAAAGGCTCCGCCCTTCTTTATTTATCTATTTTTATATGTTTCTAAAGACAATCAAGGATTGGTGAAAAGGGTCAACACCCCTGAAGGTTTACAGGACAAAGACATGGTCAATTATCTTTTTCCACCCCAAGGAAAGGAATGAAAAACAATTTTATAAATGCAAAACAATTTTGGCCGGTTAAGAAAAACAAGGACCATGTTTACAGAAAAAGCATGGGAAACTACAGTTACAGTGTCACAACTTATGGGGCCCTGTAAAACCAGGGCGACACTCCTCTTCTTTCCAGGACTTATTATGTATTCTATGGAATTCTTTCAAACTGTTCTCTGAATAGCCTAAAGTCTGCTTGCCAGAACCCTGAAGTCAGGATTCTGCTTTTTGCCTTCTTCTCCAAGGGGCTTGAACACCCATCACTATGTGTTTGAGTAAGGGAAAGAAAAGTCCCAATTATTTACTGGTGAATAAAGAAGTATGTTTTAAGTCATTCTTGTACACTCCTGCTGAAATTTTGCTTTGTAGAGAGACCTTAAAGGTCATCTAGTTCCCACAGCCCTGCCACAGGCAGGTATGCCACCCACTAGATCAGGCTGGTCAAAGTCCCATCAGCCTGGCCTTAAACACTTCCACTGACGGGGCACTGACAACTTCTCTAGGAAACCTATTGTAGTGCCTCACTATCCTCACAGTAAAGAATTTCTTCTTAACATCTAATCTAAGTCTCTTTTAGTTTAAAACCATCAACCCTTGTCTTATCACTACATGTGCATGTTAAAATGGCTCTCCTTTTTTGTAAGCCCCATTTAAATACTTGAAGGCAATACTAAAGTTTCCCAAGAGCCTGAACTGTTCTCTCCAGGCTGAACAACTCCAACTTCCTCAGTCTGTCTTCACAGCAGAGGTGCACCAG